>JAPQRN010000018.1:17779992-17795696 GCA_037367275.1 Coranthus polyacanthus
GTTATGGCCCGGCTCTCTGACCATAGCAAATGAGGGAAGCACACGCAAGGAGTAACTGATTTAACAAAGGTTGGCAAATTTAACAAAAGTAACAGAAACATATCTTCAAAACAGAGGAAACTGGCAGAGAGTCATGCTGCCCAAGTTAACTAACAAAGTGCCAACCTAAAACATACAGCAAATCAGAACTCCAAAGTAAAATAAGGTGAGGCCAGAGGAGAGGAAGGGGCAGACTGACAGGATAGGGCGGGTTTTATACGTGGAGGAGGTAGTGGCCAGTTGTTTCCAATCCCCAGTTGTCCTGTAGCTCCACCCCACCAGGTACCAGCCATGACAGTGGAAGACAACACATACACACAACACACCAGCCATGGAAAGGCCCTGGAGACCCTGTCTCGCAATGATAAAGAATGCTTCAAAACATTCCTGGATGCAGATGGTAATCCAGAACACCACCAAAATTGAATCATCTCTTCTTTGTCCATTATCAACATTTCCTGAAAATTTCATTAAAATCCACTCAGAACTTTTTGAGTTATCTTGCTAACAAACAAACAAACAAACAAACAAACAGACAAACGCCAACAAAAACATAACCTCCTTGGCGGAGGTAATAAGAGAGACGTCTCTAAAACTGACAACCGGACACTGATATTACACTTATTACTTTGTTTATTATCAGTGCTATAACATGCTGGTTTTATACTGTATGAGTTTAATTGTCTAAACACTGAAAAAAGAGATTAAAAGCTGTGGCATCACTGCAGAGGTAGTCTGGATCCGAGCAAGAAAGCAAATCTCACTAGTCCATATGTGCAACAGGCCACATAATGTAGAAATAACCAAAGCCAGAAACGTTCTGCCATATGTGCCTGTAAATAACTCGGTTGAAAGGAGCAGTTGCCATTTTGGAGTCTGGAATCCAGTTCTCTTAATACATCCATGGCTAATATGTAAAAGCAAACAGTGCTGACTCTGCTAGCCATGTCATGAGGACTTTAAATGTTGTTTGAAGTTATCATGTGAAGTGTGAAGAACAGGAGTAGGATGACATAAAATGACAAAAATTCTACGATTCACTAAAATCAGAGATTGTGGACATCTGTAACATCAATCACAATAAAGGATCATCAGATCACCCAGCCGTACATACGAGTTTTCACTAAGACTGCAGATGTAAATTAGCTCGACCGCAGTTCGTCTGATTTCCATAAAGCAACATTAAAGTGAGATGTGCTGACAGGCCATTTTGATACGTTACTTTATAGACATGTATGTATGTGTGCATATAAGTTAAACAGTCTGATGTCGTCATTTGAATCATTAAAACTTTCGTGGGTAATAATATTTTTTATGTGGCATGCATTTGATTTAAATGATCTTCATGATCTCGATTTTCTTTTCTCAGACGAATTGCAAAGCACTGCATGTCTGATCAGTTATTTTTAGGTACTCGTAAGTTCTTTGTGCTGCTGCCACATCTTAATACAAATATCCCTGCAGAGATAATAAAGTTAATTTTTAATATTTTGTTATTTTGACAAATATTCATCCCGTCTCTTTCTACCCTTTCCTGTACCAATCTCCCCTTTGTGTGATCTTCCTGAGTACAGATGATGCTGAGGTGCCAAGCATCCTCTAGGGCTGCAGCAGAGCCAAACAGAAGAGAGTGGGGGAGGAGGTGGAGAGAAAATGACAAACACGAACATGGGGGATCCTGGGGGCAACTAAAAATAGCACAGCAGAGAGGAGGGGAGAGTCTGCAGGCACAATGATGAGCGCTGGGTTATTTTTAGTTGTTTTAAGAATGAAATGTGTTGCAGTGAGAAATGGAAAAAAAATGCAAAAGCTTTTTACAGCTGAGTGCATGTTCCCTTCGCTCAAAGAAAACAAGATCTATTTTGAGAAGCGTTGTCTTCTGCAAATGTAGGTCAGGTGCTACTATGTCCGGCCATTTCAGGGTTGGACTTGATAGCCAATATCATTTTATTGTTTAACGGAATGAACGGAATGAGAGTTAACATTTACAGAACATCTTCTACGGCTATTGGAAGATTTGATGGATGTATCTGAAGCACAGTTTGCCTTTTCTTGCAGTATCAAGCATAAATTGTAAGCACTGCCTCTGTGGGCAAGCAAGAAACAAGAAGCCATTATCTTAATAACAGTTTAACATCGTACTATCTGGTACCGTGGTCACACTGCTGAATAATCTATTGACTGTCACTTTCAATGATGGGGCATGTGTTTACAGAAACAATTCTGGTTCCTTGTTTAAAACTTCATAGAGTCTATCCATGTGCAGAACATTGTGCCTGTTTAATATATCTGGCAGGATTATCCCACATCAGTTAGCCAAACCCACAGCTACTGGGTTAAAGGGCCTCGCTAATGCTCCTCCATTTGGGTGCATTCAAGGGAGTAACTAGCAGGGATGGAAGCTGAAGCTACAGCAGAAGTATGTTAAAGTGTAAAACTACTGACGGCTGCTAAAAGCTGGATCCAATTTACTCCCATTCAGAAGGGCAACATTTTTTTGCCAGGGGTCATTCTTTTCTCATTCGCCTTATTTGGACCCTCTAATGAATGTGCAAGTCCTTAGTTACTCCTAAGTTATTGTTGTGTTAATAAGATTTTAAGAGATGTTTCTTCTCAGAGCTTCTGTTTATTGAATAAAAGCAGACAGTTGTGGTTGTAGTTCAGACTGAGGGTGTCGTCAACCCCGGGCATTCAGGGCTGTTGTCCTGAAGACTTATTCTTCAGTCCCTAATAATTCTAGAGACAAAACCAATCAGAAGAGGGTTTATGACAAGGATGAAAGAGTGTGCATCTTGAGTTATAGATGATCTATGTAGGTAGCCCCACAATGTTCTGTACAGTTCTTAAAACTGTGGATGATTTGACCAAAAGCTGATACACAGGTTTATTATTTTATTGTTTTACAAGTAAAGCACAAACATCCTCTCATGCTGAGCCAGGAAAACCAGGGGCGTAAATGTCTATTTCAGTTCCAAGTTATATGAACATGATATGAGCAGAGCATAAGTTACATACAGCTTACTTTACATTGCAGTGTAGCCTGATAAACTGTTAATTAGTTTTGCCTTCCCTTGGGTAGCGACACCAATCTGTCCTAGTCTTGTGATAAACAGCCAACATGTTTTCTATTTTATTGGCCTGGTAGTCCTACAAACAATGGTAGCACCCCATCAAACTTCACACAGTACAGCTTCCATAAAGCAAAACTTTAGGCCACAGCTGAACTGATGATGTTAGTCAGTCTGAACAGAGCTGTCACGCATTACTGATAGAGTCACAGCACAAAGAGAGAACCGAGCACGGCAGAGTTATACAGACCATCAGCGAGAAATATACACAAATCTATTATACTGTAATTTATTCCCATGCAGCGTCTCTCAGGGATGGTGTGTGTGGGACCAGCTGTCCTCTAATCACCTGTAGATTAATCACTACTGGAGTTTGTGTCTCTCAGTATGTTTTGTATTGTTGTGTGTGATTAGAGGGACATGACAGCAAGGTGAAACTTTAAAACAGCTGATTTCAGCACTAAATTAGTAAGGAACTGAAAAGATATATGACTTTGTTGTGAGTTTACCTTATTGAATTTGACTTATCTGCATGCTATGTAAGAAGTTTAACCACTTGTAGGCCCCATTTAGGTGATATATACCTGATATACTTTTAATACCTGATTAAGATTTGTGGAGAAACGTGAGCCGGGATAAGCAGTAAGAAACAACAAGCTGTAACCGATAATGAAACAAATTAATAAAACAAATTAAAAAACTAAAAATATTAAAAACAGAATACAAAGATAGAGGACTGTAATGTGCAGGAAACAGCCAGGTGATTCAGCGTACCGGGTGCTATTTTTGGCTAATATAAAAAGCACTGAGTGCAAACAAGACCCCATTTGATTTGAATACCTCTACAATGGCTTCCTATAATACATTCACAGACTCTCTTTCACACAAAACACACACGCACTCGAGTTAGATACAGGCACCACTGAACCAGAATCTCGAGGATACTTCGTCTCATGTGAAACTCATTTATGAATGGCTCCGGTCTCGTTACATAATCAGGCCATCCTCTCAATCAAGTCCACTTCAGCGAGACAAAGTTTGTGAATGAGAGCAGCGGAGGCTAACGGGGCTGCTTCGCCTCATTGCATATTCTGAATCATTTTGCATGTGTAATCCAAAAATAAAAAAAACTGTCTGATGCATTTCCATTTTTAGCTGCACAGAAAAAGATCAAAGGCAAGCGCAGCTCACATCCTCAAAACATTTCTTCTCCTCTATGAGACTGTGACTGCACAGGTTAGAAGAAGGCTGCTCACATTTTACAATGCAATTAAAATCCTCTACTTTGAGCCATCTGTCCAGATTCTGGTGAAAAAGATAAATATTGATACTGAGGACATTGAACAAATATTCTGCAAATGCACCATCATGACTGTATTTGAGCAAGAATCTGGCAATACAATACGTATCATGATTCAGGGGTGATGCTGTTAAAAGGGAAAGGTCACATATTTTGTGGCTGTTTTAAAATCTAATTGTAGGAAAAGTGGCGTCATGTGAAGAACACACCACCATACATATAAAATCTGAGTAACAGAGTGGAAAAGTCAAATAGCTGAAGACAGATTACAGTACTGTTCTCTAGCAGTTGGGGTTTAAGCACAACACAAAATTAAGTGCCTGCTGTGATCTTTGCATGTAAAGTTTAATTAATCGTAGTCTCACATGGCCAGACCTATCTCCACACTTCGTTAGTGCTGTGCCAGCGCTGCAGATAGGCCTGGCACCATCCACTATCGTTGTGGAATAGGGGTTAACAGCCTCTGGGATGTTTGTCTAGTTTTTTTAAACAAATCAAACTCATCTTGAGCAGTGCTGAGCGCAGGGCGCAGCAACAGAGCATTTGCAAAATAGTGTCAGGAGAGAAGTCGTTTTGGTGGTGGTGGTGGTGTGTACATGAAGACGCTCGTCCTGGTTTAAAATAACTAAATCACTACAAAACAAAACTTGAAATTTTCAGCTTGTAGTTGCAGCTCAGAGGTTGTTCTTTCACACAGTGATGGGGACTTTCGTAACACACAGATAGCAGAAGGATGGAGAATACCAATCCTGACATCCTGATGACGGAAACATCCCCCCTTATTCCAGCGGAATAAATCCTGCAAGACAGACTAGATTAATTGTTTACATTACAACTGAGTCATTAAAAAATGTTGAGTTTTTGAGAATCAATACAGTGCAAAACATTATATTGTAATACACGACTTAGAAATCTTAGATGCAGAATCTAAGCTGAAGAAAGGGTTTCTCTACCACAATGGAGAAAGACACCATATTAGCCCGAACAGACAGTGTGTTTTACCAAAAATACTTTTTTTAAGTCTGTTCTTCACAAATTAGAATAGTGGGTTAACTTCAGATTGTGTTTTGTGTTTCTTTGAGCTATTTTCTAAATACTTAAAACATAATATGTCAAAAATTATGCAAAAAGTAACAAGTAACAACAATAACAAAAGCCATCACAGCATCTAAGCCCTCCACAAACCGAGGCAAAACCTTGCTCAAATGTACTGAGAGTTTCTTACACTGGTAAATTGCACAAAATCTAGTCAGGGAGTAGTCTATTGGAATAGTGCATTCAATTTGAACTGCTATGTTCAAAGCTCCCCGCTGGATTTTTCAACTTCCAACTTCTAGATGGCTGCTCTGTGCATCAACAGTAGTGACTAGAAACTCTGCATTTTTGCATCATTTTGTACTGACATTATTACAATATTTACAATATCTAGATTAAGTAAACACTTAACACTTTGTGGTGGACTCATTTGTCCAGCTGGAGTTTTATAATGAATCAATATTGTTTTTACACTTTTAACAAAGCATCTGTGTAAATCAGATTCACTGCACGTCAGAGTCCAGAGGCCGGACACGCAGCTCACGGATGGTAAATCTTTGTCATTACTTTTCCAGCAGCAAAATAACACATTACACAAACTCTGCAAGTTAATGCAGTCTAAAACCAAACACTTTAGAGCGGAGAGACGCTCAAGTGCCGCTACATACTGACTGAAATAAACTCACTAGCCTAGCCGACTTGCGCTAGTGACATTAATGCTACAAACCCATAGGTTAGTGCAACGCCCTCTGTAAAATACCGTAATTACACTAATAAACAGGCCATTGAAAATGAATGCCAGCTGAGTAGAAAAGTTTTGACAGCGCTGTTATTTATTTTTTTAATGACACGATCTTTACGTATCATATGACAAATTAAGATCGATCACGATCAGCCCTATTCTGTCGTACTGAAATGCAGTCACCTCAGGTGTGTCATACGCAGCTCTGACTTCCAATGTAAATGGAAGCATTGGCTATTTCAGTCTGCATTTAACACTATGTGCATGTTACCGTTCTCAAAGTCCCCCTCGCTACATATAAAACCTTTAAAATGGGAAGCTTTATCTAAATCGTTACGTTATGTTCTACTGGTGTTTGTCTGACTGTCTGTCTGTTAGCAGTCTAGCATCCACAATTTTGGACAAATTATCCTGTTTTTTTTTGGTGTGGGTTCCTGATGACAGTGACTACAGATTATTACATTTTGGCAGTTTGAGGTCAAAGGTCAAGGTCTGGAGAAAAAAAATTTAATTCCCATTCATTAACATAGGTCACATTTTATCTTGAATTTTCACATATTTGCATTATCAGGATCGATAGGTGCAAACAGTGATAAAATGTGTAACAGGAAATTGTTAGAATCATTATTTCATGAAGCGAATGTGAATACTGGAGATGGTTGTTGTGGGGAAATTAGCTGCCTTGACAGAGGTTTGCACTTTCTGAGTCTTTTCTAGTTGCTGAATAGTCTTCACTTTATTTTAGCTCATGTTAAAAGGTATCATTAGTCAAAAACTTTGTCATGTTGTAAATCAGATTGTCATTGTCTTTGCAGTCCCTGCAAAAACCTGCTAATACCTGTGCTCCACTAACCATCTGTACTCTGACGTGAACCTTGAACACCAGACTTGCCAACGCAGTCTGTTCAAACTTCAAGGTTCAACCAGTGAGCAGACTGGACAGATGGACCGTATTCAGTCTGATTTGATAATCCCCTCAGGACATAATCCAATCACAAGATTTAATACAGTTTACAGCCGATGACAAAAGGCTGACAGCGATCATTCTCTGTCCATTCTTTATTTCCTGTGGTCAGCAAAGTGGACTAAAATGCCTTAATGCTAGAAAAGAAAAGCATCCATTGTGTTTAATAAACATGTGTTGAAGCAAACCGAAGCCTGAAGACTTTCATTACAAAAAAATTATTTACAGAAGAATAATATATATTCTAAAAAGTTCAGTGGAAAACATAGTTCTTATTCAGTTCATTTGCAGTTACTAGATTCGATATAAATAGCCCCAACAAACACCGGTACCAAAAGAAAGGTATAAAGAGTAAGTAAATACATAAAATAGTTATGTATTTTTAAATAACATCACATCAGCCAGGCTGGTCCGAGGCTTCAACCTTTAAATCTCTAAAATGAAACCATAACTAAAAGGTATATATTTTGTTTCCTTTGTACTCATCTAACATTAGAGCACCAGCAAACAAATTACCACCACTGCAAATGTATATTTAGCTTTAATCTTATCTATAACAAAACTAAGTGCAGTCCAGGTGCTTTAGAAGTAATGACTAAATAAAAAAAAAAACATTTTAACATTAGTTCAGTTTAAAGCATAAGATCCAAAACAGCAACAGGTACGAGACAAACAGTGCAAAGCAACACAGCTGCATGTAAAATACAAAGGAAACACAGTTTAAGACAATTCAATCTAAAGAAAAAGGAGTTCTTCAATTTAAAAAAAAAAGTGAACTTCAAATAAGTAAATGCTTAACAACTGACAATATCACCTGGATGTCACTGTAACCCATCAATGCTGCTGGATGTGGTCAGACTTACAGTTTTCAACCAGAAGAGGTCAGTGAACGCTGCTTTTAAAGCTGGGAGGAACGTGTAACCAGGACGGTATGGTATGTAAACTGTCAAAATATAACTCAACCAAATTAAGAAAAAAGGAAACGCATGGAAAGTAGAGGTTTCCTTTAAGATTGGAAATCAGAAAGAAATAACTTACCTGAGCTGGGGTTTTTTGACACATTTACCACTACTATTACTACTACAACAAATAATAATAATAATAATAATAATAATAATAATGAATTGACATATATGTAGTAATAACATAATATAATATATGTAGTGATTGAACATTCGTATAAGTTGTCACAGTTGACTGACAAGAGATTTATTTGCGTTTTGAATTTGCAGAAATATTACACGAGAACTAAAGGCCCATTCAGGTTCATATGTTGAGCCTAATGTTTTGCAATATAACCCACAAAAATCACTAAAACGGCATCCCGTAACAAGACTATGATGACCAGGTGCTGCACTTTATGAGGGACTGCACAACATTTTTACCCTTTGCCCCACATTTTGATTGGGACAGAAATACAAGAGTTCAAGCTGAATAATGTCAGGTTTCCTTCCAACTGTGTTGCAAATTTTAATGCAAGTTTCAGAAAATCAGCAAAAGAAAAGTATAAATATCTGCATGTTTCTACCACTACTGGTACGTGTTGGTATAAACATCCATTTAAACCAACACTGTATAGTAATGTTAGAGGCATTTTCTGATTTGAGAGGGAAAATATTGTTGATTTGCTGCTTTTTTTAAAAATCACTATATGCCTGTTTTGTTGGTCTTCGTTGATTTAGTGCTTCTTGTGTTGAAAATAAGTGCAATATGTAGCTCTTAATCGTCTTTGTTATTCTTTTTCAGTAGTCTTCTTTTTCAGTCTATTTTCAGTAGCAGGAGGAGAAAATGCCAAGTTGTGAGAAGTAGAATTGAGAAGCCAAAATGCATGATCAGAGTGACACATGAACAGACCCGGGGCTGTTTTTATTCCCTTTTTATATATATAAATAGATACATAGAGATATTGGTACCACATTGTACTCCTTACCCCCATATTAGGGTTGTTGGTATGTGGTCATGCTAAACTGTTAAGAACGTGACATACACCCTCCTCCAGGCGTTAACATTTCACAGTTAGTGTCCCCAGTCTCACCTGCCCATTTCCCCAGTCTGGTCGGTGACACGAGCCGTCCGTTGCCCAGAACCCACACCTTGAACCCGGACAGCAGCCGGTACACGGAGCACACGGAGAGCCAGGCCGCGGTCAGAGCCCCGAGCCAGAACAGCGGCGTCTCCACGGCCCGGAACACGGCTTCTCCACTGGACGACATACCGGCCCGTCTCTGTGTGTGTTATATGTCAAAACGACTGGCGACTTGGTTAAGTACCTTTGACACAAAGAGCACACAGTGCAAAATGCATGCGTCAAACGGATTCAAGGATTTCCCTTCCGTGTTTGACACATCCGCATCGGCGTCTGCCCCCGTCTGTGATTGGCTGTTTTTCTTCTTCTTCGTGTTGTAATCGGGACCGGGCGAACAGTTTCTCCACCTTGTGTTAGTCCTCCTGATATCAGCGAGTCCATTTTAAGTAGAAACGTAAATGACTGACCCAACTAAACAACACATATATCTTGTTTGATTCTATTTATTTTTTTGTATTTATCTATTGTGTCCTCTCATTTTATTTTACATTTTCATATTTATGTGTATATACATTTTTAAAGTCATTATCACCGCGGTTTCGTTTCATTTTGTTCGTTTTTTAATGGGTGTTAGTATTCTTATTGATTTACACGTAAAGAAATATTATAGTTTATATATGATGATTTATATATGATTATATACAGGAATACTGTTATTCCTACAAGACTTTTATCGTCGTCATTCAAAAAAAGTTTGAACATTTTTTTTTTAAAGCGTGTATCCCGAACGTGGCGTTTTATCAGGTGTTTCACGTTTTTTATACCTTTTATGTTTCTGTCTTTATTATGTGTTTTTGACTTATGGGCAAACAAAAATGTTTCAGTTCATCAAGTTTTAATTTTCATTCTGTAAAACGTCATGCAGAGATTCATCTGCCTTTTTTAATCATCACACAAATAAAACGTTTTTCCCACCAGTGTGTTCATCTGATTCAATACATACAATTTACAATTTTCTGGTAAAGTATATATATTGACACATTTTTGTTGAGTTTTGAACTTGATGTAGCCTTCTTTTGCTTGACGTCCATCACTAAATGTGTGTTTCCTTTACTGATTCAACTTAATACTTTACCTTTTGCAAAGTGAACAGTCCTCTGTGTGTCATACAATTGTACAACCCCTTTTATTCTTCATCTTTGTGTATTAGTTTTTACACCATGTCCACACACGCTGCCTTTTCTGTTCCTGTCTGTTGTCCTTTATTTTAAGGCTTTTAACAATATTTGGCTGTGTTTGTGCATTGTATTCCATTTATTTCTTCAATCAGTATTTTCTTTTTGAATTGTTGTCTGTATATTATGTGTCTTCCTCTTAGCACAGACCACCGCATTACCTTTAAATATATTTGTACGTCTCTCACAGAATAACATGCTTCATGATTTGTCAAGTGTGTGAGCAAACACTATAAAAAGTTTATTAACTTCTGAGGAAGATGCTTACACTCGAGTGCTGTGTAAAAAGTAAACAACGAATCTGATGTGTTATTTCTACAAGTCACTGCATGATTTATACACAAGTGTTTCAATGAATTCTGTATTACTTTTAATGATAAATTGTAAAATAAACCAGTGGTTTATTGCTCTCTTTTGTCTTTTGCTTGAAATAGATGCAATGGAAATATGTAGACAAGACTGACATTGTTCCAGGTGTAAGTCAATCACAGCTATTACGGTGAAAAATAAACACTTAGAATCTTAAGAAATTCATTAAAGGCAGACTTTGGATGTATATTCATCCAGAGAATTTGTCATTTATAATGATTTACAGCTGTAACCCACAAAAATCTACAAAATACAAGAGTGTTTCTTCCAGGACCAGGGTATTAAAAACCAACAGAATATAAATACATTAAAAAACCAAGGTGTGTATTAAAAATCTGAAAGAACTAAACAGGTGTGATTCAGGTGCATAGAGCAGAAACCTATGCATTTATACGGACAGCGTGCGCGCACACACACACACACACACACACACACACACACACACACACACATACACTCATGTACAATGTCTCTTTATTTTGACATTCATTCATCTTCATTCACAATAGATGCTGTTTTGTTTTTCCTTTAATTTTGTTATCACTTTATAGAAGTTAGAAGACGTAATTGAATCTAACTTAGTATACACACACACACACACACACACACACACAGAGTACACAATTCAGCCAAGTGGAGCAGACAGCAGTGGTCCATAATGTGAGAGTGAGCGTTACATAAGAGCATTGCATCTAAAAATAGAAATGCAGCAATGGTAAACAGGAGTCTAAACTGTTGGCTCTAAGCTTTCCAAAAGAACCTGAATGAAATTTAGATTAAAAAAAGCTCCATCTCGGGCCGTATAAGTGGACGGTCTGATCCTGATCATGACCCCGAGAGCCTAAAGGCGAGTACAGTAGAGTGGGCTCGGTCTACGCGTGAGGGATTGTGGAAAAAGGTGGATAAAGACTGAGAGGTAAATTGTGGAGTTTGGAGTTTATGAGAAGCTGTTTTATGACTTGGACAAAACATATGGAACAAAAGTCAGAATGTTTGCATCATAAAGCATGTAGATATCATTTAGTCACACAAAAATAATCCTGAACCACATGTTGATGGAAGGCTACTTTGTCATCTTTGAAAATGTTTTTATTAATAAAGACTGAGATTTACAACTGCGTACGTTGAGAAACATAAGTGATCACACACTCGCAATACAGTTTCTACAAAAAATGTGCAAATACAGTGTATTTATATGAATCTGAGAATTATTTGTGCAGTGTATTTCATAGTGTATTAACACACGTGCTTTATTCTGTATCTTTTTACATCCCACAAAACACACACACACACCATGTCACACACACACACACACACCTCTGAAGGTTTTGTCACTGATTTATTTCCATGGTATTTTACAGAAAAGACATGAGAAAGGCGTTCCAAATGTGGCTATGAATATAGGTGCAAAATCAGTCACGTCACAAAGTGTTACTTTAATTGTAATTGTATAAAAGCTTAGGATCATCACTGATATTTGAACAAACAGGATACTCTGAAACAAAACACACATGGTTTAGAGGGCACAATTTATTTTGACAATTTTGAAAACGAGGAGACTTTACAGTATTTTATTCATTTATCACAGCTATGTATATGGTTTGTACACAGAAGGAAGAATTTAAACACATATGACCAGCAAATCAACAAAAATAAATTCAAGTTAAATATATACAGTACAAATATATAATTGTACAAGACAGAAGAAGAAGAATGTAAATGTAAGAGTAAAAATAAACATCTTAAAAAAAAAATCTGCCAATAAATAATTCAAGGACAAATGTGAGGTTGAGCTTAATAGTGGCATATTTAAAGATGTATTTAAAGATGTTTCTTATTGTGATAAAATTCCCTGTGGAGCCTTGAAATTTTATCTCATTGTTCCACTTTGATATGCTTTAATATTTTGGACTCGTGAGAAGAAATGGTTGCAGGTTTCAGTCAGTCAGTGGTCTGTGTACGTCTGCTGAACAAGTAGACATAAGTTGTGTAATCAACTCTTTTCTGAAAATATCCTGAAAATATTTTTTAAACAAAAACTGCCCTGTATATTTACAGAAATAAAGTGAACACGGTTTGCAGGTGCTTGATGATGGTTGGGCGTCCACGTCTCTGTAATATTTCAACAATTTTAGTCACTAACAGTCATGTTTAAAATGTACTTTTCTACTGAGCATATAAGAATCTTGCAAACACTTGCAAATGTATTAGTCAATATTACACTTTCTATTCTACACTTAACTGAAAGGATCCTTTCTCTTGTTTCTTGTTCTCAGACAGATACACATGTAGATTATACATATATGTGTATATATATACACATATATGTATATATATATATATATATATATGTATAAAAATGAGCTCAAATCTGGGGGTATAAACAGAATTATTAAAACAACTTGTGTTTCTCTTAGTGATCGGTTAAGATGTCTTTAAAGCGTACGGTACATTTTATAAATTAACAGTGTCTGTGTAATATGGACAAGTAATTGAAAAAAACCCACAAATATCTTAGAAATTCAGATGTAAGCAGAGGCAAAACAGAAACGTACTAAAAGGAATAAAGCAAGAATATGCACATGACATGTAAAATGTTTCAGTTGAGTGTTGACATATGAGATCAAACCATGTTATAACTTACACGCCTTTCATTCAGACACACTCATCATAGAAAAAACTCAAAACCCGAGATCATCGTCCAATTCATGAGGACAAATGTGAGAAAAGCAAAATGGCGCATGCAAACAAACACAAGCACACACACACACACACACACACGCCACTACATTACAGGATGTAAATGCATTGTAGCAACAGTTTCTCTGGTTAAAATAAAATCTGATGAAACTTTTACAGATCATGTTGTGCTTCTTGTGTTATTAGCATCTATTTCTTTCCTATTGTCACACCTCGCAGAAACACAGTGTCTACTGTTGGAGACGGCGTATGCGCTCACTGGCTTTTGTGCAATTGTTATAACTTCTCCAGGTTTTTAAATCAGCAGGTAAGCTGATTTAAAAAAAAGAAAAGAAAAAGATGCCCTGTTGGTGAATTTGTAGGGTGAAGGTGGCTTACTCTCGTTCTCCAGTCTCAGCTGCTGGACTGGAGCTGCAGGAGGTTCAGTTCTTGTTCATGAATAAGACCAGGAGCACGAATGGAAGAAGGGCTATAATCTGGAACTTCATCGTAAGTGACTGGTCTTAAAAGTATTTTTAGACACAAACTTAATCGCTTATTCATTTTTAATAACAGTCTCCAAAAAGTGCCTAGGCACGTCATATAAACTGTCATTTATAAGCTCAGGTTTTCTGAAGGACATTTAGATCTAGTAAGCTATTGAAAACTAAAATTTTGAAAATTCTATGAGGTCAGCTTTTTTCCCCACAATGGATGAAAGTTACAGAGTGCTGCACAGAGGTATAACTCCGAGTTAATCACCACTGTGGCAGCACAAGTTGTAGTATCGAGTTGTGGTGTCACACTTTCTCCTTGTTGCCATGCTCTGCATAAATTAGAACAAATATATCCCTTACGTGACTTAGAACTGTTCTGATTCGGCCCAGTTTCTTTGAAAAAAACGATAACTGCTGATAATTTTGCTCAGAAAACCTGATAATTTCTTCAGTAAAGAGAAGGTTGATTTAGTTCTCGTATTGTTTAGTGAAGCGTAAAATAAACAATGCACCTAAAAGATGACTTAAAACTCGAAAGAATGCGAAGGTGACACACGAAATGGAAGATAAATGCAGTGTATGGGTGACATAAACAGCGACCGTCACTGAATATGATGGAAACTAATGTTTACTTCCCTTTCACATATTTTCCTCACTCATATTGTGGAATCCAGCTGCTGCCCTCTCTGTGGTTTGGTCACTGCTGCTGTCTCAGTGTAGTGTGTGTGATGTGAAGAACCTGTGAGTAAAATAGGCAAAAAAAAAAAAAGAACAACAAAAAAAACATAAAAACAAAAAACAAAAAGAAAAGCAACTTCAGTAATTAAGCAAAAGCCAAAATTTACAGAGAAATCTGACTCATTGTTTAGGCAGAATTCGGTACGTATTTGGTGTGTTTCAAAGAACTAAAGGGACAAAACAGAAGCAGGAAGAAAGAAGAAGAGTGCAATCAACAACAATATATGCCATGTGTTTTAAAATGTGCATTAAAACAAGAGCAATAAGTTTTTTTTTAAAATGCATTTTAAGAAAATAGGAAATCTTACAAATTTGAGGTTTCTTTTTTTTTTCTTTTTGACAGGTGCAGAAAATTGAAAATGCTAACACCTGGATACAGAGTGCTTTAAAATGAATACATCTTTGACAATATAAGGAACAGATCTGAGTATTTACCTCATTTCCTTTCACATTTCTAAAAGCACATCTCACCACCTGATTCATCACTGCCTCTGTCCGCACAAAAATCACTTTACGATCCACATGTTTAGTCAGCAGAAACATAGAAATCAAAATAACACGCAGCTTAACGTGTCTGCATTTTCCTCTACTCCTGTAAAAATCTCAATTGGTGTCACAAGCCAGGATGATGGTAGTGGTGTAAGGTGAGGCAGGATCAACAAAAATCCCTTTTTTGTAAGATGATGATATGTGTATATGTACAGTGTTACGAAAAATCCTCCAAGTCTGTTCGTCATTCAAACATGTTTATTTATAGCACAACAGAAACAAACAGGGTGCATAATTAATCACAAGCTTAACACCAAATAACCCAAGGACTGCTGAATAAGTGTGAACTGGGAGAAGGTGTAGTGTAGAAAAATAACCCTCATTATTCTTGTGTTTTTCTTTTCTGACATGTGGCCTCTCCTGCATCACAGCTGGAGAGGCCGCTGATTGAGAATGATCTCCGTCTGAATGTGTAACATCATGCTACGGCAGCTGAGCACTCTGGGATGCGTGTGTGTGTGTG
>JAPQRN010000018.1:17797681-17808232 GCA_037367275.1 Coranthus polyacanthus
GATGGGGGGGGGGGGGGCAAAACAGGTAGAGCTAGAGAAAGGTTTTCACAACTCACCGTTGTAGCAGCGGAGGCTCCTTTAAAAACACGCAAAGTGCCACAGAAAAAAGGACCCAAAAAAAAAACCAAAAAAAAAAACCAGCCCGTTTCTCCATAAAATCAAGCTGTGGCTTTTCGCTTCTTCAAACTGTGCACACACTGTACTCTTGAATGGTGTGCCTTTTATAGGAGTGATGCCCCCTATCTATTTCTGGATCACGATCCAACCCCGTTTCTATTTTTAGCTCGCGCGTGATGAAAAAAGAAAAGCTCGCAGAGGTTCCTTGGAGGAATTTCGAGCGTGCAGCGTTCGGGGCGCGAGCTTCCCTCCCTTTCCCTTCTCCTATAACGCGCGCGCGCGCTAGCATCTCCTAATAATAAGGATGCTGTGGAAGGCTACATGTCACTTCTCCGTCGATTGAAGGATGGAAGCGTGCTGAATTTGGCTTTTTATATTATTTCAGCTGCCGAAACGAGCCCCCTCGTGCACCACTACTAGCTCACTCACGCGCACACTCACGCTCGAGCGCCACCACCCTTTCCAATCATGACTGAAATTCACATAAAGCTATAATTCCGAAGCACACGGGCAGGTTATTTATAGCTACGCGGGCTGTTTTAGATTTAAAGTCAAAGGAATTGATAAATAAAACAGACTTCCTTCTCCAGGGGGCTGCGTCAGTCACTAGGCATTGACGTCAGGTGGAGAATCTCCTACTTTGAAGGTGGAAGCAGGAGCTCCTTTGCCTATACTGAAAAACCAGTAGGAACAGCGGCTGGAAATGGAAAATAGTAGAGGATAGAATGAAGAACTTAGCCTTAGCCTTATTGTTTGCTGGTTGTTTCTAATCAAACATTTCTTTCTTTCATGTCAGCAAGTAGACTATGGGGAGAAAATAACCCCAGAGTGGTTGGAAATGAAAAGATTTACAAACGTATGAGAGGACTCGTGGTTCATTGGAGGGTTATGGTCGTCTATGGACTCAAGGCCGTAGCTGTAGACTAGTCAGTGTTGAAGGAGAGGGGGGGGGGACGACCAAATCAGGTGCCCTCCCCACCTGAAAACAAATCTACTGATTTCATGCCATTCAAAAAAAAATGGGATGTTAGTGAATTTCTTCTTTTCTTTCTTTCTTCCTACCAATAATGTCCGTGTTTTGTGTTACAATGCTCTTTTGTTTTTCTTGTTTAATTGTATGCAATGGCAGAGATTAAGGGTTGATAAAGTTCAACGGCGACCATAATCATCAACAGAAATCTATGCATCATTATATGAAGACTCTACAGAAAGCCTAATATCATGGAATGCAGAGAGAGAACTGTGCTAAATGAGCTGTAAAATTCAGAGAACAAACCAGTAATTGACAACATAAACAACCCTAATACTAGAACCATAGTAATAATAATGGAAATTTGTAAGGTTTAGGTATCATTGCATTTGCAGGATGCAGGATTGGGGTGGTTTGAACATATATTGCAGAGATGATATTATAATTACCGCCATGTATAGGCTACTCTACTCTAGGCAACCAAGTTGCGAGAATGAAATGTTGCCATTGTATGTTTTTGTAAACCACAGATACCATTGTTTTTGAAACAAAAGCACATTTCACATCAACATTTCTCAATACGTGTGTATATCAGCATCACAGTGTTTTAACAGATGACCTTCATATCTAATCATTTAATGTTTTTGTGGTTAGGTTTAGGGGAAGATACCAGGGTTTGGTTTAATATGGAAAAAGTCTGTGACTTGATCAAATGAGATGTGATTGAAAAAAATGACTCACAATGCATTCAGTAATATTTCAACCAAATCAGTATCTTTTCCTAACCCTAACAAAAGTGCTTTTATTGCCTAAACCTAAAAACATACAGGTCTAACACAAAAAAAGTGCAGTTAAAAATCTGTAAATAATTACAAAAGAACTTCACAAATATTTGTAGACATTTGTTCGCACAGGAAGCTTTTTGAAAAATGATCACAACTGCGTACCTGAAGTTACAAATCTGTTTGTAAAATATTAATATTCGTACAAACTGTGACGCGTGCATTCTTGAAATTGTTGTACATGTGTTCACATTGCTTGGCATTTGTGTGTGGATGGGAACAACTGCAGTAACCACCCCTTTAAACAACAAATGGACGATTTGCAATGACATTTCAGTAGGAAACCTCCTTGAAGGGGCCCCATGTCATTCGTCTTAACAGCGTTGATGAGCACTGGCATTAAAATGTGGGTTTAGTTCCCTAAGAAAACTATTCCGTTTTTTAAGATTTATTTTGTTTGTATTTTCATTCTTTATATGTATATTTTAAAATTCAATTAATACACCCCCTGAGAATATTTTCGTAGAGCCCCAACATACTCCAGAATCACCACTGTGCACAAGTCATTGTACATATGTGAAAATGTTTTTTGTTTGTTTCTCAGTGGACCATGTCATTCGTGTCCATTCTGAGACTATTTTCTCTCTGAAGCCTACTAACACAGTGATGCAGTGTTAAAAATAGTGAGTGAAGTGAATATGAGTGATCACTATGGGTTAAAATAACACAAAAACGTCACCATTTTTTGCTTCTTTCCATAATAACCATGTATTTATTTAGACTGTTAAACAGTTGGGTTTACCCTCCAGCAGACCTCCCCCCTGTCTGACAAACGTGGCCTTCAGTTTGATGATGCAGAGCTCCACACACACACACACACACACACAAAAGGTGGAAGTGAGGCTCTCTCACTCACTCCAGGCTGCCGCGGTGTCAGTCCTGCAGACTCCCCCTGCACAGGGCAGAATGCTGAAACGCGTAGTAACGGAGCGGCGCTTGGCCGACCGATGATGCTATTTTTAACTCCCATACTCAACATGCCTGGCGCTGCGGGTTTCTCTGCTCAAGGTAGCCTACCACTGTACGAGGAGGCAAAACATAAACACAGAGCAGCGCTGAGGAGGAAAACCGGGAGTGTTTGGTTTCCCTGGACACCAATAAAAAGAATCTCCATCAAATTCTGACATGGAGGTTTCTTTATCAATGTATCTCTTTAAGAATGAGGCACTGTCTCATTCATTAAAGCTGCAACCTGTAGGATTTTCATGTCAGTGGCAGCACATTAACTGAATTTTTACACAATCTCGTATTAGCATTTAAAGTAAAATGACTTACTATGTATTCACCATGAATGTACATGTGCCATCTAGACATTATTTAAGAATACTGCCTTTAATAGATTTCAAACTCAATTTTGAAGCGTATATTCCATTTTTAGAAATGCAAAATAATGTATCTGTATATTAAATATTTCGGTCTTCTGATCCTTGTCTGTTTTTAAACCCTGTCTTAAAACACATTCTTATTCCCTGGCTTTTAACTCACTGTATGAGAATAACCTGTCTTTATTACTGTCTGGTATTTATTGTTAAACTGATTTTGCGTTGTTTTTAGGTTTTTATTTTTGGTATGCTGCATGTTTGTTGTATGTGTTTTCAGTACTTTTGTCAACTGCATTTGTTTTTAAAATGTTAAATTAAATTGGTTTTATGTGTCTTTTAGGTGTGTAGGTTCTTGAAAATAAGCTATCATCACACAGGACGGACATGGAATTTTAGGTTTCTTTCAAGTTGTCCTGCCCTCTTTTTCCTCTTCATGCAGATGATTCACCAAGAACAGTGCACAGTCCCAAACAACAACTTCTGTCTGGGCCAAATACAGAGCCAGCCCAAATTTACAAGAGGACAGTAGAGTTTGGGAATATCCACATCTTGATCTGTTGAGTATCAGTAGCAAAAACTAAGCGCTGTGCGATGGACCGATTGTAGAAAGAAGAGCAGAGAATTTTGTCTGTAAACTCACTGTGTGGAGCTGTCCATGGTACCTTAAAACCAGAGAGGCAGCTCACACATAACAGCAAAACAAGCCCCACACACTGTATTGTCTACAGTTATAGGAAGGGCTTTTTAGATTAGGGCATTTAAGGAGAGGAAAGCTTAATAACCTGTTAAAATCCACCAGATTTGTAAGATGACTTAATAAAGACGAGAACTGAAGAAAAACCTTTCATGTTTGAGCTGGTTGAATTTAAGTTGTGTTTTAGTCCTACGTTAAATTAACACATTTTCACAAACTAGAACATGTTGCCCTTCAAATGAGGCATTGTACATACATTTCGGCCTCACAGCTATTCTGTAACAAGCATTTTTATTTGGGTAAACCAATGGCAAAACAACAAAAAAAGTGATTTTAAAGGGGTAAGATGGAAACGACTACGAAGACCCAACGACCACAGAATGTTTGAGTAGCCACACATACTTTGGTTTAGATTACACATTAAATAGCTCTAAACCCATGCATTACACATTCATGGGCAGTAGGGAAATAAAAAGACAGAGTGGGAGCAAGCTGGAGACCTTTTCTGTATAGCTGTCCTCAATAAATGAAAGAGTGATCAGTTGTTGAAAAGTGAAATACTAGATGATGCAGAGACAAAAAGAAGAGCCATCGTAGAGAGAACCTAAGGAAACGCAATGCATGCTCGGTCGAGAGAAATAGTCAAGTACTTTGATGAATTCTATCCAAAAGGAAAAGGAGAACAGAGGGGAAAAAAACAGCTTTCAGTTGACACCATGAACGATAAGATCCATCTCTTTAAAGACACAAGAACAATTATGAGTCATATGCAGTCACACATCATGAAAAGTGTCGATACATGATGCACACTTACATGTAAAAACTCAAACAGTATACAAAGATACAGTACAATAAAAGCATATTTACACATTTTCGTCATAAGAATTTTAAAATAAAAAGAAGAAAATAATTGAGAGTGAACAACAACAAAAATTCAATAAAAATTAAGCAAGAAAAGGTTCAAAAGCATATTAGGCTATTATTGTCATTTAAGCTGAGTGAAAATACAATAGATAGATTTTCAAAATCTACTACTTCTACTTTCCTGTATGTACTTTTATTTTATTGTGTAGTGTGACTGTATTAAAATGTGTCTATCTAGCTAGCTTTCTAGCTACCTAGCTTATTTATCTCATCCAACAAAGCTTGTTTTTGGTTTAGTTTATAAAAAAATACCAAATATCAAACATGTAACAACCAATATCCTCTTCTTGCCCACATATAAGTTCATGTGGGTAAGACTTGTGTGTGCTCATGTATTTACATGAAGTTTGTGTTGGAGTCTGTTTTGTGCTGGGCGTCAGTCTGTTGACGTTTCTTTACGCTAACGTCTGTCTCGGTTGTCTCATGATAACTACCTGTACACTGATTTCCATGTACAGGTCTCATGTCGGGTTTTCCATGAAAATCCTTAGGCTCACTCCTGACGTCTTCTGTGCGTCTCTAATGTTCATCTACAGCTGCGACCGTGGCTACTGTTAGCCTTGAAACGGAGTTAGCAAACGTCAGCAAACAACCAGCTCCAGCACAATGCAGACTCCAACACAAACTTGGACGAATCTTACAAATTGAACCTTAAATATGTTGCAAAGCCAGCTGCCAGCTAACGTAACAGCATAATTTAATTTTTCTAACGCTGTCCTTTTTTTTCCTTTTATTGTCTATAGTCTATTAAGCCTGTAGTTCTGTCATTGAACATTATAATGTGTGATCAATGTTCTGTTTTTACTCGTTGAAGCAATGAAATGTAATTTCCTCACCATATGAAGAGCTGATTATTCTCTACATTGTGAAAATGACATTTCTTATTACTAAAGTCCACCATATCTTACACATCCTGGCTTACGTCAGCTTTAGTCATTTAAAAATCAGATAACAACAAAGCACCGACCACACAAACAATACATGCAACTGTTTATGATTTGATTTGCTAAGGCAGTCGGTCTCATTCCGGAAAATATAGCCCCTTTTTTTCCACATATGACGAAACCTCGATCTAATCTTAGTCTCTGTGTCTTTAAATAGTCGTCTTCTTTCATGTCCATGTGGGAAGTTCACTATTATTATGTAATATATTGCAGCAACATCCATTCAGAGTTACTATATTCAGTAGGTGCAGTAACAAATGTGAACATGGAAATCAAAAGTTGAACTTCAGAACAAATAAGAAGTTCCTGTTAAACCCAAAGTAACCCCTTAGCATCTATTAGATAGTTTGACAAGCAAATATGGAAATATAAACAATAATTTAATAATATCATATCAAATCATGACATATCTCTACAGTAATATATGTATTTAATTAACGAAAGGCAAAAAATCAGATGTGAAATCGGTATCAAAACACTTACAGGGATAGTGTGTTGCACAAAAAACAAATAATCTCTTATATTTGTGAAAGTGGAATACATACTCAGATATAAAATCGACACAAAAATATTGCCATGTGTGGAATAAAGTGCATCATTTAGGGAATTATAAATAATACTGTTATTATATGAGCTAATCATTATATATATATATATATATATATATATCCAGTGTAATTTATATATTTAATTATCAAAAGAAAAAAGAATCAGCATTAAAAGTGGTGTTAAAATGCTTAGCGTGTTGCACAAAAAGCACATAATTGCTTATATGTTCTGTAAGTGTAATACAGAGATGTAATAAGCTCAGATGTAGTATACACTGTACAGCGAATTAACACAAAAATATAGCTGTGCGTGGAATTAAGTGCATTATTTAAATGTATAAATGATACATATGAGTTTGTGTTTGCAGTGCAATAACGAAACGAGCTGCCTCAGCTGCTGCAGACTTGACAAAGGACTCCCAGTGAGTATACTATCAGTCTGAAAACACTCAATGGGAACAGAGCCTCACACACACCCATTCAATGCAGTGTCTCTGTGGTGTGCCAACTCACATGCCTATTACATAACAGGGCTCCTACTCCCAGGCCTAACGCCCCTGACAAATCCATGCACGCTTTGCTGCACATGAGCTATTTATATACCTCACCCAAGACAGGGGCTGGTCAAAAATACCACTCCAGTCAATTATTCATTGAGAAACATTCCAAAACAGAGCGGGGAGTGGGTTTGGCTGCACAGGAATAGACCAAAGAGGCTAACAATAAATGATGTCCATTAGCGATGCAGAAGCCACTTTGTCCTCAGAGGGGTCCAAATTCGAAGAAGGAAGGGCGGGAAATGTACGTGCGGCCGCTGCAGATCTGCGCTCCTGTGTATGTGTGTGTTGTGCTTGTATTTATAGGAGTCTGTGCATACACTTCAGCTTCTCTGCAACCATCTTGTTCCTTTACAGGATTCTAAAAATAGCGCGCTGCGCTGCACTCGTGCCATTTTTAGGTCTTGCAATTTAAAGGGAAAAAAGGCAGAAGCAGAAAAAAGTGCTGTTTCACACGGATACTATGTGGAGGCACTTTTTGTGTGAATGAACACTCTGTTCCAGCTTTGTTTCGAAGATGCTCCGTGCAGCATTGGCAAAACATGACATTAAAAAAAAACAGCTTTGAACCATCTAATTTGTGTCCCCCTTATTTGTTGCTTTGCTCATTGTTTTTATTATGAGACTGGCTGAAGAGTGCTATAAAAATAATGACCACCTTTAGGTTTATAACTGACAAAATACAAAGCAAAATGAAAACAAACGTTTTTTACACGAACGTGCTTATATACAGTCTGCTGTTGACAAAGTAGAGAGGACTGGCAGGCAAGTATATGTCAGTTACACAGAAACAAACAGCATACAGTTAATTGTAGTGAATTCATTAGCCTGCACGCCTCATACCTAAATGACAGAATAGGTTGATTATGAATCACTCCCAAAAAGACATATATATACAAATTTGCAGACACAAAATGCCGTTACTAGCATTAAAAAAAATGTGCATTTAGGATGTGACAGTGTCATGGCGAAAGTTTGGTTTGGTTTAGGCACAAAAACGCGGTTAGGGTTAGGAAAAGAGTGGGGTTAGGGCTAAAATACGAAAGTGATATAGTGATCGTTGTCATGGTTACAGCAATATAAGAAACAGGAGACCACAAACACTGGTCCACAAAATCCTTCTAAGGTTTGTCCCTATTTAAAGCCCAAAAAAATCACCATGGGGTACGTAAACACCCAACCTAAAATCCACTAGTATTGTTTTTCTGGTGAGGTCAAGCTGTTCTGAAACTTGTTACAGGATTGACTCAGTGAATATGTGGAACCCTTCACTTTTTCCTGAATCTAGCTTAAGAATGAATGAAAGGAGATCAGAAAACCAGTCCCACTTTGTGTAAGCGTTTCTACTGTTTCAGTGAACACAGCTCCTTAATTTCTCAAGACTTTTGTTGTGAAACACACTACAGCAACAGGTTGTGGAAATTCGTCGTCGCTTTGTCAAACATGCCAAACTCTAATTCAGAGATATTTAGGTTTTACATTTCCGGACTGAATACCTAATGCATTTCAAGCTCTCTGTAACTCATAACTGAACTCTCTGCATGTGAGTTTCTGTCAGTTTCAGTCGCTGACTATCCCTCAGGACTCACCTTCACTGTGTACTTGGTGAAAGACACGCCTTTTTAAACTGGGGTCTCTATAGTAAAGGTTGAACTCAAGTATGAAGTTCGGTGAGAACTTTCTTTGCTGAGCAGGAAAAAAAAAAAAAATCAGGTCAGAAGGGGTTAAATAAAATGCACGAGTTCCTCCCGTTCACTGTATGATTTCTTAATGTAAAATGTATCAGTGAAACTAATCAATTGGTAGCAAAAGTCCTCTCTGTTTAGAACCAGACAGTGTGAGTGTGAGGGGAGAGAGGTGTCGTCTCCTGCCAGAATCAAAGCGAGTATGTTACGTGTTACTATGTCCTTAAATCCTTACAGCTATACAATCCACTACAGGGTGAAATAAATGCCTAATATCCATCCACTCACACAGGGTTCATACTGGGATATCATATATGTCATAAAAATTATCTCAAATTATCTGAGTTGTGGTTGTACAATTTGACAATATTCACTGAATATACAGGTATATTTGTAAGTCACCATGTGAACCATTACAAATATTTACTCACACACAAAGGCGTGAACAGTACAGTACGGTTTGCTGTTGACAAAGTAGGAGGTGACTATAGGTTAAGTGCATTATGTCATAAGTCTAAATAAAAAAAGGTTTAACTTGTGAATTCATCTAACAGGTTCTCCCCGCTATGCAGCCTTTATTTAAAAGACAAGTATTTAAAAGGTTTAGCGTGGGATGTTTAGTGACATCTAGTGGTGAAGTTGCAGACTGCAGCTAACTGAATACCCCACCACCACTCTCACCTGTGTTACGTCCCCTTCCTGTCCTGTGTTCTCCCGAAGGAGACTGCAGCCAGGAAGGGGTCGTCAGGCACCTGCGCAGCCACCTGTGGGGACCATCAGAGTCTATTTAAGCCAGCAGCACCTCGTCCTTTTGTTTGACACAGACCACATTCACACGCGTCCCACTCATCCATCATCCACCTCAGACACTACCGATATGCTCACATACCCCACACACCTCATACCTTTATTTGCTATGGTTTAACATTAGATTTATTTTTACAATAAACACATATGATTCGCATTCAACCACGTCTTGACTCCCTGAAGTCCCTGGTTAGAGCCGGTGTCTGTTTTGTCCGTCTCTGGGCTTTTTAGCTGAGGGGACATTAACTCTGGTCCACACTCAGAGAGACACAGCAGACGACCCACTCCTTCTGTAGATATAAACAGCTCATTCACATTCAATTGGCATCTGTGACACTTACCAGAACAGATAGAAAATACCTGTCATCAAAAAGGTTATTTTACACCTTTGTCAGACTTGAAATGTTTACCATTTAATATCTAGTGTTTCACAACTTCCTTTCTGAACAGCAGGGACAATAATAAAGGTTGTACTAAAGTATGAAACTGTTTTTCTTGATCTAGACTTCAATGCTGAAAGCGCTCATCGCTGTGCTAATACGGACTGTTGTGCAGATTTCATCTCAGTTCCGACAACATTCATTTTAATTGTAGGTTTTTGTTATTTCCATCATATAAAATGTAGCTCCTGCTCGCTGTAAGATCTCTGAAATGTAAAATCAAACTCATCAGTTGGTGCAAAGTGGAAAATGTTTGCTATATTTTCATTTCGGCGTCTGCACAAACATGAGAGAAACCGTTAAGACATTTCAAGAAACAGACACGGATAATACCAGTGGTCGAGATGCTGGATATATGCTCCGAGGAAATGGAAAAAAAAAGCTGTCATTTTGGGATACTGAGTAATTTTTATGTCTTATCATTATCAGTCTCCAGCTTTTAAGTGGCTGTGTTCAAATAACGTTCATGGTTTCGAGGTCCAAGTCTAAATTGATCTGACTTGTACTTGTGTCAGCGCTAAGAAGGTTCCTATTGAAATGTAACAAATAATGCAACGCTGTGAATTACTTCGACATAATGTACCATTACACCGGCTACTTTCTATTCATTTTCTAACGCTAAAATTGAATTGACTGATGGCTGACAAATCTGTTGATGTTTTTTTCCTGATTAATGGATTAGTTTTAAAGAAAATGGCGAA
>JAPQRN010000018.1:17834341-17853201 GCA_037367275.1 Coranthus polyacanthus
GTTACATAATCTTTGTTGTAATGTCAACAGCACGTTCCTAATTAGTTATTAACTAATATATATACCGTGTTGTCTTTCTTTTTTCAAAGTTCCTGCATTCGTGCACACAAAAAATAAAGATCAGAACAGTCATTCTATTTAAACGCCTTCATTGCAGAGATCTTCAAACGTTACATTTAAGTTTTTCTAACTAAACGAAACTATATATATATATATATAGTAGAATATAAATTGAAGTTGAATCAGAAGGTGAAACACATGACGGTAGCAAAGAGCATGAGTAATGTTGGCTGAAACGTGAAGGTTTAAATCTGCCCAGAAACAGTGTAGTGTAATCAGACAGTTAATGTCAGCCGTGTTACCAGGATGTCATCCACTAGCTGAAGATTCCACCACATACACACCCATTAACTCAGAAAAAGTTTCAAAAGAGCTTAAAAGTTCAACTGTGACTATTTGAAAAGTATGAAAGATATCAACGAGCTGAATAATAGCTCAATAGCTGAAAGTCTTGTGTCTTGTTTAATGTTTGAAGTCTCTAGCTGAAAGCATGCTGAAGTAGTTGAAGCTTAAAGTGGAACAGGTCTGAAGGAGTTTGAAGGTGCTGAATCTGCAATCACACTAATTACAAGTGTTAAAAATGACATTAAGCTACATTTGTTTTCAAAAGCCAATGTCACAAATCACTATCTTTCTTAATGGCTTCCTTTATAAAAAAAATATTAAGTTCATAAATATACCACAGTTCTAGTTCATTAGAACTATTACAAAAGTAAATTTAAATAATATAAGTATTTAAAAACCATTGTTGTCAGTACTGAATCCTGCACATATAACCATCAATCGTGGATCACTGTAGAAATAATGTCACGGGCCACTAGTATGATGTACAAATATCTGTGAACAGATAAATGCCACGCTACTGAATCTAATATTTATTAAATGTTAAAAAAGTATTTCCATGACAGTATACAACAAAAAACAAAATGTAACGTTTGAAGATCTCTGCAATGAAGGCGTCTTAAATAGAATGACTGTTCTGATGATTTTTTTTTTATGTTTTTTTTTTCACGAATGCAGGAACTTTGTAAAAAAGAAAGACAACATGGTAGACCTTCCTGGGAGAGATTAGTGAGAAGAAACGAGATGAATGTAATGTCATTTAGAGAACAAAACCTTGCACTCAATAGGAGACTTTTGAACAGCAGACTCAATAAGTGAGTGAACAAAAGAAGTGACTAGAAGAATGGGAGCTTGTGACAAGAAGTTTGAAATAGAAGCTCGGGCTTGAGGGATTTCTGCTCATCATGTCAGTTTTTCAGGGCAGAAAGCCTTGAAAGCTAATCAAGTGAACTACTTTTATTTAGTTGATAATGACTCTCCTTATTTGCTTCTGAAAGTCTGTTTTATAGGTCATTATGTACTTGTGATTTTTCAGTAACTAAGAAGATGAAGAGTTACATGCTCGCATATATATACTGTATATATAAATGAAGAGAACGCCAAAGTACCAAAACATGCAGTTCCTTAAATGGCCACTTGGGGCTTCCTCTAAAATCGAGGCCCAACTGTACAGCAGAAAAAAACATATATGTAGCCTAGTACAAAAAAATGGTCATGGTCTCTATTGCTAATTTCACATAACTCACCTGTTTAAATTATATTTATTCATTTATTTGAATTATGGGCGTGGCTGCTTTGAGTGACAGGTCGGTGGGTGCGGTCTGCCTTTGTCTCCACCTACCTGGACGTAGACCTCTTGGCAGCTGTCCCTGGCACACCTCGTCTACATCTATTATCAACATACCATCCATCTTCCATCTGCAATCAACCCTGCAGTATTTAAAATTTCCGGCCAGTTTGGTAGGAGCACCCTGGGCTCACTTATTCCTTGAGTGTTTGATTCTCTAGACAGTTTCTAAATAATCATGCCCATTCTTTGTGTCCTGGATCTCCATGCCAGCTGGCCACTCTCAGCTCCAGATTCAGCTTGTTTGTTCTCCAGCCTGCCCAGCCAGATCCACTCTCAGTCCCCTTACCTCTCCATGCTCTGCGCCGTCCTCTTATGGTCTCCTCCTCACTCCATCCTCTGTCAGCCAAAAACTACTATTTCTACATTGAATTCCTGTTGAAACCACAACATTTCCGTGGTCTGCTTTTGGGTCTTTTTAGCACTCCTTGACAGAAGTTACACTAAAGAGAGGATTCTGTCATGAAGTTTGCAACACATAATTACAGTACCTGTCCTGTAGGTGTAACTTAGGCCATGTTTGCATTAGTTTGGTATTGGATTATATGGTTTGTCAGCCAGCCTGCTAATTAGGGCAGCCTGCACTAATTAGTGTGCTTATACTTTACACGAAGTTACCATTACCGTTATCAAACACAACTGCATGTGATGTTTATCGTGTTGCTGAAATTACTTGGTTGCATTTCTACAGACCACACTTTTAGTTAGTGTGGTCTGTAGTTTTACTTAACAAAGCACAGGACCCGTCACTCTTCTCCAGCTCCAAACTCTTATCTGAATATGGTCACTTTTCTAAAAAAAAAAAAAAAAAAGGTGGCAACAGCCAAAATGCCAAACTTGAGGCTTCAAAACGTCAGTCCACAAACATATGGGAGACATTACAGAAGCTTTGTCCAGTTTTATACACAGTTGATAGTTAATAATGTATCATAGAGTTGTATACTGTATATTTTTCAAATAGGGAAACCTATTAATAAAGCCCTAAAAAATGATATTTTCAAATTTTCTTTAATGACTCCATAATACAAATTACTGTGTGTATAGTTTCACTTCATTGATTTTTGTAACTTTACATTCATTTTCACTGATATGCTCATTGCAGCTGTACTACAGCTTCATGGCAGCAGGTGGCAGCAAATAATCACCCATGCTGTTAAACTGTTCACTGGTGGGATTATCAGCTCAGACAGGCAGCTACACTGCAAACACAATATGTAATCACACTGTGATGATCAACGCAATGTGCTTTTCAGACAAAGGACATTAATACATACTGGAAAACGAGGTTGGTGTGTTTTTTTCATCAGCCTGTTCTGCTCTAAACCGCTTTCACACAAAGTAATTCATTAATGTGACATTCTCATGGGATTCATAGGCTGGAAATCATCTCACTGTTAAATATATCCACCCATAAATGTTTACGAAATGACTGTTTCTACAGATGACAGGATTATCTTAGAGTTAACACTGGTGCTGTAGTTCTCCAGATTGATCTTGGAGAGTCTGGTTTCAAGACTACTTTTTGAAGGTCTTGGTCTCGTCTCAGTCTCGACCGCATTTTTACTCGGCCTTGTCTCGGTATCAGGCAAAGAGGACTCAGGATTTTATTTCCAGACCACAGCTGTAGGGATATGACTACATTTCTCGTGAATTTTCTGATTTATTTGCTAACAACATTACTGAGTTTGAAAAAACCTTTCAGACATTTATTTTAGGTGTAAAACCAATTGCCAATTCTAGATTCACCCGTCCAACTAGATGCCTCATTCTGCTACTCACTGGCGACCGGAATCATCTCGCTCTTCACACCATATCAGTCTGTAATATTTGAAAAACCTTGCTGCTCTGCTCTCGGTCTGGACCCGGTCTCACCCAACGCCCAATGTCTTTGGTCTCATCTCGGTCTCGACCTCTCAAAGTCACGGTCGTTTCTCAGTCTCGATACACTGGTCTCGGTCTTGACTTGGTCTTAGTTTAGTTGGTCTTGACTTCAACACTAGTTAACTCTAGCTAAAAAGGCTAACTATCATCAGCTGATGTTACTTTACACAGTGAAAGGCTGGTGACGTCAAGGAGCAGCTCTGATTTAAAAACGACATCTCGACTGACTCGTTGGTTTTGTATCAGTTACTGATGCTCTGGTTGGTGAAAAAGCTCCTAATGTCTCTTCCCGTTTTTTGGTGGTGACATGACAAAGTACAGGACATGCTGACATGGACAAACTCATGTTATATGTGCTGCTGTGTAACTTCAGTTCTTTGAGTATGTGTGAGGCTGCACTCATTGAATTAGGAAGCTTTGCTTTCTGAAAGATAAGATAATACAAAGGAGTTCCTCAAATATTGACAATTCTGTCCTTCTAAAATATAGGTAGGGACATGTCACGACTGTCCATATGCAAACCTACGCCCTATAGTACAGTATAACACCAGAAAAACTTAACTATAGCACAAAAGCATCTACCGTTATGTTTTGGATAACTTAAGGGTAGGCTGCCGCACTGCCTTCTCCTTTTAGCTGCCTCGGTGTTCTCACTGTCAGGGAATTTTTAGGTCTGTACGGCTCCAGAGTCAGGAAAGCAGATAAAACTTAGACAATCTGTCATTGTCAGAATGTGCTGCACATGCCCCTATTTTGTCCTTAACTTAGGGATCACTGTAGATATGTTTAAATACGTCATCCAGAGAATGACATGCACACAGAGTTTAATTATATGTGGGTCAAGGACAAGATTTACTGGGTTAGTAGTGTTTAAATACCGACAGAACCTGCACTTCAGAGCTGGACCGATCATTGTATTTCTGTCCGAGTCTCATGAGCTCTTTCTTATAAATATCTTCTGCATAAATTCATCCAGAGTGGCTGTCTGCACCACCTGCCTCTGTAACTGCTCACAAGAAAAATCCTTATCACTCACTCAGCTCTCAGCAAGGATGTATTTAGAGCCCTCCCAGCTAATGTTGTGGATTTTCTGGAGAAAAAAAAACAAAAAAAACGTATATTTTAAGTTTGATTACATTCGTGGGACCTTGCAAAATCTTAACACTCTCCTCCAAATACTTTTTATGTTCTTGACTTTTGAAGTTTGTCCCCCGGAGCTTTCATCATTAGTATGTGTTTCCTAAGCCACCAGTGCTTATTTTCACCAGGTTGAAATTCGTATTGAAACCCTAAGGATCCTTTGCTGCATGTGTTCATGTAAATAGCTGTTGCTGAAATCAAATGAATAAACATTTCATTTTCAAAAAATTAATATTATGTCATATTAATCCATAAGAATGTAGTATACACGCAGACACGTGACAGCACCACTAGGACACAAACTTTGAAGAGTGATTTTTTTTTTTTTCCCTCAGATCGGCCAAGTGGTGGAAACTTTCCATCTCAGAATCAGGTCATGTTTTTAAGATATGAAGAGTAGTGGTCAAATAAGAATATTCGTCAGAGTTTGAACACTTGTGGCAGCAGCAACTTCAAACCTTTTTATTTCAAATCAGCTCAGCTCCGTGATATGTTGGTATCATGTGACAGAACATATGGGTCTTCTACAACTTGGACCAGTTATTTTTGTGAAACCTCGATGCAGATCAGCAGTAGCAGCCCCTAGATTTTCCACACGCAGCCTTTTCGTCCAAGATATATGGATCAAAAACTCAAGGTTCCATAAAGATTTCTAGTATTCGTGATTCTTTGGGTTTGTACATGTGACATATTGGAAACATAATGTTGGAACTTCAGTGCAGATCTGAGCTAAGGGGGCCACAGATCCTGACAGATGGATGTGGTTGCTTTACTTTAGGACCACATCCAACGGATCTGCATCCGGGAACAGACAACCACGAGTGTGGAAAGATAATCATGGAACTTCCTAATTCTAAAACTTGTTTTTGACACTTACTTATTAGTGCTGTTAAACAACACTTGTATGACGATGCTAATCATGACACTAAAATAAACCTATAATTTAATCTGCATCTGTTATCTGAACAAACCCTGCGTTTGAATTTTCTTAACTGACCACTGGACGGGACATTCATGCATTATTGTTCATTCTGGAGACCGTATGTTTCCAACTTTTGCTATCTCTAAGCCATCACTCTTAAACACTTACTATGATGTGTTTTTTTCAGTATACCAGAGTGTGCACTTGAGCTTTTACAATACAAGAGAATTACTTTGATCATCTAACTTGAGGTGTTTGATTCTGTAGCCTTTACAACGCACAACTGTTTTCCCCCGTCTATCAGCTGAATGTGTTGGCCGCCTCAAGCGGTTAAGTTTTTATTAGAGCAGCTGAAGTCTCCTTGCTGAGTGAATATGTTGCATTTTTAATAAACATTTGTCTTCACGTGTTTTCCGAATATAGGCCAAAACCCTTGACGGCAGTTTCTTAAAAATGAAGAATCGTAAAAGAAAGTTCAAACTCTGTCTTGTACAGACCTTGTGTCAAACGTCACGTCTCCACGCTCTCATCATTCTCCTGTTTCACTGTAGCAAAGCCTGTTCAGTTGCTGGAAAATTGCTGTGAGTGAATGTTGTCAGTTGGTGTTTTATTTTCTGCTACAGTACACAGTAAGTCACTCTGTCGGTGTATCACGGCTCACCGCATAGTTATGCCGGTGGACTCAAATAGTATATGCTCTGAGGAAGGTTGTAAACTCTATCTCCCTTCAAGAACACAGAGGCGGTTTTGTGCTGCCTGACTCAGGCTACAACACATCCACCAGGGGTGTCTGACCTCTCATTGTGCTCCTTTTGCTCCATGTTTGGAAGCGAAGAAATGCCACAGCGGAGAAGAGTTTACTATTCATAAGAGTGAGTGCCCCCTGACCCACACCAGCTGGGGAGCTTTCCGCACTTTATTAGCAAGCACAAAAATGGAAGATGCTACAGGTGTTTTCTTGGATTGCTGAGATTCTGGAGCGCCTACACCACACGGTGCGTATATATGTCCCATGTGTTGTCGCTGTTCAGCTCACAGATGCTCCATGATGCAGCTCCAGAGACACCACTGAGACAGCATCTATGAAAGTACAATGAGAAATTCTAATTTTGGCAAATTGATAGACTTTACTCTCATATGCTTTGTTCCTTTGTAGTTTAGTAATGATTTCATGCTTTGATCATTTTTATGTGTCTGTTCTGTTCTACATTAACAGAACACATCCACATCTTTTGCATCTGTTTTGCACAGATTTTTCATCTCATGTTACTTGTGTCCCGTGCTTTCATCTTGTCAGGATTAAACACAGTGTCACTAATGGTCACTGGATACAGTAACCTTTACGTATTGCATTGAACATGTTAGATCAGATGTACAGATGTGCAGGTGGCATCTTTTACCACAGTAAAATGACCTGCAAACGTTGTTCTGGGTACATGCATTCCTTTTCAAAATCCAATCCAATCAAAATATTAGCCTCATAAATGTGTTTAAGATTAGGTCTGTGGAGCGAAATAATCTAATTATTTACACACGTTGTGATTAGTTCATCTACATTTATCACTTATATCAATATTTGCTGTGAGAAGCATTTCAAAATATTTTTTATATATTTTTTTATTTTTACTTCTGCTGGTCTACCGTGCATGTCTTCTCTTTTATTTGTAATACATGTAGCGATACATTCATGTCAGTCCAGGGTCACTGCTGACACTTAACAAGCACCAGGCAGACTGGAGCAGTTCAGTTTTTCTAACCATGTTGTGCATCATCATTATTATTATTATTATTATTATTATTATTTCCCTGGCACAGAATGCAGGGGGACACAGTGATCAGCATGTGTGTCTGTTTCTGTTTCTGGAGCATAATCATTCAATATTTTTCTACCAAACGTGCTACAATTTATCGGTTATGTGCTGGACTGGTACCTTTTGCTATTTTATCTGTCGTCTGTCTGTGTAGTTCATCGTGCCGTTTGTCTTCATTTTGTTACCGAAGCACCGAAGAAAACCATTTGATACTTTTACATCTCGTAATCTCCTTGAGAACCTACTCGGCTCCTCTGTTGTCAGTGGGCAAACTGAAACTAAGCTCAGATCAGTAATAAGTACCACTTTTTGATTTTGTTGGATCCAGGAGGATATGTTATCCTCTAATGGCTCCTGTTTGAATTTGTGTAGACTTTCTCATGGACCTTTTGACATAAATGGCAGTGGATTAAGAAAATCTTCTTGCCTTTACTTCAAGAGGACTCCGGGTGAGCTTTATGGATAAAAACTAAGAAATACGTATTTAAGTTCGCACTCTACTCCAGGTTTGTCTCCTACATTTCCTTTCAAATGGATTGAAGGAATCATTTTGGAGCCGAAGTCCTTGTCAACAATGGTGCACACCTGCTGTTATTATCACTGTATAAAATGACATCCACAGAACTGCCATGCTCATAACCCTGTAGAAAGCTATTAAAACTGCACAGAACTGAAACACAATTTGGTGGTAAATGGCTCATTTATACAGAGCTGATTAACTGGGAGTAAAAAAAAAAAAGGTATTGTGACAGCTGTTCAAATGTCCAAGAACAATAGACCTTTTTTTTCTTCATTTTTAAGTCAGAACCAGAGGTTTTTATTATTAATCACACCCCTAACATCAAATGAGGCCACTGTGATACAGTCTCTTGGTTAACCCATACCCGCATTGTGCTGCTTTCAAGGTAATTGCTGTTCATTATGAATCTTCCAGTAAGTGGGGTGAATAGATAACAACCAGGGTGAGCAGTGTGCTACAGTCTACTGGGCACCTTCATTTCAAACATATATAAATTGGTTTTCCAGCTGTACTTTTCTACTTCAATTTCCGTTTCCTCGTGGTCTAAAGGGAAGAAAAAGCAGGTCCACATTATTTCTGTCTTACAATCTGAGCCCTGTAATAGATGTGGAGGTGGATGGACAAAACATGTAGAAATGTAACAGAATTGTCATAAGCCACACGTGTTGATTGAGGTTTTGAATGGCTGTCAGCTGGTAAACCCTGGTACACTGTCGCCCATGTAGTCCTGGTTGTTATTTAGGGCATGTTTGCACCGTACTGGACTTGTGGACTTTTCAGTTTGATCAGAACAGGTGTCAAACGTCCCCAGGACCACGGCCTGGACTGTGGAGGACCTAACAGCTCAAGCTTGGTCCGACAAAAAGAGGTGGTCTCGGCCCAGATCAAACTGAGCCACGGGTCGGTTCATTTCGTTTCACTTTTTTGGATGGATTGAACTGAATTACAAGAAGTTACGGCTGGCTATCGTCAGCCATTAATCAAAAGAAGAAGCAAAAGAACCACAAGAAAGAAAAATGAGCTGCGGTAGCATATGGGGGGAAGTAGCAAAGTTTTAATAGAAATATGTGTCGACAAATTAATAAAAAGTCCACTTGAAAAAGTTTGAACGTATTTTCTGAGTGGATGAGAGAGAGAGGATATGAGATTGTGGGAGAAAAATGACACCTGAAGGTAAATAAACTGCAGCATTATATAAGTGCATGTAATGGCCACTTTTCATTCATCAAACACTGTACAGACTGTAAAGCCCTTTGAGGAGAATCCTTGATTTGTGATATTGAGCTTTGTTAATAAAACTGAATTGAACTGAATTGAAAAGGCTACTCAGAGAATGTTCAGGCATAGGTATGAAACAAAAATATATAATATGATATAATATAATATAATATATCGTGTAAGAACACCATGAACATTGGTTCAGGCGTTCAGGTGTGAATAATCCATTGAGGTTCTCTATATTATAACTTGTACCAGAATCTGTCTGTTTCACTCTGTAAATACTTTACATGGCACATGAAGCTGTATGTAGTATTCTGTATTTAAATATTTTATTTGTCAAAGCACGGTCTTATGGTGTAATGTGCTGTGAGCATGTAGTCAAAAGCACATGAGGCTAAAATGCTTGTTTTGTTGCTGTTTTGTCTTGTAGGTTTGTAAAATTATCGATTCACCTGACCTAAGGGCCTGTAAGGACAAATGTTTTTTTCTATATATTCTAATTATTTCAGATAAACGATCCATGATTTTGTAAAATCTGGCACTCCTGCAACATGACATATTTACATAGAAATCCATGTAGAGGAGCCCGTTCTCACTCCAAAGTTGTCATCTGCTCTGTCACGAGGCAGAAACTGTCCACATAGACCAGGTGACATTGTTAAGTAGCAAAAAGTAGGAGGTGGTGGAACACTAAGGTTTGTAGATGTGTCATGTCCTGTTTCATTGTGTGTTCATTGTTGCATTTTCTCTCTGTCTTTGTTATTTTTGCTGTTTCCCTTTTTCTCTAACCCTAACCAAGTATTCACACCTAAACCTAATTAAACCATAACCATGACATTGTTTTGACGTCTTTCTAGACTAGTTGGCACATTGAAAAGGGACACTTTTCTTTTGGAAAAATGATGCTCTAGAGGTCCCTTTTGCGTAGCCAAGCGTCGGTATGTGACGAGTCGGGAGTGAGAATGTACGGTGCATAGACTTATCAGGGATGTAAGCAACCATGATAACGGTAGGGAAAACTAACGCCACTTTAAATGTCAGCGTGCAGTGTGATGGTATCTGTGATGGCTGTTTTAGATCTCTTCTAGATTAGTTTTTTTTTGCTGCGTCTATATGTTCCGTTCTGTGCGGTACACTGCACACTTGCCTCTCGGAGAACATTAAAGTTTAAAGTCTAAATCTCAACAAACATCGGCTCCCACAAAACGACTCAAGCACAAACTTCAAGTGATTGCATTACGTGTTTTAACTGAAATTCTTTTTCTCCAACAAATCAATTGTCTCTACAAGGAAAAAGCAATGACCATCCAAGCAGTCCAAGTGAAGAAACAAGCTGAAAGATGAATGTGAGGAAAACTACAACTGGCTGCTAAAGCTATTCATTCTTGTTCTATACCAGATAATGACTTAATATTTGGTCTGTCTTCTTCTGTCAGAATAAGAGCACATTCAAGGCTTTATTCTGCAAATGCATGTGATCATCTATCAGCTAAAACGTCCTCGTGTGCACTTTAGTTGTTTTAGTGTTGGTTGCTGGAGTTGGCCAGGATTACATCACCTGGATGGTTTCCTGTCCGTGTGTCTAAAGCAGTTCCCTGTGGAGAGAAATAAAGTGAAGGGCGTTTAATTGAGTGGACTCCTCTTCATTCATTGTGGCACATAAAACATTCCAACCCTGTAAGGCTTTTAAAACCAAGAAAGAAGGAAAAACTCAGACCATAAAACAAGAATGAACTATCTTCCCAGAATTAAATAGCACCACATAGAGTTTAAAAATGTCTTTGACTATTCAATATCATCTGCCCATCTTCCTCTTAGCTTCACCACATGAAATAAAGCAATACTATAAATGCAGATGTCCATTAGTCAGTGTCAGAGTAACTCGTTTGATTTTGTGTTAGCAGAGACCGAGATGAGGCCGATGACTCATCTTTAAGTGAGGAGGAACAGCTCTGACTGAGGAGCGTGACAAAAATAGTGCTGCCTTTTAGCTGAAGGGCCATGTGTAAGGACCCTGTATCTCTTCTCTCATATACTCCTTTTTTTTCAGGGTTATAAAGGCGTATCCCATTAATGACTCGGTGAGAGGGAACAACGCAAACAACACACAACAGTAGACGCTTCCCCTTTCTTCCGAACTGCATGTGCTTGACGTGAGTAATATGAACAAAGACTAACATGAGAGCTTAAAGTCTCCAGCTGAGAAGCTTTATTCTAGTTTTCCCTCTTCTGGTTTTAGCGCGTTCCTCTCTCATTTTCCTCTGTCCTTTATTTCTTTTTCTTTTCTTTTTTTTTACACAAAACATTTTGGACAGATTTTCCTGTAACTCGGTGGAACATGGCCGAAGGATGAAGCGGATTTTCAGTCAGTTCAGTGGCCGATATCATAATGATGATGATGATTATGAACCAGCTCTTAATAGTCAACACACAAAAATGTGCATTTTCTTTTGACCAATTTTCTGAAAATTTGCAATACATTTGGACAGAAATCCGCCTTCAGACACACTTGTGGCTGATATAATCTGGATGCTGAAATGAAACGCGAGAGCTTCCTCAGTGCACAGGTGTGGAAAACAATGTGGCCCAGATAAAAATAATGAAGTGTCAGCATCTGAACCTCTCACGGATGCCAGTCATCACAATGTTGAGCACCAGTGAGTGCTTACAACACTAAAAATAAACTCTCCAGGATAACTCAATTTGCAAATAAATTTGTCTGTTTCCCACCCCCAAACTATCCAATTGTGTTACGCGTCACAAACCATTCACTCCACCAGTACTTTACCCACCTTCCTCCTGAGCAAAATGGACATTTTTGTTTATTCTAGAGACTACTACTAGATTTCTTCCAACCAAATACATTGTCATTCAGAGCAATTATGCGCAGAAAATGACAACTGTTCAAAATAGCAAAAAAAAAATGCAGTGTTTCCAGACAACAAATAATGCAAAGAAAGCAAGTTCATATTGATTTTTAAACAGCACAATACCAATGTTTTAACTTAGGAGGAGTTCAGAAATCAGTATTTAGTGAAATAACCCTGGTTTCTGGTCACTATTTGCATGCATCTTGAGTTTTTCAAATTGCTTTTGGCTGCTCTCAAACAGCTCGGCTTGGTTTGAGCGACTGTGTCCATCCGTCTTCCTCTTGATCACATTCCAGAGGTATTCAATGGGGTCCAGGTCTGGACATTTGGAGTGGGCTCTGAAGCCTGAACCATCAAATAATTGCCAGAAAATTCTCATTATTTGAAGCTGGAGTGCTTATAGGTCCTTCTGATAATATGATATGATAATGATAATAACAAAAAAATTAAATATCACTTTGTATATATGAGTTTTGCTTTGTATCGTATTTGATAAATCCGGATTTTATGGCAAATTATTGTTCACAACATGTTACATTTAAACAAAGAAAAACCACAAAGAACACAACATATTTACACGCTAAGTTTACTTTAAATTTTTCTTCAAATCATTTCAAAATTAAAAAAAGGCAATTTCTTCCCCACTTGTAGGGAACAGAAACCTGTAATTAGTTTGTCCCAAATATAAAATAAGAAGTGTATGTTAAATCAGATACAACCACTATATTTGCATCATAACCTGTTTATGCATTTCCGTCAACCTTCGATAATCGATCTAGATGAAGGGTCCACATTTTCCTGTACTTTCAGCTGCAGTGTTTCCATGAATGACCTAGACTGTGGTGGACTCATTTGTTCAGCTGGAGTTTTATAATGAATCTAAAACATTATGCACTCTTAACAGAATTCTAAAGCGTCTGTGTAAATCAGACTCACTGCACGTCGGCATTCATAAGCCGGACTTACGGTAATTCTTCATCATTATTTCTTCAGCAGCAGAAAAAACAACGCGCTACACAAATTCTGCAAGTTAACGTGGACTAAAACCAAACACTTTGGTGTGGACAGTATCGCAATAAACGGACTGAAATAAACTCGATCTGTATTAGCGACGTTAATGCTACAAGCCCATTAGTTGGTGCAATGTCTGTGTACAACACTTCTGTAAAATACCGTAATTACACTGATAAACGGGACATTGAAAACGAATGTCAGCTGAGTAGAAACGTTTGACAGCACTGTTATGTATTTTATTAATGACAACATCTGTAAGGTCATTGCATTGTTCATTGTTTGCATTATCTTACTTTGCATGGTGCTTGTTTGATTCTACGAAGCTTTCTAAAATAGTGTGTCACATCAATTTCTTAAGCTGTCTTATTTCATTTTTAGATTCTATTTTTTTGCCTGGTGCTTGCCTGATTCTGTTTAAATTGTGTCTTATATTAATTGTTTACATCGTTTTGCTCTGCACGCTGCCTATAGCAATCCTTTAGGATTTTAACCTGCGCTAACTTTGAACGTTGTTTGCAACGTGCAAATTTAACATCTGCCAAGGGACAACAGTTGAAAATTAGCCATTTGGCTAACACTGGCACGCTGCATAAAATAAACAAATGAAGAAGAAAGAAATCGTTCTGAAAAGTAGATCATATGACTAATTAAGACTGTGAGATTCCCCAGGCCTAAGCGCTACCATCATCAAAACACCAAGTGAGGGGATATCCTTGGGAAGAATGGTGTAGAGTTTGCATTGAAGCTGCTCTGGAGGTACGTAGTGGCCCCACGTCTTACTTCATGATGAATTTTTCCTTAATGTCATCCGCCTGTTGACATTTAATCATGTCAGTTACAATCAGGCTGATGAAATAGCACTTTTTTAAATTCACAATTCTGCTCTCATAAACAATTGGAGATATATGTATACACATTTGACTAAAGTGTATTTTAAAATTCTGCTAAATTGTAGTGAGGTGAGCTGAGGTGGTTCGTGCTGAGAACTACAAACGCTGCATAATATGATAAGTGCACTACAAAGGTCACCAGCAAACTGCCTCATTGAGTGACTCACTGGTTTACCACACTGCTAATGAAGCTAAAGTGGGTATGTTCTGTGTGCTTTTTTTTCCACTCCCGTGCACTGCCGCCCAGGGGTTTTGGTTAATTATCTCCTCTGTTTAAAACTGTTCTCACACCATCCTACAATCTGCTATTAGTGGGTTGAATGGAAGGTTTGCGCTTGATCAATAACAGGATTGTGTGTAGCAGTAAAAAAAAAGAATCCTTTCTTTCCTCTTGTGTGTGTTTGTCGTTTTTGTCGCACCTTTCTTTCTTTTGCCTTTGTTGCTTTTCCTCCAGTCACCTCCTGATGTCCTGTCTGTGAGACCCTCGAAACCAAAGGAAAAGGCCCACTGAAGTTATCTGCAACATGAAAAATTACAAAATGACTTTAAAACCAAAATGGTTTTACAACAACTATGTAAAAAGTGCATTGTTTGAGATTTCATGGCAGAAACAAAACAAGAAAAACATGTATTTATTAGAAATAATTTGAATCTTCTATTTCACAACTAGTAAAACCAAAGATGACATTATGTTATTTAAATCTATTTTACTTATGTTTATTCGGTTTCTGGTGTAGATATAAACGGCTCATTCTAAGGTAACAAACAACACGACCATTCGTATCCTCAGGTGATTATACACTAATGAAAACATAATTCTAAATGTTACATTCCATTTCTGCAAAAATCCTACACATTGCACGTTAACATTTATGATGTTTTGTTTATTATTATATGAACTAAGTTGAACTAGTTTTTGGTGACATGCAGAAAATAAGCCATTTATGTTAAAGTCTTGGCTGCAGATGTTAACGCTGCATATTCATTTGACTTTATGGTACAGTAGTGATACAATATCCACAAAAACAGTGACAATGTAAATATAAATCGCCTGATATAATTAGGTAAACAATACAACAAACACTGTATTATGTGACATTTTTAGGGTATTTCCCAAACAGAAACAAACATAATAGCTATGAAATAAAAAGTCTTTGTCAGAGATGTTTTCCCTCATTAAACATGGTTCTGCTTTACTGCCGCTCTGACTTTAGAAAGATACATGGGTCTCTAGTTTTGTGTCCTGGAAAAGTAGCAACTAAAACATTTCTCTTGATGATGTTTTCCCATGTGATCAAGCAAGCCGCCAAAACACATCCCTGCAGTATTTTCAGTGTCAAGAATTTATAGGCAGACACATTTTCAACCTAGTTTTTACAAATTTTGACAAAAAAAAAATTGCTTTTATTCACTATATTCAATGCCAAAGCCACGTTGGAGCCGCTTGACAAAAAATCTTTACTCAAGCTCCACTTATTTCTTTTTTTCTGCAGTGTTAGCATCTCCTGATCCGATGCCGACCTCTGTACTAGGATTGGGCTGATACTGGGATTGTAAAACAGAGACAGGTTTCAGGTGTTGCTTAGCCGTAGAGTCCACGGTTGCTCATTTTGGCTTTCGAGATGTGGAGCTGCTACTGATCATGTCGTATGTTGTTAGGAGAAAAGAGACAAAATCAAATTACAAACCTAGGGCTTAATATGTAACATATGTGAAAAAAAATCTAATCGAATCTTTTCACCTCTTTGTCTGTCAGCAGGATTACACAAAAACTACTGCACTGATTGTCTTGTAACTTGGTCCATGGTGGTAGGACATGGACCAAGGATGAACCTCTTAAATTTTGTAGCAGATCCTTAAAAAAGGGGTTGATTCTTCTCTTTGTATTTTAACACCGGAAAGCCCAAGGCCAACTTAGAATGGTACAATAAATAAAAATAAACTAAGCACCAAATGGCACCAAACATAGGTCATAATTTGTGGTTTGTTTGTGGTTTAGTTATACAGTGGTGCAAGAAGAAGAGTGATCTGTCGGCCTTACTGGAGGTCTTCTGAGTCTAATTTCCAATATGTGAACCGATTGTAATGTACCTTAAGAAATGAGCACCTTCCCCAGCTGTCCCAGTTGCCTACATCCATGATAACAGCTTGTACACTGATTTCCACGAAGGAGACTTGGGCAACAGTGTGCAACGCTAACTACTTAGAAGCTTAGAAACGGAGTTAGCTAACATGTAAGTGATTATCTCATTACCTCATCTTGGTTCAACAGTTGCATCGTCACATCTGAATCTTTCTCCATCCATCCACTAACTCCCATACGTTGCTCTGGTTGTTCTTAGTGTTTACAGATATGGGACCAGATCTACAAAAGGATTGTGTGGTTTTTGCAGGCACAAAAAAAAGACATTTAGTTGTTATAATGTTGTGTCTGTGTTATTTGCATGGACGTAAATGAAGGAATATTCATCCATTTGTTGCAAAATCGGCCCCTGTTTACGCAAATAAGCCTCGCAACAAAAAACAAAACAAAACCAAAACCATCCAAACTCACCTCTCACTCAAAATCTTACCAAGTATATTTTTCTCATTTCTAGTCAGAAATATCTCATCACACATAATATAAGACAAACTCACCTTAAGTAACATTTCAGTGAGATATGAGAACTGGTTTTAAGACTGTGCCTTGAATATCTTGTTGAGAGAAAAGTCTTGAAAACATCTTGTTTTGAGTCATATCTCAGATGAAGCAAGCTTTTTTTGACATGTCAGAATGTTTTTAAGCTGCAGTGTTATTTGTAAAAGATAAATCATCTTGTTTCAAGAAATACACTCACACGTTGAATGTTTTGGAAGCCTAGACATGAACAGTAAATGCACTGGGGATGGTTTAAAACAGCAATTTCTGATGCAGCATCCCTAGTGCTGCAACGTTTTTCAGAAATTTGCTTTGTAAAGTTGTGTGTTTGTAAACAACCCTCTTACCCTCTGGCTTAGGCTCCAAAATACCAAAATGATCCTTGAAAAAGTGCATTATCCTGATGAAGGATGTCTGTGTTATGTGTGAAAAGATAAAGACCCTAATGCCTAGTTGAAGAAGTACCCTCTCTCCTGTCCAGTCCCGATTGTGAGTCCGTCCAATTGGTTCCTATCGGTAGGAGATGTACTGATACGTTTCCAAAAGACAAGGGAGAGCTTTTAGTGGCCAATAAAACCACTGGTCAGATGTGGACTACAGGATAGCGCCTCCTGTCTCCCTACAAGGCTACTGCAGTTCACGTTCATTGCTACTGATTCTTGGTTGGAATTTGGCCAAGTTGGCCCAGTGTTAATTTGGTGTGTGAGAAAATATCGGCCAACATGCCGATATCCACTGATAAAACAAACAAGTTGGTCTCGTGTTCATGTTCATGTTAATGTTAGCCCAAAACCTTTCATTTGAATGTAACAATAATAAGCACTTTGTATAGGACGTTATAGTTTTCGTGTGCTTAGTAATGTATCTGACTATATGCTTTAAGTGTACCTGTGTAAAACACAGGTTTTGTGGTATACTGAGTGACACATTGGTCAGATGATTGGATCCACCTTTAACTCACTCACATATTTGGCATGTTCTGTTGGTTTTCATATTACAGTTCCATACAAACTGTCTTCCTTTTATGCAGTCCTCTCTGTTCATGGGAATTTTTGCTGTCTAAATAAATGTGTTGGTTTAATGTGTAGTACCCTACTTATTTTTGTTCGTACAGTGGTCGTAGAGTCGGTTCATGTACTGAGGGCACTAACGGCAATGCTAAAGCTAGCTAGCTGTTAGCCTCGTTAAAGGGCCCGGAAGAGATGTGGGATTGACACCATGCACCTGAATTTCTGAGTGAGTATGGACACTTTATGAACACTTTATGGGTGGTGACACCGACATATCCCCCTCAGGTATCAAAAACATGCACCTTTAACCCTAACAGGTTAGCAGGTTAATTGGTTACTCTAAATTGCCCATAGGTGTGAATGTGAGAGTGAATGGTTGTTCGTCCCCTATATGTCAGCCCTGCGATGAACTGGTGACATGTCCAGGGTGTACCCCGCCTTCGCCCGATGTCAGCTGGGATCGGCTCCAGCCCCCCCGCGACCCTCCAGAGGATTAAGCGGTTAAAGAAAATGAATGAATAAAAGGACAAGGTAAAGACCTGTTCTATAGGAAAGGAATCATTAAATGACTTCTGTTGTGATCTGGTGCTATATAGAAAATAAAATTAACTTGACCTTCAAGGGGGGGGTGTCCGCCTAATATAATGGTAGGGGAAACACTGCTTTTAACATCTACCCTTTTACAGTATTTTATGTATTGTTGTTATGTATTGTAAATCAGTTTATAGTGATTGTTCAGAGTCTGTCAGTACTGACTGTATTAATGGTAGAATTTACAATAAGGTAAATACACTTGAGATGATGCGGAATTATCGCTTGTTATGGCACAAATAGCGCTTCCTAATCCTAGGAATCCTAGTAAGAAATAACCAACTTCAAGACATTTTGTCTTAAAATGCCAATTTCTAAAAACAGTGTCACGGTTATACAACTAAAAATGAGTTAAATACACTTGAAATGAAGAGGATTACATGGAAGGTAAAAAGAAAAAGATGCTACTTTTGAGCATCACAAGCTTATTATGAGACACAAAACTTCACAATACTAGTGAAATGAAGCTAATGTCACAGCCGGGCTCAAAGACTGGGACAAAGTAGGGAGACAACAGGAGGCAATTAATTTATTTTAACAAAACGTAAATAAATCAACAGAACGTGTAGGAGTCAGTAGATCAGTAGTGTAAGGCGTGTCTG
>JAPQRN010000018.1:17854736-17866669 GCA_037367275.1 Coranthus polyacanthus
AAGGCGTGTCTGGGTGTGTGTATGGAGCAAACAAAAGAGATAGGTGTTGCGGCTGCCGCTGGGCTGCTGTGGTGAGGGAGTCTCCCCTCACAGTGAGTGACGGCCAGGTCGAGAGAGCGGGAGCGGACAACAGGGTGGCATTTTATAGGGCAGCGCACACCGGGCCCAGGTGTGGCTGATCCAAGGCTCCGCCTGCAAAAAACTAAAACAAACAGGGACACCTAGTGTCCAAATAGCAGGGTCGTCACACTAAGAGTGAGTTTTCACAGCTGATATCAAGATCTCTCCCATGTTGTTAGGCTTAAATATAATGTCTCAGTTCAAGAAATCTTATCAAGAGAATTTCACTTGTTCTATTGGCAGATTTTTTTTGCTTATTACAAGCAAAAACTATCTTGTTTTATTTTTATTTTTTGTACTTATTTTAAGAGTGACTTTTTTTCCAGTGTACTGTCTCTCTCTGTATCGCTCTCTTTGAGTCTGTGAGGCTTGAATGATATTAATTTAATGTTTAATGATATCAAACGTGAAATCTTGAGTCAGATATTGGAGGGACCAGGTCATTATGGATGCTATCTTGGAGTTTCCAGGACTTAAATTTAAAAATTACATTGACCAATACTGAATTAATGATGAAGATGAAGCCTATTTTGATGGACATGTCAGCATATTTTGTTATAGATGCAAAAATACTATCGAGGCATGTGATTGTGGAGAACTCTGTGAGTGTGTCTCTGCTCATTTAAGACACGCAATTTGAGGGTTTATGCAGTTTCTGCAGTTTTCACTAAGAACCAATCTGTGTCTGAAATGCAAAGAAACACCTGAAACACTAGAAACTCTGACACAAAACAAGGGCAAATTGTACTCAGGCAAAAAACCTTATGGTCGTGTTTGAGCCAGCATATAATTAGCACAAAATGTTTTGCAGATAGGCCCTTAAAACGAAGCAGTTCTCTACATAATTATCAGGACCATGGCATTCTATATTATATTTAAAATAAAGTAGAATATATTATTCATATTGTATTATATTTAGTACAAAACAGGAATAACTTCATCCTCAAAGCTATTAACAGTATGTCACCTGCAGCTAATTTGTTAGCAATCGTGTTAGTTTTCACAGGGTGCACATCTAATTTTGGAGGCCAACTTTTGACTTTTCATCTCCTGCATCACCCCATCCTTCAAAATCAGTCATTAGGGAGAATGTGAAAAGACAAATGATTAAATAAGTGGGCCGTGTGTGCTTGGACTCGCATACAGTGTGTGTCGGAGAGTGTATACAGTGGAGGTGGGGGACGGGCTGCTAAAAAGAAGCTGTACTCTCCATTCTCTGGTGGCCCGGGCGGCGTTTCTGCTGACATAGTGAAATATTGATGTGGAATAAATTCCCGTCTAATTAGAGTGGCTGAATTAATCGGGAAGCGTTTAATTAGCAGAGTTTTCTTTGCAGTGGAGGCGAGGGTTTTGATCCGAGCCATATGGCTGCTCCCTCTGATGTGCCACGGTTCGCAGGCTTTTAAGTATGAACTACTTTTATTAGAAGCTTCAATGAAAATGAGCGTCTTGGTGACAAGGGGTAAACTGTGTCACAGACCCAGGCAGTAGGTGATACTTGAAGTGGGCTCACCTATTTTAAATACTACTCAGTGACATACTTTGTGAAAAATGAAACTGTGAGAATGTCTTTGTAGAAGGTGTCTGTCAGAGATGCCCTATTGACCATTAGGAATTAAGGTGCCAAGGATGAATTACAAATGCGGTTCGGTTCGCAGGAGTTTTTGACTGTAAAATGATATAGAACAAGTGGCGCTGGTGATGTGAAGGTCATTTTAAACTCCATCGCTACTAATGCCAGGTAAACAGATTAAATATGAACTCCTTTTATTAGAAGCTGCAATGAAATTCTTCTCGACAAAGTGCGTTTTCACACCTAAAAGTCTGACCAAAGGATAATGTTTTTTGTTGTTGTTGTACACTGCATACATTTGGTCTGGTAAGTTTTGCTTTCACGCTGCAATTTTGGAAGTGGAGTAAACGTGATGTACGTAGGTCCTGTCGTCATCATCTACATGTGCTGTGTCTCCCTATACTTGACATAGATTGGTTTAAAGACAGACATGTATCTGAAGTCAGTATTTATTTTTTAAAATTTGTTCCATATTCCGTTTGTTTTTCTCCTACTTTTGCATCCCGGTACATCTTCTTGTAACTGGTCCAAAAAAAAAAATATATGAAGTATCAACACATCTGGAAAAAAAAATAGTACAAATAAAAAATAAAAATTTTTATTTGTACTTTATTTGTACATGTCTGAGGCATAACGTTAACAATATCGTAATAGTAGGAAGACATTGGCACTTTTTTTGTTTTTGGACAAAAATGTCAGCAACACCTGTGTTGTTAAAAAAATAAAAAATTTTTAACAACACTGTTTAAAGTGACAGATAATAAAATAACAGCCCTCTGTATTTATTTTTTAGTCATCCATGAAAACGACTGTACATTCAGTCATTTCAGAGTGAGTTAATTCAATCTCAAATGATCTAAATCTGAAACAATAGAATATTTGTATTGGTTTTTGCTGCCGCTTCCTATCGGAGGAGCTCTTTAAATTACTAGAGTTTAGAGATATCATTGCAAAAGAACTACAGTGATATGTAAAATTATCAAAAAATATGCAGGAGAGCCGTTGCGCTGTTGAGGCTATGTCATTGCTCGGTACAATGAACATGTCAAGTGTAGTTTATTCGGCTCAGCTCATCAAACTAGCAGCAGTGCTGGTGTTCCTGGGTATGTTCACTGATGTCTGTCTGACTTAGAGCAACAATCCAGAGACTGAAAATGCAGCTGTAAATGTCTTATATAATAAAGACAAACTAGTGATTCAGCCTGTGGTCACTTTGTCAAAGCTTTTTGCGGCTCATGGTGCAAAAGAGGTGATGCTTTTAAACACCATACAAAATTTCAGCCGTATATCTTCTTTAGTTTTTGAGATATCGGGGCTTTGAAAATGGGGCCCCCAGTGATTTCACATGGACAAGTTCATCTTCAACCTTCTGGATATAAAAGGTCATCACATCATCATTTCATCCTATTACACACCTATGTGAATTTCTTTTCATGATGGACATATGAATTTCTTAGGTATGGACAAAAACGCGTATTGCGGTCGCAGTGACCTTGACCTTTGACGACCAGAATCTACTCCGTTCATCCTAGAATTCAAGTGAAAGTTTGTGCCAAATTTGAAGAAATTCTGTGAAACTGTTCCTGAGATATCACATTCGCACAGACAGCGAAAACATGATGCCTCTAGCCTTGGCTGTACATGGAGGCATAAAAAAAGTTGTGGGATTTGCTGTAAAAGTGCATAACACTGGCAAAATAAGCATAAAAGAGAAGACAGGCTCACTGAACAAACAGCACAACATGACATTTAAAATTTAAACACATATCTGCAAAAACTACCTCACCGTGTCAAGCAATAAACTTAGACCGAGCAGCTATGAATCACAGTTCACATTAACACTATCCAAACATGTGTATCTCCCTTAATGTGAAAACTCACTGGGTATCTTCAGGCCTTAGTGGATGTGATTGATGAGATGGTTAAAAACAATCTGCCCTGCTGTCATCAGCTCATCAGTGATGTGGGATGAAGGAAATAAAAATGGCAGAACAGTCAGCGATGCGATTTATGAGTGTTGCTCAAGATGTAGATGCATGCAGGTGAGTGTAACACTCCATCAGCAAATGCACAGACTAAAATGGCAGTTTTCCCCCCTATTCAATGAATGCTAAACTTATCAGGATTGCCAAGGATGATAACATGGCCAGTCTGTCTTTTATTCATAGTGTGTGATACACTCGACACCGCTGCTGCATTTCTCAAAGAAACCGGTGCAGTACATCTTGCCATTGTATTCCTACATTTCCAACAAATTCACAGAATGTGAGTGACATGCTGCTACATCCTCATGTTTCTGTGTGATCAAAAATGTCTCATATCAACATACATTATTGTGTTTTAACTGACACAGCTGACAGGTCATTGTTGCTTTTCTTCTGTAGGGAGGAGGTGGTCTGGATGGATGGTGCATCTGGGACTTTCGACTCCGGAAACTGGAGTTTGCATCCCGACTCCAGTAAGTTTTCCAGTTTAGACAAGAGAGGTGCTTTTGTTAGAGTTAGGAAGAGATTGTGGCTTGATTTAAATATTACTTAATACATTGTCACACCCTGGTATCAGTGCATAATCTTAACCATAAAAATCATCAAACACTACATTTGAATGTAATTTCTGCGCAGTCCTAACTATAAAATCGTTGAACTGTTACATCATTTCTGAGAGACTGAGAGGTTGAAAAGTCCCACGAGCGGTTAAACCACAATAACGGAAATTTTGATGAGAAACATATTTTTCTTTTACAGAAATGTACAAGACCAACATTTTTTCCTGAAAGTTGGGTAGAGGAATCAGTGGCTATAGGACTCCCTGCTGTTGTAGTTTTCACTTCAACATTTCTTTGCTGCTGAAATAGAAACTTGGAATCGGAATATTTTTTATTTCCTACTTTATTAACATTATTCCAATTAAAGTCTCAGCTTGGTTTAACTTGTAGTCCCACAGTGGATTGGCAGCCTGGTTGTTAAAAGATTCATGATCTACAATTAAAAGCTCCCACCTCCTATTTTACTGGTGGTGGATGGTCATCTCATCTCTATCTCTATTAATGTAATGTATCATACATTCCATACTGCTGTGGAACATCCATGCGGGGAAAAATATGCAGATGCAGCAGAAAAATATGTCTGACCAATGAAATCGTTTGTTCCAAGTAGTATTCTCATGACGCTGATGTTTAATTATGTATGATGCAATTACACCACAAACATAAAAAAAGGTTTGTATTGATGGTGTATGTGTGAGGGTTCTGGACAGCATCCCCCTCACTAAGGTGAAAACCCTCGTTTCTCGGTCTACTTCTCGGGGCGTGTTTTCAAGGAGTACACACATGTGAATGCAGCCACAGGACTTGAGCGGCTGTCAGTCGACCTTGATTCCAATCATGTTGTTGGACTGCACCAAGTAGTTTTAGAGGGGGGGGGGTTAAGTTTGACTTTGTTACCAGTGTATATTCATAGTTTTCAGTCACGTGACCGCACGGAGCCCTGGACCCCCCCCCCTCGATCCTACATGGGGTGAACACTGGACACAGAGCACAACCCTGTCAATTTAATATGATTTTCAAGCCACAAATAATTAGATCACTTATCAAAAGAATTCAAACAAAAATATGTGACAAGTTTTAGACACTTGTGATCCATATACATCACTCACCGCGGTATTCAATCACTAAAAACAGCCAAGTCTCTGCCAGAGCTCCACTTTATTGGACGTAAACATCTACATTTCTAACACTGATGCAGGATGAAAGAGAAGAAAATAGATTGCTGCATGTATTTTACATCTGGATGGATTATTGCTGCTGCTGCTGCTGTTTGAGAAGTGTACGACAAGAAATTCTTCGTTGTCAAAGGTGAGGCTGATTCGCTAACGTTAACTAACAATCTCATCTTAATGATGCCTCATTAATTTCAGCGTGTACGGTAGTCATGAGCGCAGAAATATTCTGTTTAAGTTAACACAATATCGTATGACATAAATCTAACCTAAACATGTTTCCAGTGTCAGGTAAACAGTTTCTACAGTTTAAATGAGCATCCATTGACAGTCTGCTGCTCATGCGATTTATATTCACTTGTATCACAGCGTCAGGAGAAGGATAAATATATTTGTATGCGCCTGAGCTTTCCTTCTCAGGCGGGAAGTATAACCAAGGCTCATCTCCTTGTCAGTTAATGCATCCCATTGAACAACAACCATGCGTTTTTTTTTAGCTAAATAAACCTGGTAAAATAACTGGCAGGCAGTGGGTGAAAGCCTTGTTTTGCAGTATTGTGTCTCTGTGTGAGCTGCTGCATGAAATTGTTCAACCTGTTTGGAGAGACGTGTGCACCTTTTTTGTAACTTGCTGAAAATTATAAGTAAAAAAGAATCAGAGATCTGTACAAATCCATGCCTGGCTGTTGTTTGCTCTTTGTTCAACATGCTTTACATGAGCTTTACACCGCTGTCAGTTCCCATCCTGTTTTGTAAGGCTTTAAAACCATCTAAACCTTACAGTATGAGTATCTTTCTTAGGTTTTTATTCACAAGTTTGACTGCTAATGAAATATGTGTCCATGATCTACAATACACTTTCACAAGGACACATCCAAAGGCTCTCATGCGCTGTTACATGTTCCTCTGGCATTGACTCAGATATCTCTGAGGCATAATGCTACTTCAGCGCCACAAAGACAACAATATCAGCATAGTCAGCAAAAGGCAGTTTAAACGTATTTAAGAGGACATAGTCTTCTCTAAGTGTTGAGATTTTTTTATTTTTTTTATTAAAATGGAACATTGTACCATATGGTATGCGGAAAATGAGTATGTGGATTTTGTGTATTCCCTCAACACATTTTCACATTGTGCTGCTGACAAACAGCCTTTGGTTTGCAGTTCAATTTTTATTCATGTCAAACGTTTTTTTGCCTACACTACAGACAATAGCTGCAGAAGAAGTAGCATGTAATGGGGGAATTTTTAAGACTTTATTCAAATGAATCTAATTAAAGTTTCAGCTTGGTTTAGCTTGTGGTCCCACAGTGGATTGACAGCCAAGCTGTTAAAAGATTAATGATCTGAAGTTTATGGCTCCCACCTCCTGTTTAGCTGAGAAGGTCATCTTGAACTCCATCTCCATTAATGCAATGTAAACATACTTAACTGCATGTACATATGCAATGGTTCACAGGCTCCAGCTGTTGAGCGTAAATGTAAAGAGGATTTTTTTATTTAACTATGCGTAGTTTTCAGAGTAATCTACCATCTCCCACATAGTCAGAGCTATCTCCGTAGTTTTTTGGTGCTGTTAGCGCTGGAGAAAGGTTGAACCCATGATCACTGATTCCAAACCTTTATTTAAGCCTCTTTGAGGTTTCCTTCGTTTGCAATGATTTCGAGATACAGACGCATTTATAGACAAAACATGCAAAATTAAAAGCGTTCAAGTAAAAATACTCAGTGAAAACAGTTGCGCACTGAGGTGAAGTTGTGTGAAGCATTGAAGCACTGAAACAAACAATAAATTGACCAGAGGGCTTTAAAAAGTGTTTTATTCTTCTTCTTCACTACATCTTAGAAGCAATTATTGCATATTTTTACAGAGCAGAACATTTACTTGTAGTGGAATATTTTCATTTTGTTATTAATACTTTTACTTTTTAAGAGCTGCACAGTTTTGTACTGTTTGTTTGACCACTGGTTTTGTTCCTGTTGTACAACGCGAACACTTGGGTAGTGTGTTGATACAGGACGTGACATAATTTAAATGTGTTTTTGTGGATCTTTTGTTGAATCCGTTTGCATATAAATGGAGATTCCCATGTCCGTCCCCCTATGCCACCCTGCGAAGACCTCTTGCCACCCCTATGCCATGCCCCATGTCAGATTTTCTCGATCTGCCTCTGGATATGCCCACAGATGTCGTCACGGTTTGCATCTTAGGTCCAAGGAAAACCGAACTATTTTTTGGTTCCACCTAGGAACTTTATTATTGGTCGAAAAACAAATGTTTTTCTCATTTTTGAACCATTCACTTGACATCCCCCTGCCCTTAATTTACAACAGAAGAAGAGTGTTTCTTAGGTGAGCACCTTGTGCTGTAGAAGACCTTGCATGTACACTGTTTGCACGGAAGAAAAGAAATACCCCAGTGAATCCTTTTCTAACAGGCTGACATTGAAAGAAAGTTGATATGAAAAAGTTCTCTAGCCTTTTACGTCATCCAAAGACCTCCTACTTTTTCATTCCCCCACCACTGAGTTAAGTGTCACACTTAAAGCTGCAGGAGTTGAGCTCAGGGGAAATCTGAAAATGCAAACCTTCCTTCTGTTCTCACCTCAATCCAAATCAAAAGACTAAGCATAAAGACAGATGACCTGATGTAGAGCAGTTGCGTCTGACTGAATCGTAACGACGATCACTTTTTAAAGCTGTCGATCACATATTTAACCCCTCCTACCTCTTTGAAAACACTTGAACCTCCCATCATGGGATAGATTTCCTACATCCTGACAACAAGTCCAGAGAAGAGGGTTGACGTCTTGTTTCCTCTCAGACCACTTGAATTACATGTTGAAAGGTAATTATGGAAGTTTTGCCCAATGACCCCAAATAACTATCAAGCACCGCCTCTTAAAGCAAACATTCACACAATCAATCATGTCTGAGGCATAACGTTAACAATATCGTAATAGTAGGAAGACATTGGCGCTTTTTTTGTTTTTGGACAAAAATGTCAGCAACACCTCATGCGCATATTGTCATGACGTTTTGCTTGTAGATTTTCCATATTCCTACACTGTATTTTTGCATTGCACTATTGAGAAACATCTTTTAGTTTGAAGTTCATGTTGCAGTACATTTGCAGCATTTGCAGCTTAGCTATAAATGCTAATCTTCAATTTTTTACATTAGCCTCCAGCAGCTGACCTCTGACTTAAACGGAGGGAAGCCAAAGGCACAAAATGTTCTGTATCCTCTACAAGGATAAACTGTCACTATCACACTGGCATCAGCCGTAGAGCTGTAAACTGGTAATGTATGCATATGCTGTTACCTGTTTAGATAAGCTGAGGGAAGAGAATTATCATAGTTGCTCAGCTTGCAAGGTAAACATGGCCGTGTTTGTTTGTGAATGGGATCTGCCTGTTTGCAGTGGTAGGTCATTACCTCAGGAGTTCACAATTGTAAGTGGGTGACCCTTTCAGAAAGTTTCTGTCGCTGTTTGTAATTCAAGGCCAAACTGATTCAGCTATTCATGTGGAGTTCCATCTTTTCTTTCACTTTGCCTGAATGTTTAGACGGTTTGTTTCCTGAACTCCAGTGTTTGGGTGATAATGAAGCCTCTTTCGTTGAAACAGTTGAAACAAAGTTTACAGGAGAGATTATTATAATTTGATGCCATACAGGTCGCTCCCTTTATTCAGTAACATTTTGACTTAATTGCTGGGGGAAAAAAAGTCATCTTGAGTTTGCGCAGATGAAGAGAAAAAAAAACCCATGTATATCACTTCCTGAAAATGGTCTCGAAAGGCAATTGGTTTTGAAAGGCAAGAAAGTAATACAGTATTAACTGGGTCTAAGATGACTTCAAGGTCACACAGTAAACAAATAAAATAATAATAAAAATGACTATAACCTTTTTTAACCCTTACAGACTGTTCAGGTTATGTAAGGGTTTGACTGTTTGACCTATTTTGACATTTGACAGCAGTAAAAACTCCCCAAATGACTTTTTTATGCCTGAAATCTAATGACTTTTAATGAAGTGACCCAAAAGGTGCAAAAAGGATTTTTTTGTTTTTAATGTACACATTCTACAAATGTTTGTACATTTAAGCCATTCCAGTTCAAATTTGACAAATCTAAAATGGATATTAGGTTCATTGCGGTTACGTTTTTATGTCTTAAGTAAACTAGGACATGAGATGATATGAGGGTGATAGTAGATGTGTTTTCTCTGTAAATGAGTGGTGTGAACCTCTTGCTAAAACATTAATTAAGGATTAGCCATGTTTATTAATGACAGAGAGGATATTTCTAGATTCTAAATAGAGCTGTGGTTCGGTCTGTGGGTTTGGTGGAGCTGCTTGTTTTGAGGGGATTCGTGGGCTGGGTCAAATTTGAACTGGATCATACATTGAAGGTATACAAGGCAAATACAGGCATTTACATCTAATCTATAATGTGATTAAATAACATTTTCAGGTTTTTATCACTTCATGGCTTACATTTCTTATGGAAGTTGATTATAATGCACTGAGGACATGAACCTTTAATAAATACATCAATGCATCTTTTATCTCTGTTTAAGTGATAACCTAAATATACAGTACAGTGTAATTGAAGCCATTTGTTATAAATATGTGGCTTAATTCAGACAAAGTATTAGTAAATTAGTAGTAGTAAATCACATTAACAGTAAAGCCACTGAATAACAGAAAGGACCCTGATCCTGATTTACAACAGGATTAAAGGGATTAACAGTTAGTTTGTTGTCAGTATCAAGATACTTGACTTTAATAGTTAATTAAAAGTATTTTCCAACATGATTATATGAGAGTTACTACAGTGGAAATGTGGAAACTGAGACCAGTTTTGTTATGTAAAATCAAAACACAGATGGAGTATTTGGAATCCAAACAGTACAACTGGTCTTTCCAAGGGGGGAGTAAACAGACTCTCCGTCTTTCAGCATCAACCCAAGCACAAGATCTGCGCTAGATAAATCAAACATGCCACTCTGCCACCTGTCACAAACAAAATGGCCAGTTTACTCTCCTCTTTGTTGCCGTTAATGAACACCGAGAGCTGAGGTGCCTGCTCAAGTGATCTGCCAGGACTCTCTTTTGTTGCCCAGTGCAACGTGACACTGATGACTGAACCGGGAAAATGGATCTCACCTTTTCCCTCTTTTATCCCAGCACTGACAGTTTTACCATTCGGGATGCGTCACAGTGACGAGATGAGCGAAAACACGCTCTGACTCGCTTACCGTCTCGGATGTTTGCAGATCGAAGACATAGAGTGAACAAACGTGGATTTATACTCAAGTGTGTTCAACCTTATTTGAATTATGATGAGGAATATAACAAAGGCTTTGCCAATCCTGCTGTTCAAAATGAAACCACAGAACATTTCTAACAATATGTTTTCATGTAATATTGGATAAATTACAATGTCATCTTTTATTGGCTGTGTAAATATTGAACCTTGTCTCCTGGAAATTGTATTCATATGTAACTAAATTGCAAATCCAAAATGAGGGATCTGCTATTTCTTATCCCCTTCTACAACCAGCAGGAGGTGGTTTGGATGGTGGATTTTTATTAACTTTACCTTTTAAAGCCTTTCCTGATGGGGAACTGAAGCCGTTATATCATTCTCTTCAAAGACACCAGACTCCCTTTGACAAAAACAGTAATTCTATCTCACAGAACATGAGAACCATCAGAAAGAGCTGCCTGACATGAGGTAAAGCAGTGCAAATGTACTAATACAGCATAGAGTTGAGCAGATATGGATTTTTTTTAGGTGGTTAAAATAGCATTTTGTTTCATTCATTGCTTACCTTCTGTGTCATTACTTCTGTTCCTCCAAACATGTCAACATGCATGAATGGTGTAGCCTCTGTCAAGTGTCAAATAACCCTAATCAGCCATGTAATAAAAGGCATCATGAACGGCTCACTGTACAGCATGCTTTACATAATTCGGCAGCATTACAGTTAAAACAAAACATTTTTTCCATTTGGAATTTAGTTACATATGAACACTTCTGAAAGATAGGGTTGCACAATTACACCAGCGTGAAAAACGCTTCACATCCAAGTCACACTTTGTGATTCATAGTTAATACCCAATAACTGTGTCATTTAAGGGTGTTATCGGATTACGGTTTGAATCAATAACTATCAGCCATTGTGCTATTCAGTGCCTTAGGGCAGAGGAACCGCCTTTGCTGCTCTCTTAAAAGTGATGTTAGAAAATGCAATGAACTCCATCCATTTTGATGGGGTTCGTCTGAAAACGCTGTCTCATGCTCGATGCTAATGATGGGAAAAGCGACCCAGAAATCAATCCAGGAACTGGTAGTCGGGTAAGTAACTTGACTAAAGAGGTTCTTTCTCGTGCACACTAAAGAGAAATGGTGAGCAGCGATGTAATCAAACAAGGTCAGTGAAAGGCCATATATTTCTGGAACAGAATGGAGTCTGTCACAGGTTTACTAATGGGCTCTTGACTCAGCGTGGAGG
>JAPQRN010000018.1:17877856-17891841 GCA_037367275.1 Coranthus polyacanthus
CACTCATTGTTACTAGAGTGTGAGTTGATTGTACTCGTGTTATTAATGCTCAGAAACAGTGACCTTCTGTAAATGTCAAATCATAACAAATGGGAGAAGTACATTTTCCTCCACCAAATGTCTTTTTGCTTCCAGTAGTGCATGAGATTCCACAACAGGTGTATTGATATGTGTCACAGGAGGCACAGTTTTGTAAACTCAATACATTTGACAAAGTCTGACAAAACAATGCAGGAATAAACTGCAAAATCTGTACTTTTAGTCCGACTATTCTATTTCTTTATATATATATTTTTAAAATTGCATCAACTTTTAAATGAATAGATGGATTATCGTGTTTTAGCTTTACCCTATCAAATCCAGTCCCTTTTTAAATGGAATGAACTGCAATCTGTCTTCAGACTAGATTAATGCATCCCAGTTGTAGATTTAAAATACTATTATCTACTTTCTTTTTTGTCTTTTTTTGATAATTGTGGTCATCTTATTTGTGTTGCTGGCTGTGTGGTTGTCTGAATAGGAATGAGTCTTAAAAAAATAGGTTGATCTCAGCCATTCACACAGATTTACTCAATTAAATTCAATTAAAACAGTTTAGATTAATCTGCCACTCCGTTTACATGTCTGCTAAGACGATGGGTAGATGTCAGTGAGGACAAATAGATTTGAGCTGGAGACACATTTGCTGAAAGTGACCCTTGACAAAGCCCCTCGGAGAACGGCCACCGTCCAATCCTACGTTAGCAACCGTATCTAGGCACGGGAGCCTGTCAGAGCTTTCAGAACAAGTGAAAATGGCAAAATAGTGTGAATACAGAACCATCCAGAGGAGGGTATCGTGTTTTTTGTTTTTTTTTACTTTTCTGAAGCCGAAATTTTAAGAGAGATGTTGAACTATGGATGAAACAGCATGGAAGAGCTCACTCACAGCTGAATCCATCAATGTCACTTATTATTTACACATTTACTGAGAATTTTGGAGGTTTCTTATTGACACTGGACACATAAACAGACTTAAAAAATAACATGTTGTGTGTATTTCAATTTGCGGATGTCTGAGAGCTGATGATGTGATTGTTATTTTATGGCGTTATAGTACATTTTCAACTGTAGACCACATATTCCAAAGAATAACCATAATAACAATTTTCTATAATTATAGTTCTAAAATATCAGAGAGATGCAGACGAAAAGGACGATATTATGCATTTGAGAGCTACGAAAAACAAAACCTCCTTTGTTTGCTCCAAGGCTACCATTAGCTAACCACACAAATGTTAGTTGTTAGCAGACAAATATGTTTTGCCACCAGCATTACTGGTGTGTCTTTTATGTGGTGTACAGTATTTACTCAGACATACACACACATACATATACATATTTAAAAAAGCAGATGTAAAACAGAATTTCAAGCAAAGAAACGTTTTTGATAGCGTGTATGCTTTTTTCTTTTTATTTTCCTCATATGGTGCCTCTCTGCTAACCTGGGACAATGATTGTCTTGAAGCCTCCCATTCACATGCCCACCCCCCCCCTGTAAGGACCCCACTGGCCAACTATTGTGTGGATTCATAGTATTGGTTGCTTCCTTACCGATTTTTTTTTATCTTTTTGAATTTTTTTTATGTTTCATGTCGTGTTTAAATACAGCTGTCTATGCATTTTCTGATGACCCTGATGAAGGCCACAAGCCGAAACGCGTTGGTCTAATTCTAATAAAGTAGTTCTGTGCTACAAGTGCTGCTGGAGTCTAACCTGCTACTAGTTTTTTCCTCTTCCACGCACCTTGTAAGTAGATGAAGTTGTGCTGGAACCTTCCATCTCGTCTTTGCTTGAAATGCAAATTTATTTGGCAACCAAAACAAAATCTCCTGTGACCCACTTGTGGGTACCGACCCACTCTTTGAGAAAGGATAGAGGTCTAGAGCAGAAAGAAGAAAGAAGAGAAGAGTAAAGGAGTTTGTAATAAGTGTGTAAGTCAGTGTTTTTGGGATGTCACACTGGGTTGCTGCTTGTTGTTTGTAGGAATAGCTACTCTATTGACTGTTTGAGCCAAAAGCCACAGACTGAAAAATCACTTCAGCAGCCAAACTGAAAAGAAAATTCACTACCTTGTGAATCTATTTGCCACCTGCTTGTTATAAAGTGTAAGTCGGGACAAAAAAACTGCTCCACTGCCTCAGTCATGTTTTTTTTAAATAGAAAAACATAGTGTGCGTGTAGAGGAAAGTTCAATATTCTGGCAGCAGCACCGACTGATATGCTGATGTTGATAAAGTGTGACATAAAACACAAACAGTGATCCAGACAAACTGCTGAATAGTAGCATCAGACTGTGAACTGAAAGAGCTTTTCTCATATTTGAAATGAATTTCAATTATTGACTGGCTGGAATATTTTCATGCAGGCTACGAACTTGGCCTTTTCCTTTCAGTTTCAGCTAACAGTTTCCTCTTCTCCATTATGTGCTTATCTCCCCCCACCGAGGTGGCAGAGAAATTAAATTACTTATCTCCAAATTCATTAACTCTCTTATCTTTGGCCAGGCACATATCGGACAGAATTTCTCTTAAACATCTTCCCTCATTCAGCCCTTTTTTCCATGCATAAGATATTTCAGCAGGGCTCAAGAGAGCTGAATGCATTAGATATAGTCGAACATGGGAAAGAATCTAATTCTAGTTCAGATGCCTGACGTAGCTAAACGTGTCCAACTTTAAAGTGTTCTAGTCTGGGATCAGCTGCATTTTCTGTGACCTGTTTGGATCGGCATTAAGGAGCAGCCAACTATTTATTTTTCATAGACTGAGTGGTATTTACTCTTGGAAATATCGGTGTTAAGTACCATGTCAGACTGCCTTTGGTAAAGCCTTGGCTGAATCCTCTCCTGATTTAATTTACAAGTGTGAGCTGGGCTGTTTCAGAGAAAAAAAAGTTTAATAATTGATGTATATGAAACGTAAAGCAGCCCAGTGTGCGAACAATGGCTTTAGCTCACATTTTTCATTCTTTCTTGATCAGAAACAGGAGATGATTGAACTTTTATTCATCATTATTGCTACTAATAAGAATAAAACAAGTAAAGTAGCTGCTGTTGTGCATCTTTCAGCACTACAGAGGTCTGGATGAAGTAGTAGTACACATTACTACTGATAGAACATTTTTTAAAATGCAATTTTGAAAAAAATGTTTTTACAAAGATCTTTTTGTTTGTGGTTTTTGAAATGAAACGAAATCTGTTTCTGAGAATGTGGTCAGAAACAACCAATACATTTTCATTCAGTTTATTTATTTATTTTTAATTTCACACACAACAACAACAACAACAACAACAACAACAAAAACTATGTGTAACAACTAAAATCAAGGTTAAATGAGAACTGCAAAAGTCAAATAGGGACATATAAAATTACCAATACACTTTTGTTTATTATTAGAATCATGCATGAATCGTACATCAAATGCATCCAATTTGAAGATACAAAAAAGCAGAAAATCGTGGCAAAAGTAACGTATTGTCAGTATTTTAGAAAAATACAAATCACAGATCATGTTTTCAGGGTCATGTTCAGCAAAACAGACTCACTAACAGTGTGTCTGGAAATCTGCTCTCCCCTTTAAACAAATTAAACTTCACATGAACTTCTCTCTAGATTACGTAATATGTCTTAGAGCAGTTTCAAGTATTCAAGGACAAACACAAACCTGGATGGGTGGGTCTAATATATACAGAAAACAAAAATATTACATGGTGGATTTATTCTTCACCTCATATCCCTCTCATTTTGTGACTGATTTTAAACAGGTGCAGCAGAATTAAATATTTATTAGGTTTAACTTAAATTATGCAGCATATCAACTGTCACACTGGAGATGAATGATTTTGTGTTATATAGTATATCATTTACAATTTAAGGGTAAGATATGTACAATTTCTTCATTAAAATCTAAAAACAAATAGGCCTATATTATATTCAGCTTTGGAAATAATTATTAGACCAGTCATGAAGAGTCAACGTTTGTCACAAATGTGACTATTAAAGCCATCAGGATTTTCTTATGTGCAAAAGACACATAAAATGTTTTGCTTTACAAAATAATAAATAAACTCATTAACAAGTAACATATACATTAAGAACATCTATGTTGAGAATCAATCTAGAAACAATTAATTTTCCAAGAACAGAATAACAAAAGGTCAGGTTGACGGGCTGTACTATTGAATTTCCACAGAAAATCATGAGTGGTCTAGTAATTATTTCCAAAGCTGTATTTTGTCGGCTTTCGTGCATTATATCAAGTGTTAGTGTCATATCCCAGCAAATACTGGATAAAACACCGTAATACAGTGTAAGTAATAACAGTTATACAGCAGTATTTTGACTACACTGCACTTTTTTTTTAAAATGTGTCCAGTAGAGAGCTACTTTATTGATATATTTCAATATTGATTTAGTTTCCTACAATGTGTGACTAATGGGTTATACAAGCCTTGACATTGGTTAGATAATGTTAATAGCTAACTTACCATTATTAGTCCACTCATCTAATGTTAAGTTAGCATTTAAAGGCTAAGATTTGCATGTGCTTAACTTTGTTGTGGAGTCTGTTTTATGCTGGGAGCCATTCCTTTGTCGACGTTACCTAACTTAATTTCTCAGCTAATGGTAGCTAATGTTGTACAATGTTGCTGCTGTAGAGGAGCAGAAGAGAGGCACTGAAGAACTCAGGAGCCAGTGTAAGGAGTCCTCTGCATAGAAATCAATGTACAAACCATAGTCATTTCAGCTATCAACAAAACCAAAGCTCCCAGCACAAAACACAAACTTCACATAAGCATATGAGCACATGTTCATTTTGAATCTTTAACATTACGTTAAAGCTAATGTTACTTGCAATTATTCTATTAGAATAAAATTAATCAGGGGCACTGTCGCCTCACAGCAAGGAGGTCCTACATTATCTTGTCTGTAAACATGATTTCTCTCACATCAGATTTTCAATGGTGTTGAAAAAATAACTCCCATGATCCTACGCTACGTCACGATGTCATCAAACGTAAACCAAAGACGGTTAAGAACAACATGGTTCACTGGAGACTGATTTCCTGTTTCAGTGTCACGTGGGTTTGTCCAGAAGTGAACGTGATTCACAGATTCTAACCAATTATTTCCCCAAGTAAATACTGAACTGAGTGAATACTGAATACTTTTTTGACAAGCCTCGTATCCTTCTGACATTAAAATGACATTTTTCAGACACAGATCAGGAGAAAACTGACTGTTTAAGACCCGTCTCTGTCTCAGCAACAAACTCGCACGAGATCTGGCAACACAAATCTGAGTGGGAAATTAAAGCAAATGACACAATAAAATAATGTTGGTTACCAGTACAAAATGTGATATTAGTGTTTTACTATTTTATTTAGGCCTTATTAATCTACTTTGACCCAGCCACACGATAACCCTTCTGACAACAACCACTTTGCTTAAACTTAAAGACTTAAAAATGTGTTCTGTGATTGTTTTAATTGAGAGACCCTGTGATTAAGACAATTGGACATCAGCTTGCTACTTATACCTTATTACTATTATTGTTATTATTTATGTACTTTGTTTTCTTGTCAATGTCCTCTGTGAAGCACTTTCAGCTGCGTTATTATATGAAATGTGCTGTATACTTTAATGTGCTTTGCTTAAGAAATCCAGTGTTCATGGAAATAAACTGCAAAATAGCATTGTATAATCTGTCAATTCCATTAATTACTGTTCATCAGTAACTAAAATTAGCTTTGCTGGTGTCTTTCCTCAGATGACAAGCTCAGACACTATAAAAATATCAATTCCACAAAGCAGCGTTGAGTAATACAGTTTCTATGGAAACAGGCCAATAGGCATTATGGTAATGCAGCTGCTGTTCAGAGAGATGTTCGAGAATAATTTTCTCCGAAATGAATACATATGGCAGATCAATTTAGTTCAACAAAAACATTCACATCTAAGTAAAAATCAAGACGAGGGAAGAACAGAGCAGCACGTCCAATTTGTTCAACACAAATCATCGTCTTTTACTTCGCCTGCTTTTGTGTTGATCCAGAGACGGTTCTGTATTGAATCCAAAGTCTCTCATGTCAGCACTTTAGTCTTCATGGATGAGTCGCCCTCCTTCTTTTTCTGCTCAGCGTGTCTGAAAAACATTGTTGGAAAATTCGTAAAAGTCTGTAAAGGTAAAAGTGTAAACGCAGAATTAAGTTTTCCTCTTGGATTTAAGACTTTATTCTTTTAATTCCATTAAACACAGCATCCTCTAAATCTTTGTAGCTGATTTTTAATGAGGAAGAATAATGATTAATGAATTGCAAGAGTTTCAGAATAACAGAGCAGATTTTATTTGACTATGGTCAAATCAGTGATTTCGAAAGTGATGACCCCTCATATGATAATTTATATATGAATTACTGCTGGGATGTACTGACATGAAGTGGCCAGATTCAGATTTAGAAAAATAACCGTGTGTTGCTACACATTCACATTCCTTTGTTTCCTTTCCAGCCTTCTGTTTACGTGATCTGGATTTTCTGGTTTTCTATAATGTTTCCTATAATGACGGACACATTACTATTCTATTATTATTCTCAGATGAGAGAGTGTTCTTTTCTTTTTAAAAGAGAACACTGTGGGACATTTGTTTTTAAAAACACTGACCACAATTGTTAAGATTTCTATTTGCACAAATGTGTGTACAAACAATGACCTACAGTAATGTAGGCGTCATCAACTAACAGAAAAATATGTATTTATTTTGGTGTAGGTTCCTTGTCTGATCTTTGTACTGCGGTCATGGACATTTATTTACTACAAGCTCATTTTAATGTTCACCTGTTCATCTAATTTTATTAAAATCTACAATGACTATTAGTATAGGGCTATATCTACATGAATCCTTTTGTGTGTCTTTAAAATGATGATGGCAAATATTCTAACATGCCTGAAACACATATCACATGACGAGGGGACCTGATGACGACAATGGACACAGGATCGCAAACTGTTTAAATAACAGCTCTCCTGCTGTGAATTTAGTGAGTAGCGTCGTGATAAAAAGCTACGCAAAAGCTGACAAAGGAAACATGCGATATGAGGCCATGTGTAGTGACAAGCATGTCACGTTTTCCTTTGAATTCATACATGACGTCCTCACCTGGAAGCAGGGAGAAGAGCAGCAACTGAATGCAACCAAATGAACATCTGGCAAGACACCATCAGGTGACTTGATACAAAGGAAAAATACTATGTCATTAATTTGTTACTGAAACAGACTGAGCAATGCTCTGAGTGATGCTTCACCATCACAAAGCCCAAAAATGTGCTTTTTAGACATTTATCTCCCCAGAGGACGATGCAACAAATGGGCTACAGGATCATTCCAAAGCAGTGAACAGGGGCACAGCAAATGACCACTTGTCCATACATCTGCAAAGCAAACGGAACGGAATGCCGATCATCATATCATTTCCTGATAACTGACCGACTGATTAATCTGCACTGGACTGAAGTAGCCAAAGACATAGTTCTTGGTTGCTGTCACTGAATGGGTGGTGTCTAATGAGCTCTCCCAGGATTTTCAGCACCGGGCAGATGAAAGGGATTTCCCTTGCGAGGAACGCGTCGAAAAGGGTTTCCTCATGACGAATGGATGCTTTTCCTCTGCAGATCAATTTTTGTTTTTTAAATTCACGTGTAGCTGGATGAATGAAGGCTGCCGTGCTTCGGTTATAAAGGGCGCCGATTGGGTGGGACAGACTGAAGTTGTTAATGATTGGACAAAAAGGGGCTCGCGACCAGCTCTGATTTCTGTGTCTGCCTGAACTACCACGAGGCTCAATTAGTGTGGATGCTAATATAAAAGTAGCAAAAGTTGTTATTATTAATTTTTGGATTCATATTACTGCTGTACATGGTTATGGTAGAGCTCATACAGTTTGTAGTTTAATCTGCAGCTCTAAAAAAGTTAACTTTTCACGAGAAAAAAAGCCCTGTTTTCAACTTTGAACGCAGTTTATTTGGCTTAAAGCAATTTGCAGATTGATGTTTTTTTTTTTCTTATACATGCCCTTAGATAGATATAGATAATATAAAACCATCTGTGGAGACTGAAGGAGGCATAAATACCAAACTTCTGAGATAAAAATTGATATTTTCAGCAATGCACTTAAAAGACTGCTTCAATCTCTCTGACCTGTTTCAGTCTCTGTGTTACTCAGTACAGTTTATACCACTGGGTGGACTTCATGAAACATTCCACAAACTACATTTTTTTCCCCTTTTTCTTCAATGTTAACAAAACTGGTTCCATTCAAATTTCATTTGCACAACAAATTTTGCACTCATATTTCATTCATCTTTTTCTGTCATACTGTTTTATTACCTCATAATTGTTATTTTGTGTACATACCTATTTTTACATACTTATTTTATTACATACTTATTTATATCACTTAATTATTGTTATTTGTTATTGTTATCTTTCTTGCACTTCTGTTAAATATTCTTGTGATGCTGAAACAGTTGAAATGTCCTCCAATGGGGGATCAATAAAGGAATTCTATTCTATTCTATTCTATTCTAACAACCCTGTCTTTGCCACTTTGAAATTACATTAGATAACGACATTAAAGCACTACAGCAGCATTACATTTATAACAAAACATATTTGTTGTTACAGTTTTGTTGCATATGAATGGAATTTCTTTACGGCATCGACCTCTTAGCTCTGAATTGTTTGTACACATTTCTTAATGCATGACTGTGTGACTGTATATAAAGATGGATGCCATGCAAAGGGCAGTGACCTCGGCTCCAAAATGAAGCCAATGCGGAAGTACCTTAAAGTTGGAATATCGCTGACTGCCACCGGGGGTGGTTCCAAAAAGCCCTGGCTTCTCTCTAAAAAATATAAAGTCAATAATTTTTTTCCAGGACTCACTGCAGTTGCACTGCAAGTTTTTCCTCTGTTAATCAGATCTCAGGGCCAATAGAAAGCTTAGATGTCTGCCGTGTCAGGCTTTGATTGACAGGTCAGAATGACGGCTCATTCGTCTATCAAGTCGGATCTTCGGAGTTTCGGTTTGTTTAATATAAAGCATTTTTTCCTGACAGACAGGTCCATTGTAGTTGTGGTTAATAGTTTCCACTAACAAGACAATGTTTGATGAAGTTTACTGTTTTACCGAGTCAGTAAGCTAGTGCTTAGCATTAGCTCATCTTTGACCCCTCGGGCTAGTTTCCCTCCTTTTGTCCAAATATGGTCACTTCTGGCTTCAAAAAGGAAACATGGCAGCGACCAAATCACAAACTACTGGCTTCAAAATGGTAGTTCAGAAACCAATGGGTGACATCACGGTTCCTCTGTCTACTAATATATACAGTCAATGAAGAGACTGGTAGACCCTGGTGGCTGGCTTCAGGATAGCTCATAAATCCTGCCTCCTCCATGTTATTCAATTAGACTTTGGCCAAATTAGAAACTCAAAGTACATTTGCAGTATATTTTTCCCACAGATTTCATGAGACTGATTAGATTTTCTTATGATGAGTGTTAATTTGTAGAATTATATGATTATATTGTTTAATTCATACATTTTTCAGTAATTTTGCTTTTGTGTCAGGAGCAATCTTTCATTTTTTTCCTATGTACTGTTGCAATATTATTTTACATATATGGCTTATGTATTATTCTTACTTGTATGAGAGTTCGTAATATCACATTAAATTAAACCAGCAAACTATGCAAGTTTTTCATTCTATGCCTTATATTTTTTCTTCTCGTAACTATATTTTCCAATTACTATGGTTCCTATCGGGCATGTACATTTATTCCAGAGGCATTTGCAAAACTATTGCAGGAATAGGTGATTCAGAAATGTCTTTGGATCTCACACATGTTCATGTTTGCTAATGTGGTAGATACACAGTACATGTATCTGGATAAAGTAATGGCTATTTAGGCAGATAGGTATTTCTAGGAAACAGAGACATGAAGCCTGCGCTGCAGTGATAACATACACCGGCAGTTTTAGTGAAAAGGTAATACGGATAATAATCTTCAGGTATTCCCATGTGCATATATCCAATTCTTTCTGACCTTGTGCATGAAATTCTGGTGATTGTCAGTTTCTATTTTTTTGGAAAGCACAGTTATTAAGTGCCTCCATTCTGATTAGTGGAATTATGCTAAAATAGCATTTCTGCCGGCAACTTGACACATGATTTAAATCACCTCCACTACTCTGCATTTTCTCAGAGCTCAATGCTTTCCCCAATAATTAGATTTATTTAAATCAATTTCATGTTTATTTCTCTTGAGGTTTACTGTTTAGTTTGTCTAATAAATCTACTCCTACAACCTCTTTCACACACTTGCAGGAGAGGATTAGCACTCCAAAGTGTGATTTCCTGAGATTATAAAATGATGCATTTTTAGATTGGAACTATCTGTAGCAGACTTTCACATTAGTGACTGTCTTTCATTTCAATATAACCAATGAAAAAACACCTAGGGCCAGATTTACTAAGCAGAGCAAATTAGCGTGAGGCTGCAATACAACTCTGATGGCAGTGACCCGTTCTAAAAGTTTATGAACAATTCATTTATGAACAACGCAGTCTACCAAGAGCAGTGCAGATTAGTGTGGCATGTTACTTGTAATATGACAATATGCATGTTTCTCTCAGAAAATGGCATGGCAACCAAGGATGTGTTAATGGAGCAATGTTACAATTTGAGAAAAATTGAATACATTTAGGACAGTCATCGCACAGTGTGACTGCTGCTGCAACCTACGTCTACTTAACAACCAAAAGGAATTCAGCATGAAATGACGCACTGATCAGTGTAACAGGCCCATTTAGCTAAAACTACTAACCTCAAGTTCTCCTCCCCAGTCACAACTTTGTTCACATTCTCTTCCCCCTCCTTAACTTTGAATTTCAAATTCAAAGTTAAGTTGTTGTCGTTCAATTTTCACAATCAACACTTTATGTTTGTGCTCACATTTTTGCAGTAGCTTCCATTTATTCTATATGGTTAGTTGGCTATTGTTTTTTAAACAAATATCACCGATATGACAGAAACATCGAGCTCTGTCCGTGGTCCTGAACCATGAAAAACAACTGTCTGTGTCTACATACATGAAAACAGCCTCGACACCGATTTCTATGTATAGGACCCGAGTCGTTTTTTTCTGTGAAAATTCTTACAGTTGAGTTCTTTAGTAGCTTTAGTCAAGTACACGAGAATGCACAAATCTTACATATTGAACCTTTAAGAGTCTATCTTAACTTTATCTACTCTGTTTGATTTCTACTCTGAATTAAAGTCCAAAAGCCGCCACACATACAAAACCCTCTGTGAGCCTCCCAACAAGTGAAACACATGAATGTTTCCCAGGCTGCAGCAACAAGGTGTCATGTCTTTAACTTCCTCTGATATGATGTGAACATGGCGTAAGCACACAGAAGATGTACTACACCATTACCCGCAGACAGTGTTGTGACTAAGCAGCGTGCATTTCCATACAGATTACATTTGTTTCCGCTCAGCTGCCGTGGAGTAATGAGCAGCTCGGGTTTGTCGAAGATAACAGGATAGAGCTCATTTCCACGTACCTGAAAACCAGACGTCAGCAATTTTTCATAACATCCCTCTTATAGGAGACTAATTTGGCCACCTAAAGGAGCTGCCTGCTTTGTGTACATGAGACTTGACATGATCGGGACCAGTAATAATACATATGAGAACCTTCTGAACTCATAGTTGTTAAAAGTAAGTGAGAGTGTTGTAACTTTTCCCTCTGGATAGTGTTGAATTGTTCATTCTTGGTAAAGTGAGTGTGAATGTAAGCAAACATAATTCAATTTAGAATGTAAAAAAAGCGCGGTTAGGAAGACTTTTCGTACGCACCCCTGGTTTTGTTTCTGGTTCTTGATCGCACCTTCTTCTTCTATAAATGTGTGTTAGTGCCATGTGCAACATCGCTTACGCTGCCACCGTTTGACGATGCTACGCAGCCTAGTTTATTCGGGCTAAACCAGATGATGGAAACAAGCCTAATTTGTATTTTGCTATTTTTATTGTTTTTTTACTACATCATTTCAAGCACTCACTTCAAATTTGCTTGATAATTACAACATGGCTAATAAATACAGCTGAATTATATGGAAACATGGATAATAAACAAGGCTACATTATGTGGTAGTGTTGTGGAACTCAAGACCAGACCGGTCTCAAGGCCACTCTTTGAAAGTCTTGATCTTGTCTTGGTCTCTGACAAAGAGGACTTGGGATTTTATTTCAAGACCGGTCAAGATCAAAACTACAGAGATGTCACTAAACTGCATTGTCTGATTTATTTAACATCAAAGGTGTGATTTGAAAAAAAAAAAACTTTTTAACCCCGTTTTAATTACCCCGAAGATGATTGGGATTTCAGTCTTAAGGTAAGAAAATGAACTGGTTTGGTCCCTTAATCTCTGTAATATTTGTAAAACCCATTCCCCATAATGCCTTTGTTGTGTATCTAGTCTTGGTCTAGATATTTTCAACACTATCATCCCTGTATGTCATGTTTTCCTTATTTTTCATGTCAAACTGTGCTGGTATCCAGATCCTCCGTTGTGTCGGGTGGAGACAGTCGGGGTGGTGAAAGCTCAGGTTGTATAAACACCCTTTGGCTGCGTCCCAGTGGAGGTGTTCCAGGTTAGGGTTTCGGCAGGAGTCCCTGCAGCAGACAAGAACAAAGTGCCATCCCTACAACTCCCACCTGGCATGAATGCAGGAACGAGACAAGCTGAAAGAAACTTCTCAGGAAAGGGATGTTTGAGCTGCTCTTCTCAGTATGTTACCAACCTGACCCTGACCAGAATGGGTGACTCAAAACTGAGTAAAAGCTGTCACAGTTAGTTTTATTTTAGCATGAATTAGATTCATGTTCGCTCTGAATGCTTTGGTGTTGTGTGGTGTATTTTTTTTTTTAGGGATCTAAGCACGAATGATGAATATTGTTTTTGCTTTTTCTTCTCCCTCTTCTTATTCTGACAGTAAAACTGTTTGTTTGAAATGAACCAAAGTCAACGAATGAAGATAATAGGGACAGTTTTTTTGGTTTTTTTTCCCTCATGAACCATATATCACACAAATACTTTCTATCCATGTGTTACTTATATGAAACAGCATCTGTTGATATAGACCACACCTATTTAATGTTTTTCAAACTTCAGGTTAGTGCAACAAACTTGGTATCAAATTATTATCTTGAGCCTCGTTGTGAATAGCTATCATGTACATTTTCGATTTAGTCCTTTGTGACACTGATGCACAAACCGTACATTGCACGTTCAGTTGCTTTATATCTGTGTGTCTTTGTATGGAGCTGCATCCGCTGATATAAATCATGCCGACTTTGGCCTTTAATTTTATTTGTAAGATATGTGTTGACAGGACAGTGTTTTATATACCACATGATTTTATTAGACTATAGAGTGGGGACCCTCATTAAAATGAACTGAAAGGAAGACATTACATTAGTTTGCAGCACTGTATGATATTAACCATAAATGGAAAATTACTACATTTTACTATTGAGGTTTTCCTGATTTTCCACAGGCATAGACACAGTCCGTTACCATGGCAATTAAATTTCACTTCTGCCTGCGTGTGATGCTGTTCTGCTTCATCTCATGAATGTATTAGATTCTGTCAGTGTCGTCTATTTGCACCGTGAAGTTATCAGGTCTAAAGTCATTTTTCGCCTTGTGAGAAAATGGATGTCTGCTGTTAGAGTGGCCGTCTCTGTTTTACATTGTTACAGCGAGAAACAGAGCAGAATGATGGGCTTTTGCAACACAGTCTTACGTGAACTTTACGCTGAAGTTGAAACATTTTCAACTCGCTCGAATGTGTGTTTGTGTCACCCTGTGCAAATCTAG
>JAPQRN010000018.1:17893699-17918945 GCA_037367275.1 Coranthus polyacanthus
TACCTTTCAGAAGAGATGAATTGTAAAATATCCTGTTGCAGAGAACTGAAGATGCAGAATACAGACAGTTCTTCAAACCTTTTCACTCGCTTTAAAAAAAACCTTCCTCTGGTGTCATCAGAGGATAAAAATGTCCTTGTCAGAAAACTGTGAGAAAAATTCTACATTTATTTCCACTTTCTCCAATTAAATCTTTGAACCACCGTCACCGACCATCATTATTTTCAGAATTTTAACCGTTTAAATGTCCCTTTAATTAACGATTCTCAATTCGTCTCACCCACATTTTGTCACGGTCAAGTCGTGACTCACTTTTATAGGATTCAATACGCTGAGTGAATGTCATTGCTGAGAAACTGTGTTTGTACACAAAATAAGGCTTTCACATGACACACATTGAGTGAAAAATTTATGTTTCAGTTTTAAGTGACATTGCAAGTTTGACATTTCACTCTTGACGTATCACTCACTCGGGTTTCAGTCCCTTTTTATTGTCAGTGTTTGTGAATCCATATTTAACTCACACAGGGTTATATTTGCGTTATGTCTTGCCTACAAACGACAACGTGAACTTAACCTGTCATCTTTCAATCAAATGTCTGCGTTACCATAGCAACAGCCGGCTACTGTACGTCTTTGACACATGTCTGTCAAAATAAAAGTCTGACATTAGATTTTTTTCAACACGCACTTGATGATCCACTCAGAGCGAGTCTGTAACCCACTTATGGATCACGACCCCATTGAGAAAGCTGGCTTTAAATGACACTTTTTACCTACTGATAAAAAAATACACATCTTTTCATAAACTGATATTGTTTTCCTTTTCCTGAGTTAAATCTTTGAACCCACATCATTACTGTTCATTAATTTTCAGAATTTAAACATTGCTTTTGATTAATTTTTGCTTTATATGTTGTATTCTTAGAGGATAAAATGTCCTTTTCTCCAAGCTGATGCAGTTTGTTTTAGTGTCAAATGCTTCTTGAGTCACAAAAGCTTTAGCTCTTTGGCCAGCTTTGGCTTAAGGGCAAAATCAAAATAGATTTACCAGCTTTCGACAGAGTTAACATAAGGACAGACAGAAACTTTCATTTAGTTGATCTGGACCTTTGGCATGTTATTTTTCAGATGTCTGTCCCAGTTTAAAGAAAATAAGCATTGGCTGCATCTGGAGCAAACAGACCTTTTACTTGAACCTCAGGAGAGGATTTAAATGCAGTGATTTGTCTTAATAGCCGTGTTTGTTACTAAACCAGATGTTTGTCAAGTGCTATGTTGGATTGCCACCTGATGGCAGTTTTTTCATGTATTGTCTATGAAAGAATGAGGTTTTCACTAAATATGGTTCATGACATTTAAACAGAACACAAGTTTAACAGCAGTGGAGCTTAAATTGTAAGATATCAGTCCTACAAATGAAGAGGTAAACGACAAAAGAGTGGGGGGTTATTAATGCATATTCCTAATTTATACTGCACAATGAACTCATACAGAGTATAGAGTATGAATATTGTGAGCTCACAGTTTAAACCAATACTAACAGTTGTTTGTTTGTGTCGTTGTGTCTACTCAGTGTAATATCCATTGTAAACTGTTATACATGACTTGACATATCTTTCAGATCACACACTAATCAATGCTGTTGCCTGAAAACTTAAAACGTTTAAATATAAATGGTGTGAAAATCAAATCATTTCTGTATGGGTACATTTTATACAGTACAACACAACACAATTTTAGGAACAGTCATTAACTGCGGAGCTTCAATATGTCATTAAAACATACTAAGACACAAATGAAAAACAGCCGTGGGTAACTTTGACCCATTGGTGGTTTTAGTGTTAAAAATGAAATAATTGTTGGATTTTTTTTCCCATTGTTTTTAGAGATGTCTTTTGAAAGTGAGGTTAAAAAAAATGAGCCAACTCTATATTTTCCTTGTAAATCATGAAGCTTGATGAAAAACAAACTGGCATTTCCATGTCACTACTGAAACAGTGTGAGTTTGAGTCCGTGCACTGAGACTGATTTTAGCCACAGCTCTACATTTCTGGTCAGAAAGTTTGGAAAGGAACAGAGAGTACATATAAATTCCATCATTTTGAAGTAAACGTGTTCAAATCTGAAAATGAGATTGTAACTTTGAGGAACGTCACCACCCAACCACCTCTTTATGAAATTCACCAAACCTTTTTTGGGGGTGTTTGGGGGTGAAAATGTAGACTAGCCACCACCTGGCTGGTCCATAGGGGCCACAGGGGCACTGCCCAACTTAAAATTACTTGGAGAAGAAGAGCTATTTAAACATAATATTAAACATATTAGTTTTAGCAAAAATGTCTCTGAAATGCTTAGATTTGCATTATTATGCCTCGTCCTGTGTCCTGTAGTTCATGTCAACATTTATTGAAGTTGTTTTTAACTGTATTAAAATATTCACTTTCTGGTCGCGGGGCGTCGGCCAAATGAGTGTGTATGTGGCAATTTTTTTTTAGGAAATATACATGTACCATATTTTTTTGGAGAATCTATATTATTTATTTAACTTCTATAATAGCTTCTCCCTTTCCTATTCCGGCAGCAAAATGTTAGACCATATTACAGTGCAGCAAGGTAAGTAAATGGAGTTTTTCCAACTCTAGCGTTGTTTTCCATCCTTGTCCTTGGTTGAACTTTGACCCTAACACCCCTTAGTAAGTGAAATTGAATTGGTCCTGTCTCTTTTTGCCCAGCACACAGTCTCATGCCTGCATGTTATAATTTGGAAAAGCTCCCGCTCTCTTTCCGCAGAGGTCACAAAGTCATTCTCTTCTCTAAGGAATCTGTTTCCTAGATTACAATTTCCGTGCCGTCCAGCAGCACCTTTCACCGCTGCACACAGGGTGATGATGTGTTGCTCTTAAAATAATCCATAGAGGTTTCCACGCTATAACATAGTGTAACTAAATAAAACATGTGAATCTACCTGCAGCAATTATATTGACATAAAAGATTTGACATGAAATATTTGTTTAACTTTATGTTAAACACATGTTAAATGTTAAAACTCAATTTGCTCTTCATAATCTGTCGTTTGACTTCACATTTTTAATATTCACATTAAATTAACATATTCATTTTCAGTTATATTAGAATAAAGCGGTCATGTAACTCACAGGTCTCCACCAGTCTGTTTTATTATTGTGAGTCACAGTATTTGCTCTAATCTTCTGTGTCTATGAAAGGAAAATGATGTTTTTATGGACACTGTATAATTGATGGTGATGTGAGTAACCACTTAAAAAGCGATGATATGCCACCATCACCATAATTACCTTTGAATTCCACCGGGAAGTGAGGCCAGAGGAGGAACAGACAACTCAGTTTTAATATGATGTCTCATTACTTTTTTGCCTTGCTTTTTATTAATGTCATAACACTGTGAAAAACAAATGTGTTTTCCGATTAATATGTTGCGATAAACACACTGCTTAAAGCGCATACCCCTGGGATGCTCTCCTCTCCACTTTCACAAAGCTCCCAGATTAATTCCAGTCATGTTTCACTGGTGCACTTGAAGAACACCTACAAACAACATTTAGAACAATCACTTCATTTAATGGAGTTCTTTATTTCTAAAAGGCCACAAGTTTTCTTTTTTTTTTTTAATGTCGATGTCAGTTTTGTGTGTACGGTACTCCTTTCCCTTTTAAGAAAATATGTATATATTCAGAAGTGCATTGCATTCACAAATTATTACTAATTTGTGAATTACTAACTCATACAAGAAAAGTATTTCATAAATATGAGAAAAGAAAAAAGCAATTCAAAGCATTCAAATATTTATGTAAAATAAATGAATTACACATTTATGTTTTTGGATTATTTTATTGTTGACATAGTGTAGGCTTACCTTTTTTGGAAATTATAAGAAAAATATCTTGTAATTTTGAAGCATTACCTCATAATTATGCAATGTCTATATTTGTTTTGCTTTGTGAATGTAATATATTTTTGTAAATATGCTTATTTTCTTAAAAAGGGAAGGAAATTCATGGTCTTTTACACACCAAGAGTGTATGGGTTAAAAAAGTTACATTACACGGCCTTGTTTTATATCCATTTTATTTGAATGTTACAATAAATAGTACGTTTTTCACAGTGTAAAATGAAGAAAGAAACCACTGTAGTATGTAAAAGACTTGGGGCATTATTGGTGATTTAACACTTAAAAGCAGCATAATAATTTATTTTAATTAATCTGACTTTAATTTCCACCTGTCAGATGTAGAAATGTGACTGACACACATAAACATGTCCTTAAATAGGGTCAGATTTAACGGAATTGGTGACAAAAAAAAGCAAACTGTCAGTATTCGTAGTGTGACTACTTCTCCATGCAAGAAAATAAGTGTGAAAAGGAAATAACTGTGAATAATCTGAATGAAAGACTTCATTATCAAAAGAAAATAAAAACACCAGTCAATCCCAATAGACCCTCATCTTAAAATGTCCAAATTTACACCGAAATAAACATGCTTACAGCCTGATACAAAAAGTGATTTTGGTGTCTAAAGTTAACTTCCCTCTTCATCACAACTGTACAGAGGGTCAATTTTTCTATAACTTGCACATTCACTTTGTATCGAGGCTTAAAGTTATGGACAGTTGACAGCTAGCTTGCCTACTGAGTTTAACTTTTGGTGCTGTTTACTGAATAAAGAGGGTTTTTTCTGTCACACAAAAGTTTCACGAAGTTTACCTTTACTACATTTCCTGGTCTGTTAGCATAACTTAGCTACATTAGCTAATGTTAATATTAATTCGGCAGCCATTTGGATTATATTGTCTGTCAGCTGGTCTAATATTTAGGCCAGTGAGCACTAGAGTATTAGCATTAGAGTATCTATAAATTAACACAAACCTGACATAAAGTTATCAAACACAACTGTATAACTGTATGTATATTGTATGAGCTAATGTAACATTTCGCTGAAATTACACCACGGTGTTTAACATGACAGTGTTAGTTAGCAGTTTGGCCGGGGTTTTCAGTAAGTCAGCATTAGCTTTAAATTGGCAAGTTTCTTCCTCAGCGCCACCCTTTTGTCCAAATATGGTCACTTATGGCTACAAAAAACCAAGATGGCGGTGGTGAAAAGTATGTGAAAGTCTTTAAAGAGTCTTTGAAAGACATGTACACCTGTCCTTCTGTCTTATATAAATTGACATGGTGCATCACACAGCAGCATAATGTTATCCAACAGGAGTGAGAAAACATAAACTGAAGCGTAGAAACACCAAATTTACAAACAAATAAGTATATCTACAACAGAGACTGACAAGACGTATTATAAACCTCCCAGAAGAGTCAGAAAACACCAGTGGTACACTGAGATAACAGGAAAATGAGAGGAAAGCGTGGTGGCAGATGAATTCCCACTTAGTGACCATGGCCAAAACAGTGGAAAAGTAAGAAGGTGCAGCAGAACAAATCAATTCTAGTTGTCGGCAGCAGCAAAGGGTGAAATCTCCCTGATGTGTGGAAGGTGCCTCAAGGGGTAAACACAAGGTGAGGCCTGTTAAAAAGTTCAGAAGTTACAAATGTATGTGGTTTGTGCTTTTTGTATTTGACTTCCTACTCTGACGGAATTTTAAATATGATGCAGAGAAAAAAATCATTTAGTTCATGCCAGTGTTGGAATTTAACCGAGATAATGTGAATATTCCAAGTGGAAGAAAGTGAAAGATTGTGCAAGCTGTTCACAAGTGATTCTAAAGTATCTTATCTGCAAATTAGTTCTCTATACTTTTAACTGCTCAAGTGTATTTCCAATTTGCCCAAGAGTCTATTAGCACTCAGTTTCAATTACCAGCCCTCTAATGGATGTTGACACTGAATCTACTCCACTTCCAAATCCAGGAAGCTCGCTTCTTCAGATGAGCAGGAACGTCTTGTCAGCAGCTGCGGCAGATGCGTTTGAGATTCAGTGTGGCAGCACAAAACCAGATGGCCTGTAGCGTCTGACCCACATCTCAGGAAGTTAGAGGAGATGGTTAGAGGCTCAAAGTCGTGACAGAACTCGCAAAGAGCCATTCAGATTCATAGCAAGCAACACAGCAGGCTCACCCACAGGACTGACTTTATTGCGTTTCCAATTACCTGCCCCGTACTGGAAGTGCAATTGGACATTTAGTCCTTGATTGAGCAAGAGTATTGTCTTAACTTGTCCAATCTAGTCTGACAGTTTTTATGGAATGCAGCTAAAATGTCTGGGGTGCTGTAAATTGGACAATACATTTAGGAAAACGATTTTAAAAAGCAAAGTGCATGCGAAAAGAACCACAATTTTGTGTTCATTGGGTTTTCCAAAGCAAACACAAATTATATTTTGAATGCATCATGAACTATGCAGCATGTAAAAACCTCCTAGCTCAGAATAACAATAGAGGTAAGGGATTAAAGTGGACTGGAATGATCCAAAATGGCATTCAGCACTTTTGTTTATTAAGTGGCAGTTTCATACATAATAAGGTCAACTGAGGTAATGTTCAATGTGCTGCAGCCAGGCTTTTCTTTCAGCTGACGCCATCTAGATACTCAACAAACCAGAAAGTACCATCACCCCACGGCCCCATCCCCACACTCCTCCTCATGTCTAAGCAGGGGGTTTATAGTTGTGCTGCATTAATGTATTTTCATGTGCATGTTGTAAGTTTCTCATTAGACGAAGCCGAAGAAAGAGGCAAGATACCAGAAAACCATGCTGAATTTCTCCAAAATCTTTTACGCTTCTTGATGCTTTGCTGCTTTTGTCTTTTTTGAAAAACAGTCATAACTGTGCACATAACAGGAGATGAAACTTGTTTTCTAAATAAGATCAGACATAGTGAACATTGAACCCACATTAGTGCTGAGCTGTTTCCTTAGCATCTTCCCAGATATTCCTGTAAAGCACTTAAACACGTGTCCATGAAAAACACATACTTATGATTATCACTATTTCAGGCATCGTTTTCTCACCTTTCGCTATCTGCGTTTTAACGTTTTCAAAGTCCTCAAGAATAAGAACAACCTCTGGGCTGCAACAACATGCTGAAAAATGCTAAGTTTTGTGGTCTGTTTGTCCCTTATCCCAACATTTCTGAGATTACGAAAACAGTTCCGTAAAGCTACTCTTCTTCTACTGTTCATTAAAGCCATATGCAATGTAGCCTATACTGCCACCTTCCGATGACACTACGTAGCCAAGTTTATTCAGTCCAAACCAGCTGATGGACGTGTCCCTGATTTGCCTTTTCTTTCTTTTTTCAAAAGTTTGCTTCAAATCCACTTGAAAGGTTTAGGGAGACATGTTGGATATTTACAAGTTCGATTAGAGGAAAAAGCGGAACTGTCCTTCAGGTGTCAAAAAGAGAAAAACAATCACCACAAGGGTAATTGTGGGGTTTTCTCCTCTCCAAGTTTGATGTCAGCAAATAACAGTAGCGCTACATTTATGAGAGTACATCTATTGGTCTGTCTTCCTGCTCCCAGGATCATGTTCTGTGACTTTGTGCTTGACTGAAGTGAGGGTGAAATACAGCTATTTATTGTCAACGGACAACATTGCATGAGTTGTAGCGAACATGTGTTCATATGTGTGTGCATGACATAAAACTCACACTTTCCAATTTAAAAACAGTAAAGAGTGGAAACATTTTGAAAAGAATTTGTACATTTGGAAGAAGAGGTTAGAAATCAAACACTAAAAATGGTGCTGACCCTGAGACTGAGCAGCAACACAAATATTTTTACAAGTTGAGATGGAATACAGCGAAAATCCATAAGGTGTTATAAATCTGAGAAATCTGACAATACAGTAGATGAAAGTTCAGATTGTCTCTCATTTAAGGCAGTTTCAACTTTGGACTAATGCGAGATGGAAAGCAATGGAGTAGTTAATGTAAAACGTTGATTATACCGTACAGTACAGATGCACATCTCTCAGTAAATAATAACCAAGTATTCAGTGGAACCTTATGAGTTTTATTACAGTATGAAAATCTGGGGGGAGAGCAAGTTTGAACCTGATACAGCTGATCAAACTAATATGTATAATTTACAGGTGCTAAGTTTGCAGGTAGATCAGAAGCTGGATCATCTGTCAGTACAAGTACAGACTCAGCTGATCCAGCTTCATCCTGTACTAATAAAGACCCAGTGGCAGCTTCAGGTCAGGTAGGAGGGCCCATAAGCCGAATTTTGCTTGGAGCCCCAGGGAGGTCAAGACCGGCTCTGCTCACAGTACAAATCAATTTGGGAGTTATTTTGAGGTGAGTCATTTTTCCCCACAGCACCGCGACATCAGATCACCCCAACCTGGCAAATCCCACTTTAACCCCCGGTTACAATCAATGTTACAGGTCATTTTGAGGTATGGTCAGTTTATTGACACATAATTTCAAATGAAAAGCTTTAAAGTTTGAAATGACACATAAGAACACTAACTGTGTCCCCTGCAGGAAGTGAAAACATCAAAATGTCTGTACTTGGTACAGAGTGAGAGTGTTGGCGTCGTCATGAGACAAAGGTGGATGAAAGCTATCCACATGTTTGATGCTGTGACTCACTTCTCCCTGTTACATTACAGCGATCGTGTTTTTCCATTGTGTGAGGGTCAGGATGAGTCGTGCGCTGCCTCAGCTCGACTGGTTTTTCCATTGACATGGGTTGGCGTGGAAAAGACCGATTACTGCACGCTGACGTAATTAGCACGATGCGTTCGCGTCTGTGTTCATTATGTAAACAATGGCAGAGCCGACACAACAGTTTGATGCCCTAGGCAGAGCTTCAGCCGGTGTCGTTTTCATCACAGCCAATTCATCACCAATCATTGTGTTCATACACTCACACGGAAACTGCATGTAACTTGATGCCTTTGAGACTTTTCTTTATTTCAGAAAAAATAAAAAAATAAAAAATATATATATTAAAGTGACATAAAATGAAGTCTAAGGTATAAGATTAAAGAAACCAGTGAAAATGGAAACGATCTTTAAATATAATCTAAATAAGATTAAATAAATAAGGAGAGCCTGATGCTGCATTGCCAGGTGGGAGGAGGTGAAGGTGGCCCCGGATTTGAAGGAGGAGGAATTAAAATATTTCCAAAGTGCATCTTAATATGAATAACAAGCTGCCAAGAATAGCACCTGATCGGCATTATAACCCATAACATTCTAAACATAAGCAGGAAGAGTAATTACAGCCGGCATTTATGCACAATCATCTGTTCAGTGAGCACTTCTCTCACATGATGAGTGGTGTTTGTAATATAAGACTAGTCAATAATGACAATGCAGAGGTTTACAACTATTAATTACAAAAGGGCAGGGCTGCTGTTGACACGTTGGTTGGGTGCCCTGAGCATAACTGTGTTGTGGTGCCTTCAAAAAACAAACAAAAAAAAGAAAGAAAAGAAATAAATAAAAGAAATACCGAATTATGGAATAACAGTATATATTACACTACATACTAAATATATCCCTCTCTCTCTTTGTCACTTGAAAATGATGACACATGGTTGCTCTCTGCTGTGAGATCGTAATAGAAAAACAGGTCAAATTGCTAAAGCGAGCCAACCAGTGCAAGTCAAAAAGCGCTATAAATGTTCCTTTCACGTTGCAAAAACTTCACTGCAGTCTCAGAATAATTTTAAAGACTTCAACCTTTTCCCAGTGAGTCAAAATTGCCCCTCATTAATGCACTTTCCTCCATGTCATTTTGACAGACAGTAATAATGTGGGTGCAACTAACAAGCATTTAAACAATCAATTTGGAAGGATCATACAAACTGTGGATGGTTTTTCTGTACTGCAAAATAGTTTTTTTTTTCAAAAAAAAAAAACAAACAAAAAAAAAACACTTCAGTTCTGCAAAAGAATGTTATTTAGTAGACTTTGAGAACACAACACAACTTAATTATGTTCAAGCAAATAAACATCGGAGATGAACATAAACTCCTCGTGATTATGGTTGTTTCTGCAAGAAAATCTAAGTCAGTGCAGAGCTGCAGACTTTTAGACATCTGTACTAAATGTCATAAGCTACAAGATAATATCTTGTTAACCATTTAGGTCAGAGAGATGTCAACTGCTTCATAACACTCACATATCCTCTGTTTTACAAGGCACATGCACCTTTTTACTCCCTCACCTTTTCACGCAGTCCATCCCCTAACTGCAAATATTGTGCTAGAATTGCAGTATATTTTAACTAATATGACTCCTGCGAAATTGCAAAAAAATTGACCATCAGTGTTTGTATGATTCAAGTGTTTTTAAGAGCTTTGAAAACAGTGAGTTAGCATTTGAAAATCTGAAAATGTGTCTGTTTTGCAGGTGGTGGAGAACGAATGAGAAAAGGCTTAATGGACTTTCTAAAATGTGGTGCTTGAATCCATTTTCTGTGAAAGCAATGAAAACTGATTCTCATAAACTTCTGTTTGACTGACTGTGTGAAGAGTTTTGACAGTGTGAGTTCAGTTTTGACCCATACATGTCAGCAACTGAAAAACAAAAAAGAAGTTTAGTAGCATTATATATTCAGAGATTTTTAAACATTTGTTCACTGGGCAGAATTCAAATATATGAGACTGCAATTTGCAACTCAAGTGCACTTTGATTAACATACTAGAACAGAATGAGTATGCAATACCTTCAGCACCATTCTACCTGCAAAAAGGATCCAAAAAACATATACAGATGGTGACAGTCCGTCTGTCCGTCTTCTGCCTCTTAATCAGGTCTGCGTCGCAGGGGCAGCAGCCTAAGCAGACATGCCCTGACCTCCCTCTCCCTGATCACCTCCTCCAGCTCCTCTTGGGGGACACGAGACGCTCCCAAGCCAGCTGAGAGATATAATCCTTCCAGCGTGTCCTGGGTCTGCCCCGAGGCCTCCTCCCAGCTGGAAACACGTCCCCAGGGAGGCGCCCAGGAGGCATCCTAACCAGATGATCCACCTTAACTGGCTCCTCTGGATGTGGAGGAGCAGTGGCTCTGCTCTGAGCTCCTCCAGGGTGAACAAGCTCCTAATGGAAAGCCCAGACACCCTGTAGAGGAAACTTATCTCCACCGCTTGTATCCACAAGGTCTTTCTTTCTGTGAGGTGAGGGTTGGAACGGGTCAGCTCCCTCTTCACCACAAATGTCCACATCACTGCGGACGCAGCACCGACCCGTCCGTCAAGTTGCAATCACTATATTATTGTGTTATTAGAAATGATACCATTTGGGATTCATAGGATCTAAATGTTTTTGGATTATGGCAAAACATTTATATCCCTTTTACCGAATTATACAGGCTACCAGTGTCTTAAAACGAATACTACAAAGATGGAAACAGGTTGTATTAAGTCTACTTATGAATCTCCTTTTCGCAAAAAACCTTCCTGACCCGAGGCCCTTAGAAATTATATCACAAAACTATGGTTTGAAAAAAGTAACCTTTGGAAATCTTTTTAAAGATGGAGCCCTTCAGACTTTTCAAGAGCTCTCCTTTATGGGTTACCCTGCACTCACTTATTCACATACCTCCGGGTTATGCATTTTATCATCTCACTACAAGATGGCCATCTACAGTTAGTGGAAAAGTTGCTTTTAGATAAACATGTGCATAATAAACAAGGAGCAAGAGGGTTTATACCTCATATTTACTCAGGGATTTTACAACTTATAGGGTGAGAAGAACTAAGAGTGAGACTGTGTATTGGTAATCAATACTGATCTTTTAACACTCAACATAAAATTACACAATATAATCTCATTCATAGAATATACTAAACTTCCAATAGGTTCCATGGAATAAAGCCACAGTATTCCCAGTTTCAGCCAAGATGTAATACTGGACTAGGAACACTGATATTTAAGTTTATACTGGACCGCTTCATCAGAAGAATAACTCTCCTGGGTAATAATCCAGGATAATGGTCAGTAAAAACAAAGTCAAATGTATTAAAATTGCCCTTGTCACTGCAAACAAATGGAAAGAAAGAGGAGCAAAAACCAACACTTGCTGGATGGACTAAGGAATTAGCATAATGAAAACATAATATACACCGTGAAGGGAAAAGCTTTTGCGTTTAAAAAGATCTGTGTTGGCTTTCTGACATTTCTTAAAACATGCGATGCAATGAACATATGAGCCAGACATGTTTCCTAGATGCTGTTTTTTTAATTATTTAAATGTCTTTATTTTTCCTGCTCCTGCAACTAAATTGACAAAGAAACGTTGTTTCCTCTTCAGGTTTGATGTGGAATACACGTAATCTGTATTTTTATACATTGATGATACTACTCAGCTCAATGTGTTTTGTGGTACATAATTCATTAAAAAAATCTAATTAAATCTAATCTAATTTAATCCATTTAGCCAGAGTCTGTGCTTTTAGTAAAATAAACTCTTATACATTTTAATAATTTGCAATTATTGGTGTCAATCAATCAATCGGTCGTATTTATCACCCTCAAAAGAAACAGTTCACACTTCTGGTTGAGTGACTCCTCTTTTTGTTGCTCTGTCTGTATATTTTTATGGATTGTTATACACTTGTTTGGATTGAAAATGTATTGATTGCGGTAGTCACATGGACTGTTGCCACTGATTTGTTATTTTGAACACCACTCAGCAACTACAATCAGCTCTAAACCCTGGGTCAACTCAATCAGCATGACTGACAGTGCAGCACCTCCAAAAATAATCAATACTGCTGCTACTAAATAACAGGGCTCTGTTGGTGAAGGATATTAGAGGTTTTCACATACAGCTGGTTGTTTACATTTCACAAAATGTCAGCAAAAGTCATTTGTTTCAGTTTCTACTCCTAATCATTCTACACTGCTTGCCTGCGCTACAGGCCAGTGATGTTTGTATGAAATCTGTTGTTTCCTGGCTGTCAGTTAGCCAATCACTCGAGTATGATGTGCATTTACACACCCACACTGGCATTTCTCTCGTGGCCTTCTCCTCTTTCCACAGTACATGATGCACTGCAATGCAAATACTGTACTAGAGGCAAGTTACATTACCATATCACTGCTCCCCTTGTTTTTACTGTACCGTTCTTCGTCGCTCATTTCCATTTCTCATTTCTTGGCTGCATTCTTCTCACATTCAAACTGTTCTAGCCCTCTGGTACAGAACTATGCATATAACATGACATCATTTAGTATCACTGTATCACTGAGACAAATATTATTGGTTTGTACTGAAGAGGAAATCATGGCTTTTGTCCTGAAGGAAATAATACTATCGCTGTTCAGTGTTGTCTGTTGTTGTTATTGCTATCACATAGCCAGTCCTGTCTCTACATTTTGTTTCAGCTCTGTACCAGCACTGGAGAAAGACCTGGCTGAGCCTATTATCATTCTGGAATAGTGTAAAAAAAACAAAAAAAACAATGCGATTTGTTGGTACTTCTTTGCACCAGTCACAATCATCGCATTTCAAACACAATCAAACATTTCTGGAAATGCTCCCATCTGACCATCTCCAATTTGCTTCATATTAATGTTATTAGTCCAAGTAAATACCATACACAATTTCAGCCTTATATCTTCATTAGTTTTTGAGATATTGGGTGTTGAAAATGTGATGTGATGCTGATTTTACTGTAAAAACAAATGGTACAGGCTGGTGATTTTTATCTTGCTGTTTGTTGTTTCTCTCACTTAAAAAGGTTTACCACATATTTATTTTCATCCTGCATAGTAGCAGCTACAGGAAACCTGGAATTTTGCCTTGAGCTCTTGATATGACATTAATTAACGGGTGGCGGTAAACATAAAAACTGGTTTGAAATTGGTTTCCCGTTTTAGGAATGTGTAATGATGACACACATTTTTATTCTGGCAGCACAGATGCATATTTCTTTATTTTAACACTATCTTTTTTTTATGTAGCTATACTGTGATATTCCTATATTTTCCTTTCCCTTGCACTCATCTTTTCAGTTCACTAGACATATCAGTAGCTCACACAACTAGCACATCACATCACACATCAAGCTTTAGAGGCAGAAAATATGGAAACTGTTATAAATGTTTCATGTGTTCATACATGTTGTATGGGCTGCGGACAGTACATTATCAACCTTGTCTGCATCAAAACAGTGACCTGAGTGTTTGCCTCATGTGAAAGATTTATGATAAAAGTACACAACATGTCAATCAGTCCGTTTGAATCTAGGCAGGTGAGAACGCGTTTCAGTTCTAAATGTACTCTGCTTTTGACCCGTGAAAAGTCAATGCATTTGGGTTATTATTTATTGGCTTGATGCCATCTGGGAGTAACAGTGATAATTTAGTCAAAACATCTAATGGATGCCTTTGAAGTGTGAACAATTGGTTATATATGAGGATTTCTTTGTATTACAAAAGTAATTATCACATTTTATGTTGTTTAAAGAAACGTGATTGTTTGTTTCAAAAGGTTAAACTTAGTTAAAATGCTCCATTTATGCTTTGTATACTGAATATAAATGTAACGAGTCATCCACATGCATTTATTCTGCTGTGGTGAGGTGAATTTTTTTTGTTTTTTTTTTGTTTTTTTCCCAGACAGGGGATTTGCATGATAACACACTAGAGCAGCAGTTGTCAAACCATTTGTCATTAACAATGTTTGGGGAATGTTGTAATAAAATAAGCCAAGTTGTGTTTTATTGAACAAAAGATCAGGTGCAGTGGCTCTTCCTCCCCCTCGGGGAGACGGACCTGCCTCTCAGTCTGAGAACCACTGGACTAAAGAGACACGCTCCACTGCCTTTCCAACAGAGAGGTGCTCTGAAAGCCACTGCACAGAGAGCAGCCTCCCAATTTCTGATGCATTTCCCCAAATCCCGACAGACCCCGAAGGTATAGAAGCCAAGGTAAATGATTAAGAACTGCACAAACGGGAAAGAAATAACGGCATTCATATTGATGCTGTGAGGATGTCATTTCCAAGAAGGAGGTTTGTTAACCTGTTTGTTAACACATGTTTGTTAAAGTTCAGTAGGGGAGACTGAGGTAAGATGAGCCTTAGGCAATTTGAGACAGGAATAAAACTAATGTATACAACACAAGTTCAAGATATTTTAGCATCAGTTGAAACCTTAGCAATGTGCCTCATTAAATCAGGCAACAACATGTGGGGTCTTCTGACTCCACTTGTCTCTTGTTAGGGTAACTTTATACCCTCTCTCTTCCAGCTGAGAGGATAAAGGCCTTCACAGACGGGGACCTGATGAATAAGTGACATGAAGTGTGAAATACTTGCCCATGAATATTTTGCATCCAAACTATTCACATCGGCAGCAATGTGAGTTTGCAACAGTTGAGTACCTTGTTCAATAACAGATTTGAATATATCGCGCTGGGCTGTTCGACAGAAATAGGAATAGATTCAACATCACCTGGAGCCTTATCTGCAGCCTGTGTCTCCATCTGTCTGCCTCTGGGTCTATGTCCAGTGTCCAGGTAAAAAGTCACACACGGTACAAACTCTATTTGATTCATATGTTGTTCACGCTACAGAAACTCCTCACTATCCTGACAGTCTAGTTGTTTGTCGATGCTGCTCCACACGTTGGTCTTCACTTCCTTATCTTTATCATTTTGTGTTCCATACTGAACAGTGAGGCTAGAAGTCAACAGGACCACATCCATCACTGTTGTCACATGACGTTGATTTCACACAAACGGTTGGTTGATGCCTTTATTTGTGCTGCATAAGCTCGGAAAAATCAACCTTGTTCCAACAAAATAAAACGCTGCTTTTTTGCTGTGTAATATTCATGTTCTGTGTGAAAGTTCTCGTGACATAGACAATCATTCAAAAAAAATATAATGAGGTGCAAATTAATCACAAAAAAAAAACCCTGGTGTGTTTGTTTGGCTCTTGAGTTGAGCCAAACAATCGCTATTTTTTTTTTTACAATTTTATTAGCGAAATTTTAAAGTATAACTCTAAATGTAATAATTCAGCTGTTACCCCCCACGCTGCTGATTTTATTTTTGTTGATTAAGTTAATATTATAACACATTTTTCTATAGTTCTGACTCCTGACGATGGTTTTGCCAAGTTTTTAGGACAGTGGTTCCCAAATGTTATCAGGTCGAGACTCAAAAGGTAAAGTTGTCTTTTCTTTACCCGAATTTACAAAAATACATTATGAACTGACAAAACACTGACATTACCTCATTATGTTTATGAAATCTTTAGTGCTTGGGCTTTAGTGCTTTTCTACCATGTTGGACCTCAGTGGTTTACAATGTGTCTCATTCTCACACCAGTGGGAGCAACGATCAGCTTCGAGGACAGGAGCAAACCACTGAACTTCTGGTTTGTGGACGACCGGAAGTGATTTCATCATTATGAAAGTAAAACACTGCAATAATCAAATTTCCTCTTACGTCTCTCACCATATTATATCAATCTTGCACTAAAAAAATGAGGACCAGTGTCTGAAATTAACTTTTTGACTCATCGGCCAAGGGAGAAAAAAACGCACCAACCGCTAGAAATGTATATATATATAATTATTAATTAAGAAATGCTGCAGTAAAACAACTTGAAAATGATCACAGATGTATTTGGAGACAGGCTGTGAAAGAATATTGTATATAATCGAGTTTGCTGAAAAGAATTAGATCATATTTTTTAACGCAATCACATCTCAAGCTATAACAGATTTTAAAAACACTTTACAATCTGTATGGAGAAATGAATGGGATATTGTTACAATTTTAGAATCTAATTATGAAAAATCCTGTAGTAAAAGAACATGAAAGGAAAATAAGAAAGAAATATAACATTTCTTGTTTTAAATAACCTTTATCTCACTCACCCTGTTCTCTGGTACACATTTTATAGTGTGCCGTTTAATCACACATGAATACATAAAAACATGAATTTCCAAACAGGATTTAAATTTGGTTGTTTTGAAATATAACTTTACCAAAACTGTACTGTACACATAGAATGTTGATACTTTTCTCTTTCATTTTTTTTGTGTTCATTTTCAGTTGTTTGGACTATTTACAACGTGCACAGCTTGGACCCTAAGGACCATTATGTCCTCTTTTTAACTGCGCTGATAATAACACAGCACAGTCACACCATTTGGTTTCAAAAGCTCTGCATGCAGCTGTAGAGACTAATAAGTACAAAAACTTAAGGCCTAATCGTTACAGAACTGAACCAATCAGTGGCACTTAATGGACTGGGCAAATATTATGTGTAATGTGTTTTTCTTCTCTGAACAACCTGTTTTTATGTTTCATCACCACTGAATGAGCAGAATTTGAGCATATCTAACTTAACATGCACATTTTTTGCAGCCAAAAAACTACATTTTGTGCAGTTGTGAGTCAGCTGCTAAAATCAGACTTTAATCTTCAACAGTATATATATTTAATTGTATCCTTTTAATAGCCCAGAAGGTCCTGTTGAGATACAAGATCTGTTCTTCCAGCGAGTCCTGGTCAAGATGGCACCAACACACAGCTTCACATATAAAACACACTAAATGCACAAAGCTAATTTAAGAAAGATGGTAAAAGACAAGAAAGTAAGAAAGAGGCAAATAGACCAGTGATATCCATAACTCATACCCCTCAACAAAGGTTTTACGTAAAGTAGCAACATGATTCTTACATAACAGTTTCTAACTTTAAAAGTATTTAAAGAATGTCTCAAGTAAAAATGGTGTTTTGCAGCTCTTTCCATGCCAATGGTGGAATATCATGCAAAATGCCACTTCCACACCTCTTTTGAGGTGGAAAAAAAAACAAAAAAAACAAAAAAAAGATATATATATATATATATAGTCAGGGTTTAGTAAAGTGCAAAGTTAGGTCTGGAAAGAAGTGGACAGTTATTTTTGCAGCTGGCCTAAGTGCACATGTATTTGTAGGAGTTCCCCTTAAGACTGCAACATTTGGGATCCATTTTGCATGTGATATGGTGAAAACGTGTGTAGACTTCTCCATCGGTGTTACTTTCTTTGGAATTTCAGAGGAAGGCGTTATCTGAACATATTTGACCAAGTCACATTGTCCTTATTCATTTTGAGCCGCGTTGTCCCTGATCCATTAATGAGGGCAGTGCAGAGGAATACAATGTTCCCATATGTCCAGGAGGTTCAACAAGACATCAAACAAGGCTCTTACTCTCATGCGTCATTAGGCTTGATATCATCTCACACACCAAAAAAATTTAATGAAATAAATGAAATCTTCACCTTGAAGACATTCAAATTTCCCATTATTTTCATGGTTCAGGACCATAGACAGCGCTTGATGTTTAAAAAACCCATAGCCAACCAACCATATAGAACAAATGTAGGGTCTGTTTGACCACAAACATGTTATGGAAGTTAGAATTCAGTGTTATGGCAGCCTATAAATGTGACTTCACATTTGTGCGTCTCCTTCAGGTTATCTTAAATTCTCTCTATGAAATGTGCCTTTAAATTTAAATTCATTAGATTTTTCCAATAACACCTACAATTCTACCACAGAAAACATCTCCTTCCGCTGCTTCTTCTTTGTCTGCATTACCGTACTGTTTCCTGAGAGAAACACATGCGTAAAATCTCCTGTGTTTGTTCGATTAAGTATCAAGCTTCACCTGTGTCAGTAAAATACCCACGCCTTCATCTGGTTTGTTCGTTTGCGACCATATGCACATTTCTTCAGATAAATTCAGATTCAGATAAACTTTATTTTATTGCGAATGCTTTCAGGTTTCAGGTAAAAATATATTCTACCACAGTAATTACAACCTCCATTATTAAGATAGATTTTTCTCTCCTTAAATGTGTTATTACCAAATCGTCTGATAACTTGTTAGTAATGCAATCTGAAAATAATGTATATATACAAATTGTGCTTGTAAGAACAAAAAACATCAAGTTGTAAAGGAAGGAAAAATAGATGTTCACAACTACAATATTACGATTTGTTGTATATCAAGTTTTGTCTTAACAGTGTGGACTTTACTGGTAATGTGTCCCAGCATTCAAGGTTAATCTAAACGTCCTGCAGTCTGCAATAGTCCCACATAAAGTTTGACTTAAGGCTCCTATAAAGCACCTTCTCCTGCTTTGTGGGACCCACTTCAGGTCCCCAAAGTGAAGTTTTATTTTGGCCAGTAGTGTGTTTAAAGTTCTCACTGAGGTGAGATGACAGAGGCACCCACACAAAGCTGCTGAACAAGTGGTGTGGTTGCTATAAAAGTTATTAAAAAATTCTTCCGCCCCACTTTAAAAAGTCCTTCGATGTCCTTTCTCTGTTAAGCTTTGAAAACATGAGGAAAACATCACCACAAATTGTAAATTTAACATTATTTTTATTGTCCCAAGAAGTTCACGACACATTTTTATCTCACTGGGGTTATTGAAGGTGAAGTTCTTACAGCATGTGGAGATTATTTATGTTGCCTCCAATAAACATCTATGACAGCATTTGTGTATATTATTCGACGTGTGGATGTGTGCAAAATATGTATGCAGGCTCAAGAGTTTCAAAACTGCTGAACATAAACCCTTGTTTATGACAGGTTACATAACCTATGACCTTGCAGTAACTCATACTTTTAACAACTAATCAAGCAGAGATAGCAGCAGCTGTTTGGTTGAACTTGGTTGCCTGTAGGCACACGTCCAGATTTGCAGACTTGGCAGACAAAGTGTGTTGGAAAGAACAGCTGGCAGTGCTGCTGTCAGCTTTGTTAAGCTGTCTGACAGGACATGTTAGCATCCTACCTGCTGTACATTCAGTGCATTTGCTAGCTGGCAGTACCCGTCGCTCATCATATATAATCATCGTGTAATCAAGAGCAGCCTGCCTTTAAAAGGAAAATATGGTTTGTTCTCATTTTTTCATGCTACAGTGATCAACCATAAGTAGTGGCATGTGGTGCCATTTTTAATGGGTCTCAGACAGCAGTGTTCTCTTAAATTTCTCTGATATGAATCTTCTGTTAAAGATTTGAGTGAAGTTGGTGCCGGAAGACCTGGGTTAGGTTAGGTTTTCTGTTAAAAACCTTTCACTTGCTCCTGAGTTCTTCAGTGCCTTGCTTCTGGTCCTCAACAGCTGCAACACTGTGGCTACCCTTTTTTTTTGCTTAGAAATGCAGTCAGCGAATGTCAAAAGAAGCCCAGCTCCAAGCACACACTCAAACACAACAACGCACAAAACTTCCCCTTTAAGAGACAAAATAAAAGAAGTCAACCCCAGATGCACCAGTGTTTCTTTACCATTCAAATCTGCTCTTACCCAGGTGAGTGATGAATCCCACTTCATCATGAATTGTGTTACAGGAAAATCATGACTAAATGACTAAACATAATGTATATGGTGCTGTAAATGGCTGTGTCTGGCACAGCATGCATAGTTACTGGAAGTGGAAGAAAATTGTTTTATCTGAAAATGGAAGAAAAAAAGGCATTGTTTTTCTCTTTATTATTTATAATTAACTCCCTTTTAGTTAAATTTAAAGTTATGGCCTACATAGTATCCTGCAATTTTTGACTACAGACCAAAAATCATTATATACAGACCTTTGATTATTATGATATGAATTTATATGTGCAAATGTAATTTTAACCATGTCACAACCTCAGAGCAGACCTTGTGACCCCCTGTGAACCTTGGACCCTGTGGGGGTCCCAGACCCCAGGTTGAGACCATGGACTTAATATATTAACTTCATATTGTTTTAATTGGGTTCAGTATTTTTTAGCCCATGAATTTTGTAATCCCATTGATTATATTTACTCTAACACATAATAATGTAAAGGTGATTAGGTTTACTGACAAACACTTTGTGGAATGTGAAACTAATTTTTTTTTTCCCCTTATCTTGGTAAAGTGTTCCCCTTGACTTCATACACATAAATACAATGGAAACCTCTTATAGTGATCACATTTGTCAGGTCAAATTGATCACTATAAATGGATGATCATTAAAAACTGGACCTTTAATTTGTCATTTGTCTGTGACACTTTTATAGTGATTATGGGGTTTATACACCATAAGCTGTTGGTAAATGCAAACAGATGCAGATAGATATTCTATTCTCTATCCGTTATGTTACACATGCATGTTGCTGTAACTGTGTGAAATACCTGTTATCTGTGACTCTGAATAACAGGTGTCACAGGGCTTTTCCCACTCAGCAGCTCATAGTTATGGTTCAAAGGATATGACATGAACATAGCCTTAGCTTAGACTGTTTCCTCTTCTTCCAGTGGAGTATTTTAAACACAAAGACCCTGTGGAAACTCCAGCTCTGTCCTCTGTCAGGCTCGTGGATGACTCCTTTACCTGCATCAAGGGGCTTTGCGTGACCACGCATTATTTATCCTCTGAATGAGCGGTGAGTGCAGTTTCAATTGCAGGTACACATTGGATTTATGTTGTTTTGATTTTTAAGTCCAGGCAGCACTAACTTCACGTACGAAAAGTCCCAAAATGAACACAGTCAAGTGGACTATGTGATCACTACAGGCAAATTATTTAAACAGCATTTGTATTGGAATTATTCTGTCCCAGGGTTTTTGATCCATATAAGTGGTTGATCACTATAACCATGATCACTATAAGCGGTTTCCACTGTACCACTATTGTCACAGCGCGATTATTATCTTCATTGTTTACAACTATAGCAGTGCAGAAAACGAAGTGCACTGATGACGTTTCATTCTTGAACTTTGACGTGCATCACAGCGTGAGATTCAGTAGATTTTATCATCGCACAGTCTGCATATGTGTTGTAAGTTTATTAGATTCATATAGCAAAGTGTGGCTGCCGATAAACTTTTAAGACTCTGAAATCTCACAGCTTGTAGGAGCCTTTAAAGCAAACTAAACAAAACCAGAAAACTAGTATCCACCAGTATTTTTACACACAAATCTAGTGTGAAAATACGGGTTCAGCAGATTTACTCTATTCTCATTAGAATACTCTATTACTGTAGATTTCATTTTGTAGTCTGCATTACAATTAGGTGTAGTAAATGTGCATGCTAAAATCGTTGTCCTCATTGGTGTTTTTTATCCACTCTGTAACAAACACTTGCTATTGACCATTATTACCTAAAGTATCTAATTTTTGAAGCAGCTACAGTTAATTCAAACCATTTAGAAAAAATAGAGTTGTGCTAAGCTTGATGGCGATTTGCACACAGTTTACAACAAAGGCTTTTACATGACATTAAACATTTGGCTCCTTTATTTCCAGTGATGTCTGATATTGTACTGTTGTCTCAATAGGTGCCACAAAGACACAGGGAGTGATTTAATGTGTTACTTTATGACTGTGAAACATTTGTAAAATAAAAAAGCAATCAGCAAGATTCCTAGCTACCCCCATCAGTCCACAATGTTTTTCTAATAAAAAAAAAATCATAAAATATCCATAGAGTCAGTAATTGGATTTTAGGGGAGGTGAAATTAATGAAGATACTCCCATCTAGTCGAGCTAGATGGAAATCTGAGGCGTGTGTATGTGTGAAGGTTGTAATAATGAATGATGTTATAATGCCCATTTCACTGTCTTTATGTGTGATAATTTAAGTTGTGAAGGAAAATTAAAATTCTTATAGAGATAGTAATATTAGGCTGTAGAGCCAATTGGATTTGAAAGTCATTTGGGTGTGTTTATGATGAGAGCAGGGTGTCATTGGACGCGATGTGGAGTACAAGTAATTTCGCAGTATCACATTCAATTTAGCAAATCTACTTTGTTCAAATGCTGTTTCTCACTTAGGCTTTAACCGTGTCCCTCACTGAAACACCGGTGGAGTTCACAGATGTATTACTGCCTCATTCTGATCTTTGTGTAATTTAAGAAAGGTTGAATATGTGGATTTCGAAGAGGGCTTATTAAAGTGAAAGAAAGTAGCTATAGCAGGACTGAAGGAAGTAAAACGTCAAAAGAACCTGCTTTAAATGTGATGTATCTATTGGAGCTGTCAAGCAACAAAAAACAATGATCTAATTAAATACATTTGTGACTAATTAATGTATATTATTCACATGTCGATGTGAGAAGCACTGAAACATTTATGCATTCAGTTTTATCATGTCCTCACTGCATGGTAATCAACTTCCAAAAGAGCTATAAACCACAAAATGATTAAAAAAAAATCTAAATATTCTTTAATCATGTTATAGGCGAGGCTTCACTACCTGTAATCTAATCGGGTGAAAATAGAATTATTTTTTACTATTTTCTTTGCTTACTGTGTGTCCTTGAATTCATCTTTCCTGCTGTTTTATACTTTCTTGCCTTCCAATAAAGTCCACTTCCAGGAAGTGTCATAAATATTATTTATATATATTTTACAGGAATTCAGCTGTACAAATTGAAGTGGCTTGAAGTAGAGAGATAGAGATCATTTCAGTTCTGGTTTTGTTAATCTAAGGTTGTTTTTGTGTCTCCATGTTGTAATGACTTTTTCCAGGAAGGCTGTCTACCCATCCATATCATTCTTGTAAATGTGACGCCTTGAGGGAATTTCTTCAAATTTCACATAAATATTCTCTTGCACCCAAAGATGAACTGAATAGCATTTTCTTGTCAAAGGTCAAGATCACTTTGACATTTTTCCACAGATGGCATCCGCTCAACTTGCCAGACTTTTACATTACATGAGGGCAGGGACTACCAGTTACTATCAGATACTATCTACCTTCAATGAGGTTCCAGGTGAGCTAAAGCAATACTTAACATGATGTAAAATCATGCAGATCACAGATTGGTCGATCCAGAATTGTCGCTGCGATGTTGCTGCATATGTGTGTTATCATGTTGAGACGCGGGACACCAAGCTAACGTTAAATCTCAGAAAATGTTGAAGCAAATTTTCAAGTAGACTCTATCTTTTTAAATGGACAATAGATTTGACAATGATTAGACACTTTAGGTTTTCTCCTACACCGTTGTTGCCTCACTCAAAGTCGCACTGAAGATGACAGTATATTTACATTGTGTCACTATGACGACCAGTCACAATGATGGGGTTAAAACCTGTGCTCGAAATGAAATATACTGGTGAGTAAAGCCAAGGTGAGTTGAGCTGATACAATCAGTGGAAAAGTGGCATTTGAAATCACAAAACACAGTTAACACAGGTTAACAGATGCATGTCCATCATCATCTGCCAATTTTGGATTCATGGTGCAATATTTCAAGGAAACAAATATTAGTAAACACAATGATTATACAGCTATCAACATACTGCTAGTTTGGAGTAATTATTGTGAATACTGTGGTTTAATTGAAGCTTGAATAATGTCCACATTATTGGATGTCATGCATGAAAGGGTTAATATATTACATTTGGTCACGGTCCACTGTGCATAATCACTTTTCTTTGTTATTTGCAGTACATGCAGAGCTACATGCAAGTTAATCTTGCATCACTACTGACACTTAATGAACAATTAAAGGCAGAATGCAGAGGTGATATTTCAGGCTGTGATGAGATCAAGATATCTTACTGCAACAATTTACAGCATGATGTTCCTATCAACAGTTCCATATAGATATTTTTTACATGTAAAATTTCCAATCACTGCAAGCAACAATTTGACATCTGCTTCCATTATGTTTACTGTGGATGGAGCATTTGAGGTATGTATGGGGTACATTTCTTTTATAAATTCATAAATAAACAAAATTCACTAATTAACAATTCATTTTGCACGCCATATTTTATATGTGACGCTTGAAAATTGTATTTAACATACCTGGATACTAATATGATGCTGCAGCCGTGTCTACTCCTTTGTAAAGAGTCTCCATCAGATTTTTGAAACTCTGCTGCAGGCCTTTGCTCCCATATGGCCACGAGAGGTTGGCCGATGATATTTAGAGATAAGGCCTCGCCAGCAATCGGTGTTTCTGTTGAACCTGAGGTCAGTGCTCTGCGCAGACCAGTCAAGTTCTTTCATGCTGATCTGGGAAAACAATTTATAGACCTGCCTTTGTGCACTGAGGCACTGCTATGTTAAAATAGAAAATAGCCTTCCCCATACTGCTACTAAATGTATGCTGTGTCATTAGGATTTAACTCAACTGGAAGCATGCGGCTCAGAGCAACCATGTAAAGTGAGCTCATCGGCAATGGTGGTAAAAACAAAATCCTCCATGACTACACGCTACTTGACTAAAACATTTTGTGTTATGCATTGATTGAGAGACCCCTTGTTGTATTATTATTATTATTATTAT
>JAPQRN010000018.1:17921848-17935124 GCA_037367275.1 Coranthus polyacanthus
GTACGGACTGTAAAGCCCTTTGAGGCAAATCTTGATTTGTGATATTGGGCTATATAAATAAAATTGAATTGAATTATACACACTAATACTAAGTGTCTCAAAGTGATCAAATTATCGTACAATTCGCATTATTGATCATTATTGATCATACATCGAACAGAGGGTATTATCATACATCTAGTTTAAACAAGTACTCGAGTGGATCAGCTGGAGGGACGTTAGCTGCTACTACATTGAAATAAGTGCTAATCCTGCTACTGTGCAAAATATGCCAATTGCGGTATATACATTCTTCAGGTTGTAATATGTTCATTACCCTTTGGTAAAACTCCTAATGGGCATAATTATTAGCCAAGTTGTGGCTAAGTTGCTAGTTGCTAATGTTTTGTCTCCTTCACTTTGCTGCTAACGGGTAGCCTAAATAACTTTCCATATTCACACATAAATAGGTGAAATATGTTAGATTTGTGGACTTTGCTTTGTGCTGGAAGCCGGTCATTTGTCAACATTAGCGAACTTCATTTCTAAGTTAACGACTGTCTTGTTTTCCTACATCCTAGATAACCCTGTACACTGATTTCTATGTAGAGGGCTCAGGTCTGTTTTTCGCATTAAAGTCCATACACAGTGGAGTGGCCGACCAGCTCCCAACACAACAACAGAATATAAAATAGTTTCTAATCAATTTTTGGTAAATTTTATACATCTAACTCTTAATTTGAAAAGTAAGCTAAAGCTGTCATATAAATGTAATGGATTAAAAATACAATATTTGCCGTAGTCTGATATGGCTAACCAGAGCATTAACAGGTGACAACATAACTACAAATCACAGCAGAACATCCAACTGACCAATTCAATGTAGTGCCAAACATTTCAGTTTTATGCGACATTTTCCCAGTTCTTTTTCTGACCCCTTTTAACTTTTCTCACTAGTTACTTCAGGGAACATGTTTGCCCCACAGGTAATTTCTTGTTTTTCAATGTGGGTATTTTGTTCCACACCAATAAAAACCCAGTTTATAAACTCAAATGATACTTCGAAATCACCTCTTTAGAAAAGAATGCTCGTTGCTTAGTATTCTGTGCACTCTCCTCTTTTGTGCTTTAGCTTTCATTTTCTCACTCTAACCTACTCTTTTGAGATTCAAACAGTGCACCATTGCCAACATTAAACTTAAGATATAACAATACTGTCTTTTATGGCACAGTGCTATTTACATCCAGAATTGAATCTGCCTTTGTGAGCACATACTGCTATATATGATCTCCTAAATCCTATAGTAGGTGTCTTAAACACTAACACTTTCATTTAGCTTGTGTAATGGTTTCCCTTTACAATACATGGCCTTGGTTATTTTGTTATTTTAGTTTTGTTAATACTCTAGTAATCCCCAAAAGAGAAATTCTGCTACAACACAGGCCCTGTGGGAGTCAGTGTTTTGTCAAGGACACTTCAGTTGGGTGACTGTATGCTGTCACAGGGATTATTTGAGTTTAGACCTTGACAATGAAGGACAGTTATTCTGCTCATTGCACCAAAGTGCTGCACTACTTCTCATTTTAATGTAGTTTTGTAGCTCATTTGACTGGAAAAGCAGCCTTTATGGACAGTATGCTGCTGTGGTCATAGATGTAATATTCTATCTACAACATAAACACTGACATTAACAAGTATCTCCTGATCCAATTCATTTAAAAAATGACAAACCTCCATCACAATTCTTTGAAAAGGTTGTTAAGTTAGTGAAAAGTCCTTAAAGTGCGTCAGTAGCGGTGTTTCCGTATGATTGTGAAGTCTACATGTACCTGCTAGACTCATGTATTCTTTATTGTTTTATATAAACACTGTTGAGCATTCTTGGTGATAGCTAGTGGAGGGTGATTGACGGAGCGGGGTAACGACCATCCTACCTGTGTAGAAAAGAAAACCTACATTAATATAAAAAAAATATTTTGCGTTGTAAATTTGAATCGATTTCTTTTGTGTAGATTCACCCCCCCAAAAAACTGACATTTTAAGATGCTCATTTGGCAAACACAGACTCACACTTACCTCTTTAAAATCCTTTATCTGGGTGTTCAGAAGGTTTAACACACATAAAACCTCCAGGTGCTTCAGTTTTATTCCTGGCAGATGCACTATGTTTAGGCTGAAGTGAGCATAAAGTGACTAAATTTAGGGCCTGAGCATACATATTGTGGAAAGGCCCTCTTGAAACTGGAAGGGTTATTATTATTTTATCCACTGTATCATGTTTTTGAGGGTCTAAACATACTTGAAATGTCACAAAACGTTGCAGACACATCAGAAGTGGCAACTATATTTGTATTTTAGGGGTTTTGAGGAGAAGAGAAGTCCACTGCTCCCTGCAAGTTTCAAACCACTTGTAGTGATCATGTCTGTCTGGATCAAATTAATCACTACGAGCAGATGATCGTTATAACTGAACCTTTAATTTGTTAGCTGTCTGTAAGTCTAACACTCACTCGTATAACGGTTTATACACTTTAAGCTGTTAGTAATGGTAAATACAGACAGATATAGATATTTTGGTACCTGTTACATTACACATTTTGTGAGAAATACCTGTTATCTCCAACCCCAACTCCAATTCAAGTGGCGCAGGTTTTTCCCACTCAGCTGCTCATAGTTATGGTTCAAAGGATATGACATGAAAGCAGCTTTAGCCCTCCAGCAACTCGTGCACTTTCTTAAAAACAAACAGCCTATGGAAACTCCAAAACTGTCCTCTTCCAGGCTCACTGCCAACTCCTCCACCTCTCTCCTCTCCTCTTCTCCTCACAGGACAGGGGCATCGTGTAGTATCAATCCATTTAACGAGCGTGGCTTCAATTTCAATTTCTGTTGTTTTTCATGAAGACAAAATGATTTCAAAGTGCACCACACCAGCTTGAAGTACGAATTAGCATTTGTATAGGAATGATTCTATGCCAGGATTAAGCGGTTGATCACTATAACCATGATCCATGATATAACATATAACATATATATATATGATGGCTCAGTGGTTAGCACTGTCGTTGGACCAGTTTGCATGCTCTCCCGGTGCCGTGTGAGTTTCCTCCAGGCATTCTGGTTTCCCCCACCATCAAAAACATGTATGCTAGATTAATTCTCCTGTCAGTGCCCTTGACCAAGGTACTGGCTTAGATCAGGAGTTGGTCCCCAGGCCCCTTCAGTAGCAGCTACTGCTCCTTGTGGGTACTTGGATGGGTTAAATGCAGAGGTTGAATTAAAAGTAGACTTAAACTTTATATATACCTTGCTGAAAAAGGTCGTTTACTCATTGGTTTTTGAACCACTGTCCTTTGGAATCTGTTTTGGACTAAAAGCGTGTTTGTTGATGTTAGCACATGGCAGCTACTGTTGCACACGCTTTTTCACTGTAGAGAAGCGGATTGAAAAACTCCGGAGTGAGTGTTAGCATTTTTATGGAAAACCTGAACCGAGTCCCCTACATATAATAGGTGTACAGGCTGTTTATGTGGATGTGGGCAACCGAGACAGCAGTTAGCTTAGAAATGGAGTGTGTGTGTGGGTAGACTCCAACACAAACCTCACACAAGCACACACACAAGTCTTTATCACTGAACTTTGAAATATGTCGGATATGTTGGTAGCCTTCACAATACCAAGAGGATTTATTCAGTTAAAAAGCCTCTTCCTTTGGTCCTTTCTGTCTGATGTTTACTTCATAAATGCTTTAAATCAGGTTTCCCAAACCTTTTCAGCTCAAGAACTCAAAAATACCTAAATATATTATGCATTGCCTTAACATCTACGTTTTAAACTGACCCGTACATTGTCAAAACAATGTTGAATAAATGCACTTTGCTGCCTAATCCGCATTAGGGACAAACCAGTGAGTCGGGAACAGAATGTCAGAATGTCAGCTGAAGCTCGCAAGACAGCAGCAATCACTTTTATCACTGACATGTAATGCTAGTAACACAACACCACCAACTAACAGGCATATGAAACAAACAACTGAAATGCTAACATTCACAAACACATGTTTTACTCTCCTGCTGTTAAAACATTATTTACACACATCATTACTGAGCAGCTTCCCACATAAAACACACTGAGGCCTCTAGCTTTGGTGAAGCCAATTTATGAACTGTGCCATCATACACATGAATCAAGAATGAGGGAATCACAACAAACTCACGCTCGACGTTACCTCAGCCAGAGCACGGTCATGTTTTCAGGTCCAGGTTTGTGAGAAGAGAGAGCTTTGCACGGCATCCAAGCTGAACAGAGCAGCATAGCAATAAAACAAACAAAAAAAAACGCTCCTCTTCTATTTTAATTAGGGGAATTATTATTGGTAGTTTTGCTGGTAGTCTAGTATGTGGTTACCTCTGGCTGCACCGCTACCACACCACTGTGCCAGGTCATTAATGATTAACATCTTTGGAAATAATTATTGGAGCACTTTGATAAAGTAGTGAAAAGTCAACATTTGTCTTAAATGTGACTTGTTTTCTTGTGCACAAATGTGAAAAAAATCTGGCAAAAAGACAAATGAAATGTTTGCTTTACAAATTATATGAAGAAATAAGCTGCATTTGAATGAATGACAACAAAAAAAAAAAGATTTTCTCAATAAAAAAAGCAACATATAAATTAAGAATATCTGATGCTGATAAACCATCTAGAAATAATTAATATTCTAAAAACAGCATTGAATTTCCATAGAGAATTACAGGTTTTCTAATAATCAGTTCCAAAGCTGTATGCTGTGCTTTATTTGAAACTAATTTATAGATGTTCTGTAAGTCTACGTAATTAGGAAAATTAATTAAAAGCTGCCTCTGTCTAAGTTTGGGGAAGGAAACTTTACATAAAATCAGTAGTTTTACTGTTCTAATCTAGGGGTTCAACACATTTCATGACAACAAGAGTGGCACTTTGTAAGTTGTTTGACAGCTTTCAGTAAATACACCTGATGTTTTAGTGCCATATGTTTATAATACAGCCCACAGAGGGATGTTCCACACTACGGTGCCAGGTCACTGATGATCTGTGCTTTAATGGAAACTCATTTCTAGATGTTTTGTAAATCTGCCTAATTAGGAGCATGAATTCAAAGCTACCTCTCCTGAAGTTTGTAAAAGAAAGCTTTAAATGAGATGAGTAGTTTTACCGAGTTAGTCTAACGCTGGCTACACCACAATTCATTATATCAGAAGTGGCACTTTGAAGGTCATTTAGATAGCTCATAAAAGACATGTTTCAATAAATACAGCTGATTTCTTTTTAGTGCCATATGTTCATAAACTGACCCTCGGAGTGATGTGCCACACCGCTGTGCCAGGCCGTTAATGATCTATGTTGTGCTTTGTTAGAATCTAATTTGTAGATGTTTTGTAAGTGTGCCTGTATGAGAAGGTTATTGATGAGGCAGAGTGAGAGGATCCCTGAGGACAGCTGAGCACAGAGCTATTAGAGGTGCACCGCCGCCTGAAACTGCACAAACACAGCTACCGCATCCACTGCTATGATTGTTGTTATTGGCGTACACTTTGAACGTAACCGATATGGAACAGGAATGAGTGAGAAGAAGTACTGACATTGACTGTTATGTTTCAAAATAAAGGTCACAAATAGAGATTGGACACCGTTAAAGGATATTTGTGGTTATATTCACAGCCGATCTTGTTGTTGTTGTACTTTAGCTGTGATGGAGATTGCCTGTTTTCAGTTTTGCGACTCCACAGTTAAGCTTTTTATGCCTGCAGTTTGCCAGAAGCGCTCCTCTCAACCTACCAAACACCCACACATAGCCGAAGCAAGCTCACACAGTGAAACCTAAAAAGCCTTTAAGACAATAACACTCACTCTTCAGTCTTACATCCTCAAAGAATGGTGAAACAATTACCACGCCATGTCACTTCACTATTATTGTTTTAATTTGAAAATAAATCAATCATTTTGGCTTAAGATACGCTGGTGGATGTGCTGCAATCACAGCTGAGAAACATCACCCCTCCATGTATATAGTTTTTTAATAACCACTGCAGGTTGATGTTATATGAGCCGTTTACATTTGTGTTTGTGCAGTTTACTTCAGTGTCTTTACAGCAAATCCAAGTTTAAAGAATATGTAAAACATTTTTGTCAGCAGAACTTTTCAGTATGGAGTTAAATGTCTTAAGAGACTTTGAACCCAAGACTGTCTTTCCTGGTTTTTACTCATTTGTTGTAATACATTTTATTTCAGAAAGTTATCTGTAACTTTAACTTTTTTTTTTTTTTTACATTTCTCAAGTCTATTTTCAATGTTTCTATGGAGGCCCATAGAGAAATATATTGATTAATTTGTGAGCATGAGATTCCATGTTTCATTGTCATGTTTTATGAGTTCATTCCTACCTTTTGATTGTTTTGTTGCCACGTTTTATTAATTCGTTCCCATGTTTTGATTAATCCGTGGCCATGATTTAAGTGTATTCACAGTGAGCCAGTATAAAATACCAGCCATTAGACGAGTAGGCAGGGACTAAGCAGATATGACAAAAACATTTTTAAAACAGTCACTCTTATACAGTTTAGTGTTGGTTGACTGTAGGTTGCAAAGAGGTGTGGATCGTGTCTTAACAATGTTCCACGAGTTATCGAAGCGGATGCAGTGTACTTCATGCTTCGGGGGGGGAGGCTGGGCTCTTTGTCTCGTGACCACAAAGTAATTAAAATGTGGGAACGACTGAATAAAACGTGGGGACGGATTAATGAAAATGAAACGTGGGTACAAATTAATCAAAAATGTTGGAACGAATGAATCAAAATGTATTGAATGAACGAACGAAGACATGAGAATGCGTTAGATCTCGTGGCCACAAATTAATCAAAACATGGCTTCGATTTTTTTTTTTTTCCTCCAGGACTGTAGCTCTCTAATATAAGGAAGACAACTTTCCAGGGACATAAAGTTGCAGGACATTAATACCTTCCAATACTACTGAAAACAGTAGTATTGAATTTTACGTTTTACAGGTTTCTGTCATTCCGCATTTATACATTTATTCCTAGTTTCCATTCACGCTCAGTAGGTTCTGCCAATTCGTGCTCTTGCTTTATTTCAGTCTAAAACTTGTATATATTTTGCTGTAAAATCCTTTAATGGGAGGTTATGGGTTAAAAGGATGTTAGATAAACGCTCACCCACACCTTTACACTCTCCTGGAGTGGGCAGCGTTCTGGCTCTGTGAAACTCCTGGGCCTAAAATAAACCCTGAGCCAGCCCTGTGAGGAAATGAATCTCCTCTGTTACCATGTGTCAATGTCACTGCTGTACACAGTGAAGGAGGCTGCCCTACATAGTCAATCTCCATAAAGAACTGCTCACTAAGTGTGTGTATGTGCCCGTTCTCTCGTGTGTGTTTACTTGCATGCATGTCTGCACATTTAGAGAGTGACAGTGTGGTAATGTGGGGGGTGTTGTCAGGGAAGAGGCTGGTGCTGATATGCTGTCACTGCAGATCTTCTCAAGGTCTGAACAGCCTCCTCAGTCTCTTCAGGCCAACTGGCCAGGCCATCAAGGGCAGCAACACAAGTGCATGCCACACACAGGAAATTACTTATTTATTAGAATTATTAAGTGAACGTTTTATAATTAAAGCCTCACTGAGGTCTCTGACATATTATTATTATTATAGAGATGACCTATTTAAGAAAGCTACATTAAAGATAGTGGAAGAGTTATTATCATGGAGCTGTGTGCAAAAAGTGATTGCAATTAAGCTACACAGGAGAGAAAGAAAGAAGATGTCACATCACATCCCACGTGGCTGAAAAAACGAAGCCAACGCTCAAGTGCCAAAACTTGCACTTCCCCGAACAGCCACTAGAGGCTGGCTCCAAAAAGCGAGTCAATCCCCATGTTAAATTATCCAACTTTATAGCATAAATAAACATGTTCGCAGCCTGGTACAAAAAATGTTTTTGGTCTCTATATATAATTTCTCCAACTGTACAGATGGTTTTGTTTGCATATAACCGAAGACTCCTTTACATACAAAGATGGTGCAGTAATTAGCAAGTAGCTGTAATTACTATCATTAGTAATATAACATTTCCTCGTTGGCAGTGCGGTCAGTGTTTTCAATAAGTTAGCAGTAGCGTTAGCTTGCCCAGCCTGTTTCACCCCCAGCTCCACCTCTTGTCCTCTTGTCAGCTCGACTCCACAAACCACTGGGTGACGTCGCAGTGGCTACATCCCCACTTCTTATATGAAATCACTGTACGCAGTACAGAACAAAACTAGAGAGTAAAATAGAACAGCTTTAAAATGCCATGTTTTACTCTCCTTCCTCTTCTGTGTCCCATCATCTGGGATCTTACTTAAGCCCACCAATAAGGAACATGAATGTAATTTTTTAAACATAATCTGGTGCAAATAAAAATAAGTGGAAAGCAAGTCTTCCGTAATTATGTTTGTGTATTATGTTATCATGACTCAAGCACATGAATTATGGAACTCGTGTTCTGCACACTGAAGTACCGCAGGATAAAAATTGTGATCAATTTTGTTCACGTTAATTTGTCAACACAGGGGTTTGGAAAATGCTTCTTTTTCTTCTTTTCAGACTTAATAGGCTTCAGTCTAAATAGCTCCAGTCGTGAACCATCCGAGTTCAATCTTTCACTTTGTAATGAATGCATAATCAAGGTTGAATTGACTCTAAGACCAGTCCAGGGTCAGAGAAATCTTTATTCAAGAGCAAGACCTGAGTCAGAGGCCGGCTCATGAGAATAGCCGGGAAATTTTCTGCCTTTGATTTGACCCTGCACTCTCAGGTGGCTCAGCTGTTTCTTTTTGGCGTCATTTAGAATATTTATTATTGGAATTTTGTGCCGCCCGGTCAATCCATCATGTGATCCTCTGGAGGATTGTGATGGAGGATGGATAAAGTAACTCATTTAGCAGAGCTCCATGTCCACCTCACAATGACATTTCAACAATTTGTTCAGCTTTTCCGAGCAGTGGCAAAACAAAACAAAGTCAAATGAGTCAACAAACCATGTCTCCTGGGTATAATCAGACTCCGGGTATGACTCTGGCCAACTTATGTGGCACAGCTCCAACCAACTTCTCTCAACTCATAATCATTTCAGAAACCCATCAGAATTCACTGTCAGAGAAGCCATGCGCGGTATCTCTGCAAATTATCATTCCATGCCACATATTCACAAATTCATATTTGTACAACCAAGACTACTGTTTACTCAGAGTGCATATAAAGAGAGCATGGTGATATTTATTAGCAAGGACAAACACTGACTCATATTCAAACATCTATCTTTAAGATCCGTGTCGTTATTTATTTACGACATTGCCTCATTTACTTTGTCTTAGCTATTTTTTTATTTTAAAAGTCATGGCATTCACTGGGGAAAAAAAGGCGATAATTGTTTAATTTGCTCATGTTGAAAACCCATTGAGGCAGCAAAGTTATTTACAATGTTAGAATGTTAAAGTAAGACAGAAAAAAAAGACAAGAAAAGACTTTAGAATATATCAATTTATTGTGTAGACACAGAGTCATATTAGACGTATGTGAAGACGAACGAGGTGCAGTTTTCCATCAGGATTTTTCTTCATAATAAACCTGAATGGTGGGTCAGTAAAAAAAAAGATAAACACAAACATCATGTTATAGACAGACCATCTGACATCTGAATTTGACATAAAACAATATTGATCTAAAACTGATTTGATTGATTTGAAACTGATTTTGTTGCTTCTGCTTCTGTAACAATCTGTTTTTACTTCTGTTATGCAGAAAGGTGTCACTGAACAATAACAATTCATAACATTAATTAATAACAATTCAAGTCATTATAATTTATGCAGTTATTATAGTTTTTAAGCTTTCATTAGTTTTTTGTTTTAGCCTCATCTCAGTTTGGTTTTTGAGTTCAGTCAGTTTAACGAGTGCATGAGAAGTTTGACTTTTATTCTTAGTTTGAGGAGTTTTTATTTAGATTTAGTTTGAGTTTTCCAGGTATTATGAGGAAAGGCTGAAAAAGGTAGGATGAAAGAACGCATGACATCAAATGTGATTTACAAAACCATTGTTTATTAAAGGTCCCATATTGTGCAAAGTCAATGAACCATTAACATTATAATTATTAACTCACAGCCAAGCTCGTTATTTATGACGTGATAATTCAAATTGACCAGTAGCCCAATGCGCAGTAAAATAAAGTCATTAATGAAGTCATTATTTACAAGTAAATAATTGTAGGAGTAAGTGGTAATAAACATAGTAAATCATAGTAGCAGTGGTAAATTATTCCAGACAGAATTAAACTCAAGTGTATTTGGCACCTGCTGCTAAAAAGAGAAACTTTAAATAGTCTGCTTTAATTACCAATGAAGCTGCATAAGACACATTTCCAACAAGCCAAAACCCGTTTAAAATTATGATGCGAACCTCTAGGAAAACTGTAAAAAAAATACAATATTAAGAAAATATTTCACATGAATTCTGAGACTGAATGAATGCAAATTGAGCAGCGAGAGTGAAACCAAAACTGCTAACAGGCAGTTTTGGTTTCTATGATTCAAATGTAACCTCAGTCTTTTCCAAAAGTGTATTTTGCCATTTTTAAATGAGGACATAGGAGATGAAGAATGTATTGCAGTGAAAACTTGTCTCAGTAGGAAAATCGAAATAGTTTCACGACGTTTGTTTCGCTCTGTCTGTAATCCATGATATTCAGGCGGGTGAAATTAAAGAAAAAAAAGAGCAAACTAACAAATCTCTGAACTCTCTTAGAGGGATGGAACAGCATTCAAATATATTTTATGTATATATTGAAAAACACTGTGGATTGAAGAGTAAACAAGACAAATATCTTTACAACAAACGTGAAATTTAACTTGAACCTGGCGCTTTGTTGCTTCAGTTAAGAGAAAAACTGGGAATCGGGCTGTTTTTTAGTGTGCGACATGCTACCCACCGCACACCCACACACCTTCTCTTATTTAGCAGATAAAGTCTTCACTGTAATCTGTTTATAATCATATCTAATCTACTGAGAAAGGAATTGAGAAAAGAAGAAATTATACACAGTCTCTACAGAGGAATTGCTCCCACATGTGCAGAAGATTACCTATCATTATACATCTGCTTTTACAACTATGGATAATGAAAGAAGGATGAAAATACAGTGGAAATAAAAAAAAAATAAATAAATAAAAAATTTTAAATGTCCTTGTTATTATTAAAAATCTCCAAATGCCAACTCTAGGAAAAAAAACGGTGGTTTTCAAGAAGGTAAATTGGTGAATAAATCTGTGTTTCCAGATCCTTAGAGAATCACTGCCGTTCACGTAGTGTCGGTAGCAAATGGAATTAATAGTGATAATGAGGCATGTGACAGAAATAGTCCTTTTTGTTTTCCCCATTTAAGCTGAAGGTGACCTCCCTAATCAAACCCAACACTACCGTACCCAGAGGACTGGCGGCCTGTTGGTTCAGACTCTGGAGGCTCAGATGTGTGCACAAAAAAAAAACAACCAAGGCACCTTCTGGTAACAAATGAACACTGGATCTACAGTTTGCACATCTACACGTACAAAACTCTGCTTTAAAAATAGATAGCCTTGATGGCCATTTGTAGAATTGTTTTTTGTTTTTTTTCCCTTAAAGTTGAATATGAGACTGATATACATGAATCCTAACATTTCAGAAACAGAAAATCAGCCAAATAGGTCATTTATTCATGAAATACCAACTGTACATTTTAAAATGAAAAAGAAAACAAATAAATGAATGAACTATGAAATTACAGCAAACCTGACTCAATATCAAAACACTGTTTCACGTATATAGTCAATCATAGCTCAACAACTTTCAAAATACTAACAAAAACTGCGTTACTTTCACTGTTTCAGTTCTACCTGACTATATGAAATCCATGTTTTTTTTTTAATAATTTGATTTCCTTTCACTGTAAATCAGTAAAAGAAAAAAAAAGACAGAATTGCTGCAGTAAAAGGTTTAGTAGCAACATGAAATTGCTGCCAAGAAAATAAATGCAGATACAAAAAAATAAATTACGTATTTCTTTGAGTAAAAACCGGGAGTCAATTAAAAGCGAACAAATAAAAGTCGGACCCAAACTCCAGGCCACAGGAAAAAAACGCTAAGGCTGAATAAACTCCTGGTGTCTGTCATATAAATGTAATAAATTTCAGTCATGGTTTCTTCTGATTGCTTAGGCAGGATCTTTGAAACTGTCTTCTATTTTTGCAAAACTCTGCACACAAACCACAAAACCTCACACCAAACTGGCAAAACATTGAACATATGTTGCAAAAGCAAACAATTAAAAAAAAAAAAAAAACTCTTCAAATGCCTTGAAAAATGGACGTTTTTGCAACCGTTCATTACACACAAACCCTTTTTGAATAAGCACACAAAGCTGTGACTCCACACTGACAGTGAAAATGAAAAACACATGTCTGAGCTGAACAGAGCCATTTGCAATAGAGTTTTGTCATACATGTCCATATAAAGTACGGATGTGCATTCTGAACATAACAGACTATTAACAACTGGAAAAATGTATTTGTTCACTCCTTGAACAGCAAAAGTGCAGTAGAAGAAAATAAAAACATTGTGCCACAAAAAAGAACAGGGAAAAATATGGCTAAATCTTGCCTCCTTTGTGGATCTGACCATAAGATTTCATCCACATCACGGGACGTTGTCCAGAGCCTGGTAGTGTGGAAAGTATTGTCCAAACCAAGTGCCTACCTGTGTGAACTGATAAGCAGTGAGTGCTTCCACAGACAGTATGTCAGTGTGTAAAGGTAACTGGCAGAACAGTGTAACAAAGTATAGACCAGTGTTTACAGGTTTGCACAAAGTGAGTTATATTAAAATTGCTAGAGCTGCAAAAATTAAGGCATTAATCTTATGATTCTTTTAAAAAGTAATGAACAGATTTTTCTTTTAATCAATTCAAAATGAACACAGATTTGTTTACTTCCTGTGCCATTTTGCCAGCATTTCTTGCAGGTTGTGCAAAGGTGTGTTTATTTGGGTGTTTAACTGCCATTAAACACTCAGAAAATATCGTTTTACTCTGATTCACTCCTTCTTTCTCGCCATCAGCACTATCTCCCTTTACCCTGCTCGACCATTGCCGCGCTGTGCTCTCTCTCTCTCTCTCTCTCTGCTCGAGAGAGGCGGAGCTTAAACTGCAGCATGTAAACAGTCTATAGTCTTATAC
>JAPQRN010000018.1:17935224-17963344 GCA_037367275.1 Coranthus polyacanthus
CTCTCTCTCTCTCTCTCTCTCTGCTCGAGAGAGGCGGAGCTTAAACTGCAGCATGTAAACAGTCTATAGTCTTATACAACACATTATATATACAGTATATACATACATATACATGTCATATACATCATGAGTAACTTATGTGACTCCATCACCATGGACAGGTGTATGAGCAGCGTGGAGAGCGACATATATTGAAACGCTTCTGTGTGATGGTCACATGACGCACCAGTGGTTGGTACCTGATCATGTGACAGCCTGGTCTGCCTCAGTAACTGACTGAACGACCAATAGCTGTATGGGATCAAATACAGTGAAAAAGATTCATCTTTCTGAACTCTGAGACGAAAACAAAAAAATCATTTTGCACTTGAACATTGTTGTTAATTTCCATTTATATTAGTGCTTTTAAAACATTATTGCCTATTATCTATTAGAAATGACCTTGGTGTTTTTAAAATTTTAATTGCACTTCAATATATTGGCCTGGGTTTTGTTCTTCTTTCTGTCAGTGCAGATCAGAAATATTTCTTATAAGCTGACAGTTGTGATTCACAGCAGTGAATCTGTGTTTAAAGCTAAAATGATGCTATTAAGCAATATCATTTACATTTAAATATACTTCTTTTGTATTAATTCTTCACTAATTCTGTGATTTTTACATTTAAATATAAATTATTACAAGCTTTGATCTAATGAAGGAAAAATGTGACTTGTGCGATTCATTCGTACATTTTTTTAATCGACTGACAGCTGTAAAAATCACAAACTGAACGTAATGCAGAGATCGTGCATTCAGTTGCTCACGCTTGGCAAATGCCTCGGATGCAAGTATAAATATTTTCAGAGATAGAGCTTCATGAATCACTGCTATTTAGAACACTGATGTTCTGGATTACTCACTCACAATCTCAAGTGCCATTTGGGAACCTCGGAAGTTAATGCGGCTTTTCAAATTAAGGCTGAAAACCTCAAGGGTTTTTATTTTGAAATGGTTACAACAAGTGTTTTCTTTCTATTACAGCAACAGCGTAAAAAGAAGGAACTTAAACAGAGCAAACAGGAGCAGATCAAAATGGGGCTTCAAACTAAAATATAACCAATTCTACCTATCAAACACAGAGGATTAGGGCTCTTATAAAAGCAGGCTTCAAACCATTCTGAAATGAACTGCAAACTTAAATCAGCTATTTCTCAACACTTCAATGATCTGGTCATTCAAAAATGCTCATCAGCTGTTTCAATATAGCTTCTGAGAAGTAGAGGCTTTATTAAGATGTACAATATGGTTTTCAACATTAGATTTTAATTGGTGGCATGCTGTGTACATTGGTAAAGAAGACAAGAAAGATCCAGAATTTGGCTGCTGGGTAAACTTCTATGTAAAGAAAATATCCACATTTTATGAATGTGTTAATTGACTTCATATCCTGTGAAAAACAACATCCGTTGTGTTAATGGCGTGGTTGCTAACAGACAGGTGTTGTGCTAATTGTGTTTTTGAAATATGACAGCAGACTGGATAAAAGGATGTTAGCGACTGTACAAACTTGAATGCAGCGATCATTTGTGACAAACTGGCATTTTGCAAAACTGAACTTGCTTTTAACATAGTGTGCAGTTTGTCTGCGTTTGCTTTTTTTTTCAAACTTTCAGCTGTTGAATGTGAACGTAATCGCTCCTTCCTAGTAATGCAAAGTCCCTCCTTGTTAGAGACTCCAGGGCCTGTAATTGTTGCAGAGTCTTTGTATAGCTCCTCTGTTTAAGGAGACGATGACAGATTTCAAGATAGACTGAAGTTGCATACTGAGTTTTGCAGCTGAACATTTACATTCTACAAATTGATTTTAGTGTGAGATCTCCAGCAAAGCACAGCAAGTCATAACATCCAGCGACACACGAAGTTGTGGTGTGCAACGCTGAGTGCATGCTCAATAAAATACAGTATATTTTGGATAAATGCGCCATATATTGATTACTGACTCTCAACTAGTGACTCTGTACTTGTATCTAAGATGAAAAATGATTCTGCGCACTACTCATTTATTTATTAAATGGCATACTGTGTTCCCCCAGATAGGAAGGAGAATTGCATTGCTGTTCCTGTGTTCTGTTTATTGATTTGTCTAAAGCACTTGATACATTACGATACTCAGTTCTCTGAGATTGTTGCGGATCCGGTGCTTCTGAGGAAAATGCATGAAACTGGAGTTATTGCTACTGCATCCTACAAATAACACTGTGCAGGTAGAGTATAATTCTTGTACTGTTGTAGGGTTTAAATTCAGTAGGTGCCAAGTTATATAAAAACAGTGTCTAATATGAGTAAGAACGGTTCAATATGTAACAATATGTATTTTATGTGCTTATGTGTTTTCTTGAAGTTTGTATTGGACTGTTTTGTGCTGGTCAACTCCACTTCTAAGCTAACTTGGTCTTGGTTGCCTACATCCATGATAACAGTCTGTTCATTGATTAAAATGTCGAAGACTTGGGTCTTTTTTTTCTGTGAAAATCTTTATGCTTCCTTCTGAGTTTTTCAGTGCATCTCTATAGTGGCAACAGTTTAGAAATGAATTTGGCTAAAATTAAGAAATGACCAACACAAACTCAACACAAAGTTAATATAAACACATGAGTATGCGCAAATGTTACATATTGCGATACAGAATATATTAAGAAGGCAATGACATGAAAAACATGAAAACAGCTAATTCAGCTGTGGGATGTTACTGTTACTGTTTAGTCAGACCGAGGATCTGATGTTTCGTCCAGATCTCGATCCTGAGGTTGTTTCACACATTGCAAAACTGAAAAGTCTAAAAGTCCGGATCAAAGGAGTGAAAACATGCTTAATCAGTCAGAAGTAAAAGTTAAATAATCTCTTCTGCAAAATTAACATTATTTCAAAACAAATGTGTATATACAGTATGAGTAACTGGAATGTGCTTAAGGTTTTAGTCATAGCAAACATAAGGTAATTCAGATGTATGCATGCTTCATACTATATTTCAAGTTGCTTTATATTGAGATCCTCTTAATAAGCATTAGTTAATCGTTAATGAAGCCCTTATAAGTCATGTTGTAATGTCTAACGTTTATTACAAGGATCTTAATGTAAAATGTTACACACTGGGTATTGCTCAGTTGTCGTTAACATTCAGTTCTTTATGGTAGCCTACAAGTGTGTACAATTTTAGATTTCACAGTTTGGTATTTTAGGGCCAGTAGTGACATTAAAACTGATTGTGTTTTAAACCAAATTCCTTCTATACTCTATACTCCCCCTGTAGCCTACAATGACCTATTTCTCTTTCATATAGAAATGTGATACTCACATGAGACTCCTGAAGGAAGGTAATATGTGCCCTGAATGCAGCATATGATTTAGCACTTCCATCTGTTTAACCTGCTTGGCTTAATTGGTTTGATTCAAGACATTAAAATAAGACCCATAAGCTCTAACTTTTTCCCTAGCCGCATTGTTATTCTGGCATGGACTATCTATCAAGCAAGAGAATAATGTACTTCATGTGTTAATATACAGAACACCGTACCTGACACAAATTCTATTCGGATGTAGATGTGAAAACGACATGACAGAAAGCAGATAATAAAATGGATATAGATGACCTTTCAGAAGTGTGTCATGTTATCAAATGCATACACGAAAAAATTGCTTCTAAAGCATACAGTATAGAGTCACTCTGTAACAGTATAACAATGTGCTGTCGAGTCCAATAAACAATCAGAAGCCAAGCAGCAAGTCAGGCATATAAATGTGCACCATACGAACAACAGTGTGAAGGAACTAATGATTTGTTTTAGGTAAAACTGTACAAAACCTACTGAATATAATAAATGGAAATGGCCAAAAGACGCTTCTAAATAAATAATAATTAACATTAGCTAATGCAGCTAAGCTATGCTAATAGGCCGTGTAGTAATTAAGTACTGGTAAACTTCATGACAGAATTCTTTGTCTATTTAGTTGTAACAACTACAGTAGAGGTGTCTGTCAGGACAAAAATATATGAAATAACCGGAAGCCTCAAACATCAGACTAGCTGTCAATCAAAACCCCAAATCATTTTTTTGTACCAGTCTGTGAACATGTTAATTTCTGCTGTAGACATGGGAGTCTATGGGGATTGACTTGCTTTTGAACCAAGCGAGTGGCCGTTCGAGGAACTACAGTTTTTGACACTTCTGCATTGACTTCACCTTTCAGCCCTGGTTTTTGCCGATTGATCAGGGGTCACCAATTACATTTGTCAAAGGCTACATCTGCAATTCTAGTAATTTAACTTCAGAATAGAGGCCTGATTGATGGGAGTTAGTAATCAACTTCAATGTTTTGATGCTATTATGTGGTGTCCAAACTGGTGCACAAAGCTTGCAGTGAGTTGTGTTGAGTACTTGCCAATAATGATGGGATGTCATTAGAAGCTGCATGGTGAATGCATATATTTGGGGTCAGCAAATCATTCGTAAAATTTCAATTACAGAGATTAAAAAATGCTACATATAAATACCGGAGACCTTTTTCACATTTTCTGAATGTATTGATGTCCTGCTGGCTTGGTTGGAAACGTTTGGTTGATGATCACTGATGCACATCTTGCTCACTCACTGTCCAAGCACTGACTTTGGACAACAAGCAAACTGTGTGAAGTGCAGTGGGTAGTCTACGGGTTATACTGACACACTGAGAAGAACACAGCAGACCTGATGCAGGGGAAGTAGTGAAGCTGACTGCTCATTGTCAGCCCAAAGCTTTACAGTCATGGATAATGGATTCTGCACAGAATGTCCCGCTGGTTTGCCAAAGGCTTTCATTTTGGACATGAAATAGTCTCTCAAAGGGGCAGGACAGCATGACCATCCGAGGTTCACCATGTAACCTGCAGCAAACATTGATGTAGTTGATGCTTCTCCACCCAACTCAGAATAGAAACTCAAAAACAGTGCAACACAGTAGTGGCAATAATTTTACTCAAGTACTTTGTACTTGTACAACATAATAGGTACCTGTACAAGTATTGCTGCTTTTCCACTGATGGTATCAGTGTGACATGACTCAATGGCTCAGTTTTGGCAACAGCACATTGCATTTCCACTGCAGGTGTAGTACTCCCTCAGTGCGGCTTGGTCGTCATAGTGATTCAACGTAAACTACTGTGATGTCATCTTCAGCGCAATTGCAGCGATTATCAAGTTTTTGGAGATTTCCTGCTAGTTTGGCTTGGTGTTCCACGTTGTGACATGACAACACACATATGCACTGATGATTCTGGATTGACCAATCTGTGATCTGCATGATTTTACGTTACGTGTGGTATTGCTTTGGCTTACTTGGAACCTCGGCGAAGGTGACACTAGAAATATTATCTGATGGTACCTGGTGGTCCCTGCTCTTAGTGGAAATGGCAAAAAAAAGCCAGCGGTGAGTTCAACCAATATAATGGAAAAGTGGCATACAATGCATTGCAAAAAGTAAGAATAGCTACAACATTAATGTGATAATTTCATTTTAATGTATGTGCGTATGTTATAAATACAAATTTTAACATATAATAAAAGAAGTACATGCAGCCTGCATGTCAACACCAATCAGTTTGTCGACCACCGTTTTGAATCCTCGAGTGTATGTTTTGGCTGCTGCCTTGAGGCTTTTCAGTGCCACAAGTGACCATATTTGGACAATAGGGTGATGGGTGAGCTAATGTCGAATACTAATGTGCAGACACAGTAAGACAGTAAAAAAATCTTCAAACAATTGCACAGCAAAATAATTTAAAAACCTATGTCGAAATAATGTTCAAGAGTCTTCATGTTTGGAGAGACTTTTTTGTTGCTATCTTCCTCTAAGGAGTAGAACTGAAAAGGCAGTTTAACACTTTTTTCAATGAGATACAGTGACTCAAAATGTGCTCTACCAAACAGTTGAGCAGAATATTCAAAGGTTTTAGCAACCCCTAGTTCCAAAGTTCCAGTGTCAGGTGACATGTGTTGCTGTATTATCTGCAATGCTACATTTACCCGCTAAATAGACAAATCGGTAAATATTGGATTGTCCCCCACTGTGGTTCAAACCAGAGAACACAAGGTTAGTGTGTATCTGCTCTATAAAAATGGATGGCCTGTCACATTGCCCCATAACACGCGTGCATCATGTTCTTTTTGGGGAGAGGTCAGTGTTCAGTCACCCTCTTTTATGAAACCGGTTCTGCAGGCAGAGAGGCTACAGAACGCTGACTGTTTCCCCATCTGTCCCTCAGTAGGGTCTGTCTGTGGTACTCAGGGCACTCATATGCACTAACTGAGATTTTCCTTTAGATTCTGTTTCTAAAGACAAGCCTGTTTCGAGCACTAAATTCAGTGAAGTGTGTCAGTATCTATATGCTCTGTTGCACTGCCTGTGTTTTTCTAGTTTGGGGCTTGGAGCGACTTCATGCTTCAAACAGACCTGTCAGTGGTACCGAGACACATCATACAGTTAAGTTCAGGAGCCCAGCAGCTTGGTGATGTTTCCCCCAACTCTTCCCTCATAATGTGTCATATTAGAGGTTAAAGCCTCACACAAAGGCCCAAAGGCTTGTAATTCTATTAATTACCTCTGCTAATGAGGTTATATTGTCTGCCTATTAGTAGTCTGGCATCCACAGTTTGGACAAATTTGTGTGACTTCCTGATGACAGCGTTTACAGATTTTTACATTTTGGTCATTCTAAATCAAAGGTTCAGGTCAAGAGAAATTCCAAAAACTCAAAATTTACGGCATACATGTAGAATGTGAAGATCCAGTTCCACAAAAAGTCTGACCTTGAAAGACAATTTTCTAAAAATCACTATGGCCGTACCTGAAATCAATCATATGGTGAGGTCGTGGTGCTGCCCAAATATATAGTGAAAATCCTTATACAGTATAGCTGACTCAAAAGATCCCACAATGCATCACGAAAAGTAGAGACCACAGCATGTGCACTACTTTCTGCTAACAATTTGTCACACTTTGCTGATGAACATTATTGCCGTGCAATTCTACAAAGGAAGTCTAAATCGTTCTAAAATACGGTGATGTGTCATTAGAGGAACTATGGTTCAGTGCAGGATTTATACAATAAATGCACTCAAAATGAAATGACAATAACAGAAGTAAAGTCAGAAGTGCTTTATGTGCAGTAACTGTAAAGGAGTGGAATTAAAAAGAACTATGTGGTCTCAAAATGGGAAATTTTAATTATTGACTGTTATTTTTATGACAAGTGTGTTCATTTCATACAGTGCACCTAGAACACTACAAATTTCTGTGTCATTTTTGCTCACTTACTGGACAATTTTGGGAAGGGCATCGCTTATGAGTACACTCTTACATCAGATTATTTGAATAGTTGTTGAAAATGGAGACAGACCTGGAGAGGTGATTATGACTTGATGAGTCATTTATTCCCACACTCCAATGTTCCAGCTTTCACTCTCGCAAAATCAACACGAGTCCCAATGCTAAAAGCTTATTCTAATTAGTCAATCTGAATTCATTACCTCCAAAACGTGTCCTGTTTCTCTCAAGGCGACGAGGTTACCATATGAGCGCTCATCCTAATATCTCTCTCCCCACCTCAGTGATTTTGCAGTATGAACCGCTGTCCCCCATGGGTGCTAAGGTATGTGTGGTGTAAAATGGAGACCTAATTGGAAATGATCGCTGACAGACGCTTGAGCCACAGGGTCCCTTAATGATCCAGGCAGTGCTTGGATCAGAGGAAGCCCCCTCAGAAACTGCGAACGGCATTTAGAGGGGATGACAGCAGTGCAAAGCCCAGTTGTGGGACTGAGGGGCTGCAGCCATGTTGTGCTCAAAGTATTGCAGAGTGGGAGAGAGGGACAGAGGGAAAAGATAAATGCGAAAGGAAGAGGAGCCTCTGTGGCAGATGAAAGCCGGCTGGAAATTGAACTGTTCAGCTCAGATGGTATAAAAAATGTTGCCCAGTTTTGAAGTGTGGTTTTGGAGCCTCTAAAAGCAGGACACACACTTCACTGGTAACAATTTCGACCCTCCATGTACTTTTAAGCCTAAGTGCATCGGTAATTCTAACTACAAGGGAAATTGCGGCTCAGTTTGGAAAAAAATATATAACCATGTCAATCTGTGTATAATTTGTTCATTAATATTTTTCCAAAATAAAACCAAAAAAAAAGGGTTTTTTTTCAATATACGCTGCCAAAATAAAAAAAATTTCCAATTTCCAGTTTTGTGCTAAAATCGCAAATGGTCAGTCACATTCCATTTTCATCTGACAAAAGTGCTGTGACCATTAAGTGACCATTACTCTTGGAAGACACTACAGAACTGTAAAAAGAGCAGTCCGACCTTAAAAGAAAGTGTCAGTCAGAAGGTTCTGTATTCAGCACCAGCTTTGATGAAAAAGACATGACCCTGTCTCGCGGGAATTACATTACTATTTTACTAAACCGCAAATCCAATGAAGTTTTCTTAAAAAGACAGTGTCACCTGTGTTTGCTGCAAACATAATCAATGCCTTGATTTTGTTACAACACAACATAAGTTGACATTGAAGGATCCCCACCATTTGCCTGTGGTGCCAGAGTTCCCGATTCCTGAATGTGTTTGGGTTTTAAGGAAATAAAAGCACTTTGGTTAAGGCAATTTTTGGTTTAAATGTTTCATACACTTTGAGAAATTTTACAGTCACATCTCTGCGGAGTTTTTCTGTATTAACCAAGCCACTGCGTCCTTCCCTAAACCTAAGCAAGTGTTGTCGGTGCCTGAACCAAACCATGTGTGGTGATTCTGTTGGAGAAAAAAAACTAAATACGTTTTGACCAATTTACTTGTACGTTCGTGATTACATTCATGAGTAGCAAGGTTTTTGACACTTGGAAATTACGTTAATGAACAAGATTTAAATACTTAATTGAAATAAAATATAATCTAAGCAGAATAATTGAATTTATAATTGAGTTACATTCAGATTGTAATTTTTGGATGGATGGGTTTGTGTCATCGTCAGAGATTGACTTTTGGTTCTAGGTTTAGCAATAAACAAATATAAATTATATTCCGTACTCTTTACTCCACACACTGCAAAACAATGCAACTATAAACATGTCATTCAGTTCTAGAAAATAAATCTGTTGCCTTTTCCTCCAATAAAACTGTCCTCTGTTTCAGGCCAAATTTACCTGCAACTAATGTCAGGGTAATTATCCTCTATACCCTGGACATTAGCTGTGTGCCAGCTATAGTTGTATGAGAATGGGAAGGATGCCCACTTTATCCACATTGGTGTTGGATCCTTTACAAAGGAGCAGTTTATTTTTCTGGTAGTAACATTTAATGGTGCCAATGTGTTCTCAAAATCTGTCTTATCATCCCTTAGAAAATATATTTGTTAAAAGACATTCCATATAAGTCCCATTAGGCCAGGGCTAAAGAGGAGGGGTTTGATGTGAGTGCAGATGAATGGTTGTGGGAACATTTAGAAATATGAATGCATAATGTAAGTTGTTCTTGTGTTTTACAGTGTTTGGTCTTTGTGCATGTATTTACAGTAAGTGTTAGATTGACGCTGCCTCAGAATATAAAGCTAAATATGTTGTTCTATCTTATTGTAGACCAACGTTTCCCAAATGTTTTAGGTCCCGCAGCCCCTTCTTATCCTGTCCACTTTGATGCACCGCATGCACCCAATTAACAAGGTTAGAAAAAATAGCTTAAAAAAAGGCAGCAGAATGAGGGAGAGGGTTAGACCCTACACAGTGACATTACATTGAATTGCATTGAGTTTAAAAATACATAAAAGTATAAGTGTGGGATGAGCAGGCGTATGAGAAGCTGCTGCACTGGGACGGTCTGATACAGCAGGGACATGGACTCCTTCCACATGACTCTGATGAGTAAAGCAACCATGCAGCGTGTGGTTTAACTAGAGGGTTTACAAATAATTAAACATGACTTTGAGATTAGCACGTTTTATCATAAATTATATGCATAGTAAATAATTCTGAGTCTGACAGAAGTATTTACTTTGCTTTCGAATGTAGTCACAGTCGTAATAGAAATGGCTAAAGGACAAAGCAGTTGCTCCGGATCAAAGCATACTGACATTTATATGAACAGGATGTAAGGTCACATACTGTATGTACATGATACAAACAACTACAGCTACATCAAACCTACACATAGAGTATAAAGCAGGTGCAGGTGTTTTACAGACCTCATCCATTAGGCATTGTGGTAGACTACAACAGACTGACTTTTTGATTTGTTTAAATAAATGCAAATGTGCAACAATAGTGGTTGAATGTTTGAAGGGGGTTGAAATGGTGAGTGTTTACGTGGGCGACATTTTGCGGTCTGTGGATAAGTGCATCTCTAAAAGAAAAGGTGCCAAGACCGCTGGTCAGGTGATGTGAAATACTAACAAATCTAGAGGTATGTGGTTGTAGAAGAATATCAAACCCGTTTCCAACCCAAGAGAAATGTGTTTGTTTTTGTAACGTTTGTCATGTAACGTTCTTATTTTAGACCTAACCGTGAGCTTTTTCTAACCTTAAACAATTTTTGGGCCTAAACAGGACCAAATCTTAGCCATGGCATTATCACAACAACATTATTACTGCAACAGTTCTGTAGTATTTGTAACATTATACATGGTATTTTGAACACACTTGTCTTGTCCTATTCTGTCATTTGTATGATGACACGTTGCTTTTGGAAATCCTGCGAAAGGCCAGAGTCAGCAGATCAGGGTATTAGCATTTAGCCAGCTTTACCGCCAAGAAATTGCAAGCAATCCCCAGTGGAAGGCATTAAAATGAATTAAACAACAAAAAAGAAATTCCATAAACCGTTCCTTTTGCCCTGTGCCAATATGATACATATCTTAATATGATATATACGATGGAATAACAATTTCCTGCATTCATGCCTCCAGTGTATCCACTGTGTTGCAGGAACAACAGCAAAAGCACATGAAATGCTGTCCGTTTGTCGAAGACATCGATTCTAATGCAACTGTGAAAAAGAGAGGGACTTTGAATCTTTTGCTGCCAAAGTTTTAAAATGACACTTTGAGAGCACTTTTGTATTTTTTTTACATCTACAATAGACGCAAAAATGACTCTCCAGGCAACAATTTAAGACATCTTAACTTATTGTCAAAAGAGCAAAGAAGACCTTGTCAAGTGAGAGCCCGACCCAGGCCTTTAATATCACTGTATATTCCAACGGAGAAAATTTGACAGATAAACCCCCGGGGCCAAATCACAAAAGGGGGGAACTTGTCGAACCGGTGTCATTTCCTCGTCGCCTCAGGTCTTTGGATGCTGGTGCTACAGAATCTCCTTCTGTGTATGGGGTCAGGCTAAATTGAACAGCGCCAGAACAACCATCCATCATATGAAGTAAAATGACAAGGTGACACTTGACAGGTGACAATGAAACGATTGAAAGTTCCCCTCGGCTCTTAAGTTGTTGAATGATGATGAGTGACACTGTGATGGCACATTTTCGTCATCGAGCTAATGTCTGGGAAACTGTGTCTTATGGTACTGTTGTACAACTTTCAGAAACATTACTCATAAACAATGTTTGATAGCGCTGTTAATGTAGTGTTATCACTTTTAGCAGTGAGCTTGAAGTTATTCTGAAGAAAAATAAAAAAAAAAACAGATGGCAAGATAAAACTGTCTATTACCAACAAAAACTGGTAATATGAGATTATAAGTATATCTGCATTTAAAGTTATGTTATTAAGAAGATGAGCATTGGGCTACTTGCAAAATAGTTTCAAAATGTTAAATATGTTAGGACTTAGTATGCTGAATAGCTCTTTGCAAATAGGGATAAACACAAGCTACCATGTGTGTTACAATTTGACAGAAGTATGTAAGAGTCATGCAAACTTATGAGCTTTCATGTTGTTTGTTGCTGGGAGCCGGTTGTTTTATGATGTTAGCAACATCTATTTCTAAGCTAACTGCTGTCTCGTTTGCCTATGTCCATGATAACGGCCTGCACATTTATTTCTATGCAGAGGACTTGGGATGTTTTTTTTTTCTGAACAAAGCATACCTTCGCTCTAGGGTTTGTCAACTCCTCTCTCCTGCTCCTCTAAAGCAGTAACATTGTGCAACACTAGCTTCTGTTAGCTTAGAAACAGAGGTGGCTAACATCAGCAAATGACTGACTCAGGCAGTAATCGTGTTTCCCGATGAAGTAATTTATTATTTATAGTTTTATTCGCTTAACACTTAGTGACGTATATTCACATCATGCCATTTAATTCTAATGAAATAGCTGCAAGTAACGTTAGCTAACATAATGTTAAATGCTAACTTAATATTAGATCAATCCACTTACCTTGTGTTAACAACATGTGTAAACACATCATTTTAATGTTTTTTCTCAAATCAAGTATATTTGTTTGTACCCTTAAATGCAGTACACTGCATACGTGGTGTACTTACTATGGCAGCGCACAGATTTCAGTGAGTTAGTGACCAAATGACCATGATTTTGTACAGAGTGGCCGCATTCACAGCTTCCTCCACCCTTTCAGAAGTTTTCTGGTCCCTCCCCTTCCGCTATGCAGCCATTTTGACCGTTTAAAGTTTACGTCTGCATACTTACAGTGCACTGCATTTTGCCAGAACTGAACGCACTTCCTCACTCAAAATAGGTAGTGTAAGTACGGAAGTATGAGATTCGAGACAGGCTTTCACTGTACACATTTGCTTGGTGACTCGCATGAGCCACTGGGCGCACATCGTACTAAGTTAGTTATAAATTAGCTCTCTACTGAATTACCGTTATAAAATGCCTTTCAAAAACCTACCATATAGTTGCTATCAAGTGTTTACAATGTTTCTGCACTGAGGAGATATGATGTTACTGACAGAAAATGACAAAAAACGTAGATTTCTCTGAAAACGTGATATAATGTAGGTACACGTATATAGTGTATGTTTATACCCACCATTACATTTGCAAAGATTCGCACACAAAGACTGAAAGAAGTGAAAAGAGGAAAGAGGAGAAAGCCTGAGCAAGCTTTCAATATCCAAAAATACTCTCATCTCTCAGGTGCAACCAGTTTCTGTGATGACCCACATTGTCAATACACTTGACAGTTGTCAGTTTTGTTTACCAGTTTTGTCAACATTTAGAGTCATTGTGACGAAAATCCATGAAAAAAGCAATATAACACAGATATAACACAGAAGAGCATGTTGGCACCATCTGAATTTGTGCAAAATTGTGAGCGACACGCTATCGAGAGAGAATTATTGCATCTATTTTGGACTTTCTCCTTCCAGCTCTCTGGTTGTGTGGCTGGCGGAGGGCTCTGGGCGTGGCGTGCACAGACTGCAGTGGTATCTCGTGGTCTGAATCCTTTTGTTTGGTTGTATGTTTAGTAAGATTAGTGGGTATTTTATGGAGGGGATTAATGGGTTATTTTGGTCTCATTTTAGAGAACAGAATTGCTCCCAGTTGGTGGTTTTACTTCCCGCTGTACTCCTGTCTGTATACTTTCACTGCCTATTTGAATGCAGTAAAAGACAACTCGTAAACTATAAAAACAATGCTCTATTTAGCCATTTGACCCACGCCCAGGTTTGTTTTGCTCATTTCTTAATGCTTCCACTTTTATTGAGGGCAATTTTTTCCAAAAGTATCCTTAATCCTGAATTTGCACAACCAAAGACCAAACGTCTGTGACATGTTTCAGGACACATGCCAGTCCCTTGGTTTTATCATATGGAGCCAAATCAGGATTTTAACATAGCAATTAAAATGAATCACTAAGGTAATCTCTTGCCATGAGTACTCTGTGAGATTAGAGTGGATTATATTGGATTATGTCCATTGACCTGATTTACTGACCGACTGCCTCTTGTTATCCAAATCAAACTAGTAAATCTGACCTTCAGCAGCTGGATTTAGAGCTTCAGAAAAACGGTGACAAGCAGCGAGATGAAAGCAAATCACCTGTCAGTTTTTCACTGGGTGAACGCAGAGAAGAAGATTGCAGACTGGAATGTTGTGGCAAATTCATTCGTGTGTGCCCTAAAGAATAAAATAAATAAGTAAATAAAACAAGAACCTGACTACATCACATATATTCAGTGAACACAGACATTCCCTCTTCAGCACACCGAGATTAATCATTGAGATGTGGGTCACAGTGAATAGAACCAAAAACAGGAGATCAGAATCCTGTTCACATCTTAAGAGCCAAATAAATATATACACACATTGGATGCAAGTATTATCTACAATATTTTGTCTGGTTTAACATTTCCAACACACTTTTATTTAACGTTAATTATAAGTCAGTTATTTTATGTTTATCTTCCAGCAACAAGATTTTTCTTCAGTTACAAAACAAAATTTCAAAAAGGGGATCAAAAAGGGGATACAGGAAGTGCTCTTGCTCTTAAAACTGCATTTCATGCATTAGATCATGTCAAGCATGGGAGTCAATCTGACCTGCGTTAGTGCAATGTGAGGCAGGACAGGACTGTGCATGAATTTTTTGAATATGCTCTCAGATGCTTGTTCATTGTAAAACCAACATGCACCACGGACTGTCTGTTCTAAGGGCTGCTGAAAGCCAGGGGTGGAAGGTACTTAAGATGGGCCCCAGTACATGTGACTTCACCATTTAAGGCTTGTGTCCATATGGTGTTTTTTCAGGCACTAGCAGGCTGCAGGGAAGCACTGGGATTGAGTGCTTGTTCAGGGAGAGGGAAAAAAAAAAAAAAAAACTACATGCAGGTTTTATTTCTGTGACATCATATCAGGTCTTTGTAGGACACACTAGATTATGATGTGTACGGTGATGAAAGCACATCACTAACCTTTCTCACCGTGATCATTTCTGAGATCCAGATAGATGGATATGGCCAGAGCCAACTTCTTTTTTCTTGTTACCAGGGTGATGAAGCCCATCTCATCTGATTGGTTGATGAGATGATCATCTGAAAACACCAGTGTTTTTCAAAATACACCAGAGAATAGCACCACAGAAAAAAGGCAGAGATTTATAAAAACAATATTCTTGGCACTATGGGCAGCTGCATACAGTCTCTCCTCAATGGAAACTGAAAATTGAAAAAAAGACATGAGTGCTCAGGAACAAACACTATGTGGATCTGGGGCCTTATGAAGCACATACACATAACTAACTGCACTGTCTTGACACATTATCAAACACGCACTTGATATTGGCCAACATTTACATGCACATTACCCAGCAATAATCACTGCATATTAGTACATGATAAACATCAAAGAAATTGAAGAAATTATTCACTCGATGAATAGTTGTCCGTCCGTCAGTTAGGTTTCTAATGTGATATCTCAGGAACAGTTCAAATGTGTTCAAATTTGGCACAAATGTTCACTTGGACTCGAGGATGAACAGATTAGATTTTGTTGGCCAAAGATCAAGGTCAATGTCACGTCACAAAACACATTTGAACTACATGAGCAGATTAGGATGCAAGGATAGTGGATGCATCTGACTGAACTTCTGGTTAAGGTTAATGTACAGTCAGCATTTAATTTTGCCATAGGTTGCTACTATTAAGAAACATGTGGGTTCCCCTTTTCAAGAGGATATATAGCATTGGGTTTAGGGTTAGGGTTCCATGTTTAATTTAAAATGATAAATTCTTCTTTGCACACAAGAGTATTTCTGACATGGCAATCTGAAGCTCTGTCAAGGGCCCAGTCTCCACCACCATCTGTATGGCCCCCAACCCACGGGTCCCAGTGCAACCGTACTGCCTGCACTGTCTATATTTACACCCCTGGTGACAGCCTATCAGCCGGGAAGTCAGTCTCACTGAGCAGGGAAGGAGGGAGGAGGGAGCAGAAAGCTGTACCAGTGCCTGATTAAAACGTGTGTTACCAACTGTGCTACATTCAGCGCCGGACCTGAACGCGTCAGCAGCACGCTACCCTCCACTTTCATCACCCCACCCCCATCCCTGTCTCTCTCTGACCTCCATTAGTGCACTGTTATGTAGTGTGGAGTTAACACTGCATGTAATAGACAGTCACTCCTTGTTTTGGTGCTGTGTGATATGTAACAGAAACGTAACAACACTGTGAAGTGGCTGAATAGACAGATAAAGCTGCTCACTCATCAGGACACCTGCCCAGCTCTCTGCTCCTTTTCCTCACCCCATAAGTCGGTTTCCTCCGTGATAGTTGTTTTTTTCTTATCCTTGCCTGATCAGAGTCAAATGTCCGTTGCAATCCATATCCCTTGTTGCTAAAGGTTCAATATGCTCGTGTGCTTACATGACTCTAACACAAACTTCACGTAAGCACAATCGCAAATCTTACATACTGAACCTTTAAAGATTGGTATTTCCATTCATATTTCTTTCTAACTGTAAACTAGCATGACTTCCCTCCGCTACCGTGATGCCACATAACTAATCTCCCACAAAAATGACAAAAGTGTTGATGTGCATATGCTGTACATTAAAGTCCTGCTATATTTTTAAACAATAATTATCTGTGGTTGTTAACCTGAAAGTTGCTGTTTAACCCAAATGCATGTGTAGGATATGTTTATGATTAAAATATTTTAGAGTAGGATATCATCAGTATTAGCTTTCTAATATATTAAATGTGCATGACCAACTTAGTTTGCGCGCTCAATTTCCAACAATGCCAAAGGTTCTGACCGGAGAAATTCACAATTTTCCCCTCAAAAAACCACTGCTGTTTAACCTCCTCTGGCCCACCTCCTTTTGATTGCTCAGCAGCTTTATCATAATATTTAGAGGTTACAGTGAACAAGATGGCCAATTAATCCAGCATACTAATTAACAGTAATGAAGTGTCACAGAAGCAGTAACTGCTGGCTGATCCACAAACAATGACATGGCTTGTAAAACTGACATTGGCCCAAATTAGCCTCCTGATTTAAAAAGGTTGCAGGCTACTAAATGATACAGGGATCAGAATAATGTCAAGGACTTTTTCATCAGTCAACAGTTCAGCTCTTGACATTTCTGCTGCAGATAATCAATTTTCTCAGCTAGAAGTTGATCCACTGAGATACAGCGCCACTTATCTATGTGATTACATCCTGTACAAGCAGTTTCTTCAGCTCACAAAGCTAAAATGGACAGAATGTCTCCATTGGATATTAAAATTCCAACAGTCATGAATCACCTGGAATGTTTACAGTATGCTATTTCACAATATAAAATTTGAAAACCGTATATAATGATAATAATCTAATACAAAATGTACTCTTGTCCTAGGTCCCTCAAACGGATCCTCAAGGATAAGACGTAAAGGACATTAAACTGATGTCTTCAAAACTAAAGCGAAATCAATACTGAATCCATACAAGTAAGTTTTATCTTTATGGTGTTTGACAGGGGACACCGTGGAGTCGATTTATTTTAATTATGTTGTTTAACACCACTGGCATGTATAGCTACATGGGTGACCCTGTGGTCTTGAGGATAAGGTACTGAACTGAATGCCATTGTCTCTTTCTTTGGTCTCAGTTTCTGTACTCCACACAGTTGACAAATAAACAATTTTAATTTCCATGTTGGATTAATATTATTGGCTGCATCATGCAACTGTCCAGATGGTAATATAGTGAGAAAAGTCTAAATATGCAGATCTATGTCATTTGCAGAATGAAGATGGAAATAATATTTAAATGAACAGCATACTGTTACTGCAAGGGCTCTTTCCAAAATCTCTGTGAGGTTTTGTTATTGAATTGGTCCCAGTTGGTGAATTAAATGTATTTTTCTAATGATCTATTTAAAGGTGTTGCTATCATTTCTGTTTTCCATTTCGGTCTTATTTCCCCATGTAAAATGTTTAATTCCTCACGTGGTATGGACTGTGTTACGGCTTGTTCTGCATACATATGGACTTCAGTATACCACTTATGGGATGGGTTATAGATCGACTTTTTTTATTGTGTGCACATGTAAACATCAAATCCCAATTTTAGAAACCTGGATAAACCCTGGCCCTCGTGTTGGGAAAACCGACTATTATAGCCAGAGTATTCTCAAAGAAACAGGGATGGTGATGCATCTATACGTCTTATCCTGGTTTCTAAGTGCTGCCAGCTTTTTCCTGTTTGAGGGTCACGTAGTTTCTCCACTGTCCCGCCCCTTTAGGAGACCAGCTGCAGATACTATCCAACTCATTCCAATGGGAGAAGCGAATGTGACTTACAGATTTCGACTGATTCTTTCATCCCAGAGTCACTCAAGTAAATATTGAACCCATTTATCACAAGCCACATGTCTTCTGAACATTCTGACATTAAAAAAACATTAAAACATTAAAATGACATTTCTCAGATACATGGATCAGGATAAAATCGATTTTGTTTGAGGGTTGCCTCTGTCTCATCAAGAAACTCTTTTGAGATCTCACAACACAAATCTCATCTGAAGGATGTAAAAACGAGTGGGAAAATAAAGCGAATGATATTAGACCTTATTAATCTACTTTAACATGTCCACACGATGTTCTCAACCTTTCTCATGTTAGGAGACATGAACCATTTCATCATATTGGCAAAGCATATGCTGCACCGTCTTTGTATATAGAGGATCTTTGAATATGTACAGTGGAGCAAGTCAGGTCATGGTAGAACACACTAAAAAAAGACTAATGTGGCCACACTATTGAACCAGAGAAGTGACTCTTTTGGACATCTCCTTCCCTCTCATCTCCCATTGCTGATAATAAGGTGCATAAGCTAAATGGTTTGTTGTCATTTAATAGTGCTAAGCCTGCTGTAAACCCAAGTGAGTGCATTTACAATAGAATTTTAAATTACTCAAACAGTTCTAGGAATGTAAGATTAAATTGCCAGTTTGTGTTGTAAACATATCTGCACCTGAGCAACAAGATGCAGTAATCAGTGACAGGGATACTAGGGTTTATCACGTATACTGAGATATGAAGAACCGGATTAGAGAGAATATGATGGAATACTGGTGCGTATGTAAACACAATCAGTGAGGAGCTTGATAGGAGGTGTAACACTCTATGCATCCCAATTACCCAATGGGAATTGCTAATGTGGGAAGAAGGATAAAATTCCTAGCTGACCATGAACATTTGTATTCATTGGAATGAATGGCTAAACAGTTTGCCATGAATTGAACTTGTCGCTGTGCAATTGTAGCTGAGATCTGGCCTTTGTGCCAATCAATACATGCTCATATCTGTAGCTCTAATGGAGCCATTCTGTTGTGTTACTTTTTTTTTTTAAACAGCACCTCTTCATGTTTCAATACCTACAGAACAATTATAACAGAAACACAATCATACTCTTTCATTTTTGTTGTTTATCATCGAAAATACCACTTGCGGGAGGGCTCCTGGTCTCTAAATAAACAGTGCTTCATAATTTATACATACAGGGATGAAGAGCCTCAAAGCCAATCTGTTGAGAGCTACATTAGGACAACTCTTCAGCTCCCCTGTGTTTTCACAATTATTTGGATTATTTGTGCTCACTATAAAAACAGAATACGAAATTTCTGCTGCTACAGGTCTCTCATTAAACACAATGACAAAAAGACATAGTTTGATGATGCTGAGAAGTAGCATGGGATCATCTGAGTTGATGTTTTCACCACCATCGCTGATGTGACTCAGGCAAAAATCAGGTTTACAAAGGAAGTCATTTATTAACAGTGTAATCAAATAGCAAGTAACATTCATGAATGCAATGTTAAATGCTAACTTCACATTAGATAAGTCAACTTATCTAATGGTAATTTTGCTATTAAAAGTTAAATAGGTAAAGATTCATGCTTGTGTGTTTACAGAGCCAGTAAACCATTTCTAAGCTAACGTCTGTCTCGTGTATACATCCATGACAATAACCCGTACACTGATTTCAGTGTAGAGGAATGGGGTTTGTTTTTCCACGAAAAATCCTTATGCTCACTCCGCAGCTCCTCTACAGCAGCAACAACCTATAGCACTAGTTACCGTGAGCTGAGCTCATGTCAACAAACAACTGACTCCTATCACAAAACACACTCCAAAACAAACTTCACACGAACATGTGCAAATCTTAATCTTAAATACAGCCGTCAATCATGTATTTAACTCCCTACTTGTCTGAAAACACCTGTGATTAGCCACAGTCTGTGTTACGTGGTATACGTTCTATAACCACCGAAGTGGGTAGAATTCTTGCTTCCTGTCAGACCACTTGACGTACATTGTGGTAAAAGGGAATTACAGAATTTTTGCCCAATGACAGCAAAAACTATCAAGCACTGCAGGATTGTTTTTTGAAAACAGCAATACCAGTAGTGTCACAACACCTGCAGTCATACACTGAGCTTTCTAAAATCATTCTCTTTGCACACACCTTATATAAAACCACAAAGCTGGATGTGGTAACATGGTCTCCAGGCAGTAAATGCAACCCATGTGGAGTGGTAGTCCTGTTTGTATTTCATTGTGCCTGTTTAGGCGGACTCTGTTCTTGCTGACAGCTGTGCCATCTCTTTTGAACAGCTCTCTGTTTCCAGGGACACATTTCTTTTCCATATATTTACAGTCTTGCCTGTGAGATGTCGTTCTTAAACCATTATTTTCTGGGAAACAGTCTTTACATGTGGTACAATTTGCATCAAGTCATGTTACTTATGTTTTACATTTTTTTGTATGTACAATTTAATCAGTAGTAGTAGTAGTAGTAGCACCAAAACCAACCCATTTTCATTGTTTCTTGTTTTTATTTTGTTTTGCTTTTGGCATAATGAAATATAATGCATATTCATGACCACTTTTTGACTCAAAATAATTATTCAAACTCCAGAGCCGCTATTATAAAAGGACTGATTTCTCTGTGCCGCTTTGGCTCACGTGGACTTGAATAGTTGCATATTTTGCTCTCAATCATCATTTAAAAACTATAAATGATTCTATTCAAGTTATAACTTAAGTCCAGATGCACCTTAGCAGTAATTCAGATTCAAGTGTCACTGAAGGGAAGAAAGAATGAATATGTATTGACACAAAACATTTAGTCCTTTTATTCTTTTTAATTTGCAGGCTTAGCATCAGATTTGCAAATCTGGTTGAGATCTACAATTAAAAAATTAATTTTCCATTTGCTTTAACCTCACAAATTGCTGTGGAAAAATTCTCAAGAGGAAGCTGAATACTTTCTTAAATGTAATGTGTGATATTTAAAGATGGAAGGGTGACTTTTGAATAATGGAAATGAATCTTTTTTTCACTTTGTCTATAACTGTATTGGAATATTATCTCAAGAGCACAGCCTGAAATCAAAAAGGTACTGATTCTTTTCAGTAAATTAATTTTGATATTACGTAATGTTCTTCATGGGACACAATAGGTAGCAGCAATTATTTTTTTCCCCTTACATTTGTTGTAAAATGGATGGTACTACACTCATGCCATTAAAAGTAAGTAATTGAAGTCATTAGTTTTAATGGCAGAGTCCAGTCTCATCCATTCTGTACTTCTCTTGCTACATGTGTGGCTTTACCTCACTCCTATTGTTGATTGGAGCTGGGGTTTTTTTTTCCCTTTCCAGTGCAGAAACAGAGGGGTAGTGATAGGGAAAAAGAGCAGAGATGCATTATTCATACAAATTAGATGCTGCTGCTCTCGTGTAAATCAGCATCCTGCCAAAGGAAATGGAGAAAGACAGAAGATGGAGAGTGCGATGTCCACTCCTCCCACCGGGCCGGAGCATCTGCCTCTGAACAGCCCTGCTGCCAGTTCACCAAACATGAAGCATGTGTGAGGCCTTATCTGCTCGCCTCTGATGGGCTGCCAAAAATTCAGAAGCAGGGGGGACATTGAGGCAGCAGTGCATTCCCTCTTCCCCTCGTCTTCACCAAAGCTACTGGCCAGCCACTGATATGAGCAACAATTTCCTGTCTGTGGCTGCTGTCTCTTCCACACAAGCAAGCATAAAAATACAGGACCGGACAAATAAATGTGCACACGCTCGCAGTAGCTGTTTACTTAGGTATGTATAAAACATGGGCTCGCGCTATTCCTACACATGCACACACGTATTTTTATCTCCAAAGGCCTTGTTGGTTTCTTGCCTGGCCTGCAGCAATCTCTCACAGAAAAGACGGGATTTTCACAGCCGAGCCACCAGCTCTACTGGATTACCATACAAACAGGGCTCCCTGCACCTGATATCTGCTCCTTTTTCAACACAGTACACCTAGGGTTGCTGCGGTATTCCATTTCAAGGTACCGTAGTGGGGGAAAATTGACGCTTATCATACTGTGTACATTTGCTTATTGATGATCCAGTTTTGAAAATGTAAGGAAAAGAAAGTACAGATATTTTAAAGTGTAGGGTGTACATATAAAAATTTGTCAGAAAAATAAATACTCAGTTACTTGAAAATGCATTCGCTTATCTAAGGTATTGGAAAAAAATCAGAGAGTCTTACCTGTGCCTGTATGTTTTTCTCTCCCATTTATGTTTTTCAAAAGGAAGTATAGTTAGATTTGTGTATTTCAAAAAGAGAGATTTTTTTTTCAAAGATCCTGCTCCTTGTTTCATCCTAATTTCTTTTGTTCCAGCGGGAGATGTGCAGCTTTCTTATTTATTTTCAAAAGAGAGATGTTTTGCATATACTTAAATTTAGTGTCAAGTTTGTTCAACCAAACAAAAAACACTTCTGTTTTGATTCCTTTAAAGAATCAGTATGTAAGATTTGGATGTGCTGAGCATGTTAAAGTTTGTAGGTAATGCGCTTTTCCACAAATGCAGCACTTCCTTTACCATTACAAAATAAAAGCACTCTAGCGTTTCAGTGGATAGAATCTATTCATTGCTTAACAGATCTTTTATTGTGTAAGCGTCTTTCTTTGGCACTTGTAAGTTTCCACAAATGACAGTTTTGCTAAAAAAGTAAGACACTCACCTGCAGCGACTGAAACCAGACAATAACATTTCAGATGAGTGAACTACAACAACAAAGTGTTGAAAATAGCTGGATTATATTGTTGAATGTATAAATTTAACTTGTAGAAGTGAACTTGTGTTTGACTGGCAGCACATTACATGACAGGCACCAGATTTTTATCCATATTCTTTTTGACATGGCCTGTATTTGAGGTTCGGCTTTTTAATTGAGGAAATACAGTTTCTAACATCAACAAAAGACCAGGTCTAAGCACAAAACAGACTTCACAAAGCACACAAGCACATGCAAATCTTACATAAATAACCTTTAACACTCACTGATGATAATAATTATGATAATATAATTGTGTAATAAGCTACTTTGCACCGCAATTACGTGATATTTTCTGAGATGGATATTGTACTGTGCAAATCTTGCAGCCCTACACATTGACTGTCTCTTTTCTATCAGTGAAATCTCATCCTCTGCCTCACACTTTTACTTGTACTTCTTCTGTCTCAGCACTGTCACTGTAAACCCCTGGTCAGTGTCCCACATGCCACACGAGGTCAAGAGAAAAATGGCTGTGTCTGGGGGACAGCGCTGCCCACAGTTATGTAGATTGGCTGTTGGTAAGACATTCAACACAGTTATTGTCTGAATCTACCCGTGGCTCTTTAAGCTGACAGGCCATACTTTTTACAAAGTGTCTGTTCATCGCTTCTGTGACTCCACGGTCCAAGAAGTCATGTAGGTGGGTCTCAATCTAGTTCAGCAGCGAACTGCCCGGGGAGTCAGACCTTATTCGAGGATGTCCCAGTGCCAAACTGTTCCAGTTCACTGGAAGTTCAGCTGCCAAGAAAATTCCCACACTGCGCTGTATAAACCAGTGGGAAATGCTGTTATCTCTCCCCAAAGACTGGAAGCAACAGTGCTACACATAATTTCACTTTGACTTGAGGAGGGGCAAAACATCTAGGATGACAAAACAAGTTTTATTTGCAAATGCATTGTTGTAGTTATTATTCTATGTTGAATAGTTTAAATATTGTCAGATTCTACTCAGTATAACCAGGGAGGAAAAGCCCATCTATCTAATTACACCAAACAGGGTGTATATGATGGCAGACAATTTGTACCTATGTGTCCATTGTCAACCACTATACTTACACCTGGGTTTTGTATAGGCTTACTATTATAAGATATTTGTATTTTATACAGATATTTTATATTTCAAACCATGATCATTTCCTTAACCCAGCCAAGCAGATGCTGATGTCAGTTACTACTTAGCGTTACTTACTTACTTTTCTTGGCAATATTTCTTGAACCATATATCGATATTTAAAGTAAGTAAATAGGCAAGTCTGACTCACACTCCAGCATAGTGGCAGTAATGCACCTTAAATGCTAGTTGCCACCCATTAAATAAGAAAGATTAAGATGATGACTGTAATTCACTGTGGGATACAGTACATCACACAGTAGTATACATCAGCTATACTTCAGATTTTTAGGTTTAACACATACTACATACTTAGTGCTTCCAGTCAGTAATATATAACACGCCATTTTGAACACAGTTGTACAGACAAGTCCTTCTTAACCACAGTGAAATGATGCAAAGCAACAGAATGAATGCTATATTCCACATTCCACATGTAAGTGTAAGGAATATATTTGGATGTAACCCATTTGTAATTGCAAACATTTGGATAAGTAACTGTAATTTACTTACCTGTTTTTCCCTCAGAAACTATAACAGATTAAATGTATTCTGTAATTTAATGATGTAGTGTTGTTACATGTAACTGCTTACTCTCCAACACTGCATCCTAAAAGCCAAATGTGCATTTGTAAAGGGTGATAAAATAACAATAGTTTGGAGCAGTAAAAACCTGATCGCTGAATAATCACCCCCTCCCTTCCACACTGACAGAAATGAACAATTTTTGACTTTTTCAGAAAATTGATGAACGTTAAACTGGACATCTGGACAAGCTCAAAGTAATTAATCAATAATCAGTGGAGGAGTCTAATATTACAGTAGCTATTGGCCTCTCTCCAAACCAGGTTCTGCCAAAATCAATATCAGGGCTGTCTCTACTGCCTACACTATCGAACACCGAGTGGTATGTTGTTATTTTGGGATATGCATGTACACTTTAACAGACAGTGATAGATGTTCATTTGATTTTGTCTAGAGGTTCAGTAAATGAGTGAATGTAGATGCTACTAGTTAATGTCCGTGTTGTTGCTGTGAAATCACCACATGCACCAGCTCAGAATCATGTTGCAGGTCAGTGACTCTTCTTTGTCCCGGTGGCATGAGTCTGTGAAACTGTTCATTGTGCAGGAATGTTCAGTGTCAGTGGAGTAGAAATAACAATAACACTGGACACTGTTTTGAACACTAGTGCAGTGAGACAAAGCGTGAAGCAGCCAAGGTGACACATAGATTCACTGTTTTCTGTTGGACAGCGAGGTGCTTGTTACTTTGGTTTACATGATGTACTGTAACTGGTGTCTGGGAAGCATCAAAATCGCAATGAGCAGCAAATACCATCCCAAGCAGATTAAAATGTTGTAAATATCTCTGTAATCTCATTGAAGGATCATTGTTGCCTTTCATCAAACCTGAACTAAACATAACACAGACACAGTTGTCATTACAGCCACAACCTAGTCCCTCATGAAGAGTTAAAGGATTTTTAATATTCGTATATAGTTATCTAGAAAAGTGGTTATGAAATGTCAGATTATGTGATTATTGAGTCATCAATTTGTGTCATGGCTGAGAGACACGAGAGAAAACTTATTTCTCGACTAATTGTTGCATGCTGTCTTTCACGATGTGCGTAACGTCATAGGGAAGGAGATGCTGGCGACCAACCTCCTGCAAAATAAAAGTAAACAAACAATGGCATCAGAAGTGGTGTGTATGATACTGGCTGTCTTGTGTTGTTCTTGTGTCGCACAAAGAAGATGGTATGGGTTGTCAATCATTCCGAGACAACTGGAGGTCAATACCTCAAACATACTAGCCTGTCTGTTTGGATGTTATGAGGCATCCCATAGTTATGTCGCCCACTATGACACACTACGCAAGTTAAAATGATTGAATGACACCTATTTGTCATTACCGACATGACACACCACCCTACGTCTGCTGGATTGGCCAATCTTTCATTACATTTACGTTTATTACATTTATTCAGAAGACACATTTTGACTGTTCACATGAGTTACAATCTAAGCCACAGTGGAGCAAAGACAAATGAAGGTCTCCTGAAATATAAGTGACTTATGTGTCATGACATTTGTGACCTATTCCTAATGTGATTATAAAACACCCTTTAAACCAAGTGCCAAACAACGTGCAGATGAATTAATTTATGGAAGTACCGATCAAAAGAACATATGGACTGAGCAAACGAGGGGGGCGGCGAGCAAATATACAGTGACAGTAGGTCTCATCATTATTCATTTGCACTCTGTAGGTTAGCACGATTAACTTAGAGGAGTTTTTAGAAAGAAGAGTTCTGACATTATGCCAAAGATGTTGTATTTGATTGATTGTATTTGTATGTTGATGTATTTTATTGTGATGACTTGAGGATGAGAACAGGTAAGAGACAACTTTCAGAGTCAAAGAAAGTTACAAAGTGATAAAAAAAATAGAAGCATTGTCGTTGCTTTCACCACTGAACTGAATGAAGTTTGATGCTGAAATTGCAACGTTTCTTCTCCACTGGTAAGGTTGATTTTGAATCTTATGAAGATATAAAGTTAGGTTGTGTTATGTTATTATGTTTGTTGAGTTTGCTGATCACAGTTCACACTAAACTGTGACAGTTCTGACATTTTGTGAACAATTCAAAACAGATCTTTAGTGCAGCTATTGACAACACAAACCATATAGAAAACTGAGATGATTAGTGGTTTTACTGTGGCTGTTTTCTGTCTAAAAACAGAGCTAAGCTAACAGAGCTATAATGTAAACTATCGGCTGACGCAGCACGTGAAGGTTATAAAACAGCAGTGTTATTTGACCATAATGCAGATGCGTGAAAACAATAAGCTTCACACTTTATTCAGTGAGTGATACAGTGTATGAATAAAGGTATTCGTTGGTTTTAGAAGCTGTGTGTCTGTGCATTCTGGTTCACTACTTCGCCCTGTTGTTGATAGTTTGGAATATTAATACTACGTATAACCCCTTTAATGTAAGCTGCTACTTTAAAGGTAGTAGAGAGTAATGAAAAGTGGGGTGTTATGAACTGTCGACAGCAGCATTTTGAACCAATTCCAAAAATGTGCAGGAACACAAGCACACACTAGAGCACAAATATGCAGAAGCTGCATCTATAAAAAAAAAAAAAAAAAAAACCCACACAAATATATTCACACATCAAACAAGCTGTTCCTGGCTGCTAGATGTATGTGTCAGATTGGTGGATCTGGCACTCAGTCTACATGTCTGTAGCTGCTAACTTTGCAGTGAGTGTGCCAATCAGTCTGTGGCTCTGCAGCAACAGTAAGACTGCAGACATGAGCCATTTTATACACGTCTCCTGGGAAACTGAAACCTTCTTACACACTAGAATGAAACAATAGGAGAGGCTCTGGTTTTTAAAACCACATCCTTAAACCACGTCTCTTAAATTCTTGCTTCTGATTCTGAATTCTGTGGCTTTACTGTATGAGTGAGGCAGCCGCTTGTCTGTAAAAACGGACTTATCCCTCATTAACTTATCACTTTTTTTTTTTTAACGCATTTTACGGTCAAAACAGCTGTCACTTTTGGTGTTTAATTAAGAACTGAGTGATCACCACGTACGAAAGTAACATTATACTGTATTTTATGACACGACAGCCTTCTAAAAACAATTACCTGTCAGTCTACATATCAGTTGTTCAGCCTAATTAATTACAAGAGCACTCATCTAAATACAGAAATTAGAGAGACAGATGAGCTCAGTTTCACTCATCGCAAATGAAGACATAATGGACTTAATTTACGCAAGAAATGTTCAGTCAAATATAACAAACACTTTTAATGCTGCTTAAAATAACAGTGTTGGTGTTTAAAGGCTTAATGTGTCAATGCAGAAAGCACATGAGCATTTGAAATAGGTTTGTTTTGTTTTAACTT
>JAPQRN010000018.1:17977422-17988002 GCA_037367275.1 Coranthus polyacanthus
CGCGTTTTGTGAGTTTTCCTGCACGTTTAAGCCCTCAACCCCCCCCCCCCCCCCGAATCGGTAAAAAAAAAAAAAGAAGAAGAATCCAAGCAGATACAATAGGTCCTTGCCGGACACTTCGTGGCGGCTCGGGCCCTAATAAATGAATAAACCAGGCTGCGTAGTGTCACAGCCCGGCTCCAAGACTGGGACAAAGAAGGGAGACAACAGGAGGCAATTTCTAGAGCAAGTAATTTTATTTTTAACAAAACGTAAATAAATCCATAGAACGTGTAGGCGTCAGTAGATCAGTAGTGTAAGGCATGTCTGGGTGTGTGTGTGTGTGTATGTATAGAGCAAACAAAGAGATATATGCTGCGGCTGCCATTGGGCTGCTGTGGTGAGGGACGGCCAGGTAGAGAGAGAGCGAAAGCGATCAATGAGGTGGCGTTTTATAGGCAGAACACACCGGGCCCAGGTGTGGCTGATCCAAGGCTCCGCCTGCAAAAACTAAAACAAACAGGGACACCTAGTGTCCAAATAGAGTGGGGTCGTCACACCCCCCTCCACAAAGAAAGGGTTTCCCATTGGGAAGACTGCCAGACTCCCAGACCAGCTAACAATGTCAGTCACATAAATAAGTACACAAATTCTAAATCCAAAAACTTTACCAGTTGCAATGTTTATCAATTAAACAGACTATCAATTAAACTGGGGCAGATCACAGAATTCAAAAAGGTGATTGGGTTGTGGTCTGTGTAGACCACCAGGGAAGCACCTGAGTCTACACAGACTTCAAAATATTGTAGAGCCCACACCAGAGCCAGCGTTTCTTTTTCGATCACAGAATAATTCAACTGATAAGAGTTGAATTTCCTATAGAAAAAACTCACAGGACGTTCAATGCCGTCCCGGTCAGTATGGAGCAGCACTGCTCCCGTACCTACATCACTGGCATCCACCTGCAGCTGGAACGGACGGTTTATACAGGGCGCTGCCAGGACAGGAGGAGAACACAAAATGGTTTTAACATTTTGAAATGCCAGTTGGCATGAAGGTGACCACACATACTTTACCCGAGCTTTCAACAAATCTGTCAGTGGAGCTACTACAGTGGAGAAGTTCCTGCAGAAACTGCGATAGTAACCCACAAGTCCAGGAAGCACATGAGTTCCTTTTTGGTCGTGGGCACCAGATACTGTTCAATGGCATCTACCTTGGCTTGGACCAGTCACCCCTGCCCCACTACTTTGCCAAGGTAAATAACCGTAGCTTTTGCAAACTCCCACTTTGCCAAGTTAACAGTCAGATGCACACGGCGCAGTCGATCGAACAGTTCCATGATGCGCTGCACATGTTCCTCCCAGGTGTTGCTGTAAACTACAACGTCATCAAGGTACACTGCACAACCATCAAGCCCGGAAACCACCATGTTCATCAGACGCTGGAACGTGGCGGGAGCGTTCCGCAGTCCAAAGCTCATGACAGAACCAAAAGGGGTAATAAAAGCAGAGATGTCTCTAGCCCTACGCAACAATGGAACTTGCCAGTATCCTTTCAACAATTCAAACTTACTGACAAACTGGGCTGAGCCAACCTGGTCTACACAATCCTCAATACGCGGTAATGGATACGCGTCCAGTTTCGTTACACCGTTAACCTTTCTGTAGTCGGTGCAAAACCGTGGACTTTTATCTGCTTTATCCACTAACAAACAGGGAGATGCCAAACTAGAGGCAGATGGTTCTACCAAACCGTTATTTTATTTCCTTTTCCATGACCTTATGTTTGTCTTCCAATACTCTAAAAAAAAAAAAAAAACGCTGGCGAATAGGCTGCATGTCACCGACATCAATGTCATGCTCTATTATTAAATTGAACTGCTGAACTCATTGTGAGGTTTTTTTTAATTGATGAGATCACAGAATAATTTGGTCTCCTCATTAGTCCACACTACGTGTTGCTACAGCCAGCCATGTTTCTGTGCTTATTTGGAATATTGGGGAAGATGTTGAGGAAACAGCAGATCAGTCGTGAGTTGAATGTTTGCTACATCAGAATTCGTTTGAAATAGTTTCTCTCTCCCTTTACGAATATTAGCTCTTAGAAAAATGCTCTCTAGAAAAATGCCTCAAGCGAGTGTAAAAACCTTTTTGTGAAGTTTTTAAAAATGTTGCTGTTTTCATAAACCTTTTCTAATGTGACATTAAATTTGCATAAAAATAAGTAGTGAAAACATGGCTAATGACTGCCAGCATCTCTGTAGGACAATGGATGAGCACCCTACAGGCAGCAGGAGAAATTGCGCAAAATACCACAGATAATGTTAAAATGTACAAAAAAACACTGCTGCATTTAAGTTGTGACAAGGACACAGTTCAGGTTTGGTTAGGTTTACATACATAAAACAAACAGGGTTAGGAAAACTTTGTGGTTTGAGCTAAAATAAAGTTAAATGACAACCATCATCTTGGGTAATATAACAAATGTTTTCAATTCGAAGCAAGAAATGGACAGTGGTCTCCTGTGTTTAAGATGCCAGGTTACAATGTCTTGTTACTTATATGTCACAACGTGATGATTTGTGATACGACCAGTGAATGTCGCTACACAACGGGACGTAGCTTTGTGTTGTAATATCAGGATGCTCAAACCTATGAACACATTTTCAACAGGACAGTCTCGTACACTAAGTGTGTTGAACCAGTGTGTTGATTGGGAGATCAGATGGAACATCACTTTAGGAGCATTGAAATTAGGCTTAATGGTGGCTACTGAGGACTACATTCACAAACTTAATTCAGTATTCTTTAAGTCTTGGAAAATAATTGTATATAGCGGTATATTGCAGTTGTATACAGCAACCACTGGTTTACAGCCTTATGTTAAGTTAGTTTTAGTTTTGACAATTGTATTTACACTTAAAAAAAAGAATCATGAACAAGATGTGCAAGTATCATAAATGTTTGCTTGTCATGGAACTTTTCTGCAAAAAGTCAATGGAAAAATCCCACTGGCTTTTTGTTGAAGGAACCAGAATGATGCCAACTTCTTGGGCGAATAACGTGGCTGTAAGGTTTGGCTTATCTCCACCTGTTGGTTTGGAATGTGGATGGAGATGGAGATATTTTTAAATTGCTCGTTTATTTTTTTTAATGCTTGGACCTCAACTTCAGTCTGTACCACTCTTTAAAATGATCTTTGAAGCTTCAGATTGTGTCCTTCAATTGCTGTGTATTAGGCAAGACAACTTGGGTCTGTCGTCTAAGTTTTTCATCAACACTGAATGTATAATGGACGCATTGTGCATCGGGCTGATGATGGTACTTAATTCATCAGTTTTTAATCAGGATTGTTTGAGAGACAATCACTTCTGGGGCTCTATCACAGCCCCTTCGCCCCACCCCTGTCTCTCAGGCTTTCTTTCTTTTCTGTACACTTCCACATCAACACTGACCAGCATTGTGTGTCTCTTTATATCAGATAACAGTGCAAGGTAATGTGGGCAGATTGAACAAGAGTAAGATTACTCCCTCAGAAGAGGAGGCTTTTTGTCTTCTTTCTAAATCTCTCTCCTCGAGCCGTGCCCCAGCCTTCTTGGCTTACTTCATTAGTCATGCAGACGTATGGTGGAGGAGAACGGCAGAGCTTCTCATTGCAGTCAAACACACAGAGGTCGTATGAGTATGGGGAAACCACTGAACTTGTTGCACTAACCTGCACTTGATTCCTGTTAGCTCGGCAGCGATGATATCCTGTCTATCAAAGAAGTTTCCGGAAACTCACCCATAGCAACAAACTCTACAAGATACTCCACAGGGGAATATCCTTTGCTTAAAATGCGTGTGTTATGTTTCGATCGGCACTTTTAAAGATTAAATCAACTTCTAAACAAAAAGTTATTCTTCCTTTTCTTCTTGTGCCAGGAAAGTTGAAGCTACCTGAGGGGGGAAACACTCACCACATCCACCTTTTTCCTACACCAAACTGCCTTTTATTTCTCTTGGACTATGCCCCCTTCAATTGAAGACAAACCTTAATTTTACCTGACTGAACAGAGAAACATGCTTTGTGCTGAAACACAAATCTAGACCCTTTGGTCATCGATACCATGCTTTTCTCTTTGCCTTGGCATTGACTGACTGTACTTCATTTGAAAGAAACAACGTTTTAAATATCCTTTGATTCACTTGAAAAGCCATTGCCTGGAATATTGTGGTTGTATTTTTCCAGGAATTTCAGTAAAGTAACAGTTATCTTTTAAATTAAAAAGATAACATCAGTTTTAACCTTTTCATAGAACACTGACCTTAGAGTTCCATGACCTTTCACTCAGAGTTAGAGTCGGGCTTAACAGAAGAAGTGTAAGGCCAAAATGTATTAGACGTCATTTGAAAGGGAGTATCTTCTAGTTTCTGCATAGCCTTGCATAGCCAGACCTATCTCTATCTGTGCCAGTGCTATAGATATGTAGGTCTGGCACTCTCTACTATCATTCTGGATTAGGAGTAAAAGCTATCTAGATTGTTTGGTTAGTTCTTGGGTGGGGTTGAGCGTAGGATGCTGCGACAGTGCATTTGCAAAATAGCGTTGGGAGTGAAGTTGTTTTGGTGGAACATGTACATGAAGAAGGGCGTCGTTTTATTAAAATGACTAAGCCCCTACAGAAGAAAACGGCACATACAAAGTTGCGTGTCTTTGTCAACACTTGCCATGTTCAGGGTGTAGTTGCAGCTCAGAGGTTGTTGTTCTTTCACGTAGCGAGAGGGACTTTAAAAGCGATAAGGCACAGATAGTGAAAGGAAGGAGAACGACAATTCTGCCCCTGAACAACGGAAATATTAATCCTTTTTGTGGCAGAGTACGTCCAGCGAGCCAGATTTTCTATTTTAAATATACAGTTTAGGATATGGCTGAAACACAACCTAAACTACATCAGTTCAAACGTGGCTCACATTTAACCCTGATAGTAAGTAAGTAAGTAAGTAAGTAAGTAAGCAGGACTGTATTAACAAAACCACCACAGCATTTCTTGATTCTGTTCTTGATACATTTCCAAACTGTATGTTCGAATTAGAGTACAAGGCATTCTGAGCCTGGGAGTGACAGGAGTGACATTTATAGTCCTGTTTCAACCTGTCATTTCCTCTAAAGTGGGAGGGCACAGAAGGTCAAACTGCCACTACCATTAGATTCAAAGTCTCACTAACTGCGACGAAATACTTGGAACATGCTGAGTGCTGTTGGTAAAAGGCAGGATTCGGGACTTGCTGCATGTTAGATATGAGGATTTGGTACTATTCCCTTGGGAAAGAATTAACTTGGTGATCCAGATGATCGCTCAAGCTTTTCTTTATCCTGGGAATGGCATCTCCCGCACTCAGATTAGACCTTGAACAAGGCAGGCGTGAAGACTGCCAAGTCAGTTCTGTCAGCTTCTCCTATCAGCAGGATTACCTTCAGGGCTGTTTTCACTTGGTTATGCTTGAAAGAGGGGCAACAGATTTGTCTTGTAAAAACAGCATATTATAGCATTTAGCAAGGACCGGGGGTGACCCGCATGACTTTATTCACCTAAAGAAAACTTCCATGCGCCCAACAAGCATATCCTTTCTGTTGGATGTCCTACGTGGTGTTTGGTAACTTGGGGTTGTAACATTACAATGAGAGAGAAACAGCGATATCCCTGCTGGCACTGTTGGAGCGTCGTTTCTTGAGGAGCAGGAATCCTGGGTTTCCACCTGATCCCTGCCACTGCTGTTTTAAGTCAGAGCTACAGAAGAAGTGAAGACCTTTGTGAATACAAAGAGGGTAAACTGAAGGTTGCCATTTCTAGGGACGTGACCCACTCTCCTATTAGGAGAAGAAACCTTTGAAATCCTTCACCAGTGGTGACATGGCTGTGTAGGGGGTATGAGCCAATGGCGTGTGTTTATGGTGCCATTTGCTCATAAAAAAAAAAAAGAAAAAAAAAAAGAAGTTGTGGGTTATGCATTACAGCTATTATCAACCATGCACAGCACAGTTGCCAGAATAACATAGCAACATTTATACTGTATATCTACATTATGGTGTCAGATATTATGTTCATATGTGATTTAAACATTTTTATGGTTAGGTTTAGGTACTGACAGTCCTTGGTTAGGGTTTTGAAAAGATCAGTGCTTGGTTTAATACAGAAAAAGTCCACAAATATGAGATGAAAAGAACTCAGAGTTGACTTAGCAGTATTTAAACCAAATCACAATGTTTTCCTAACCCCAACCAAAGTGCTTTTATTGGCTAAATATTAAAAAAAGGCCTACAGAGATATGACAACAAATGAACCACTCTGTTTAGCAATGTTTAAACCAAACCACAATGTGTTCGTAACCCTAACAAAAAGTGCTTTTATTGGCTAGACTTAAACGCTTGGAGCACTTGTTACGTGAACTCCAGTCTCTCCTGGCAAAGTCCAACATTTTGTATATTCACCATTTATCACAACCACCCCCTGCCTAGGGAAGAAAAGCCAAAAATTGTCAGAGCAGGTGAAATCACTAAATAATGATGTGAAATGTATTTTTGGTTCACAAGCATTGACATTATACTGTGTCTATGGTTTGCAGAAACACACAATGGAAACACTTGGGTTAATGATGCAATATACGGTATATAACAGAAAAAACCTAAACAAAAGCAAACATCAGACCATTCCTACTGCAAACATTTATACAAAAAAGACAGATGTGCACTGTTTCAGTTTCAACAACAGAAGCAGCAATTCCAACAATGCAGAAAACAACTTTATTTTAATAGCAACTTAACATTAATGTCACGTTCAGACAGACAGACCCACAGGTTGTACCAACGTCAGCTGTTGGAAAAGCAACCACATTTATTCTGTGTAGAATCATAATCAAATAATATAAAAAAATTTCCATTACGACAGCAGGTATCCGCTTCAACCATTTAACACTAAGAAAAAAGGTGAAAACAGAAGGAAACAAAGATAATGTTGTCTTGTGTGTAATATTTACAGGGATTTAGGATGATATCATTGCAGAAATGAAATATAATACACATAATTATGTTTTCATCAGTGTATAATATAATCACATGAAAATGAAAATCGTTTTTGTTACCTTAGCACAAGTTGTTAATATCTACAGAGGGAGTGGGTCGCCACTACAGTCGCCCCGAAACGACTTCCTTTACTTCTTTTTTCCATTTTATAATGGGTGGTGACCGGCGTTAAGATGACTTTCTGTCACCTACTGTGTCTCATCATGGACCAGAGTTAACCCAGAACAGACAAAACAAACACTGGCTCTAACAAAGGACTTTAAGGTTTTTTGCAGCCATCATAGGTATGGTGTGGGGTGGGGGTATTTAATTGGCTACAATCTGCAACTAGATGTCACTAAATATCACACACTGACCCATTAAGCCCAGGTTAGACCAAAGTTTCACGATGCAATGAGCTGCAACTTGTAACTATGGTGGAAACTGCATACATTGATCACATATGTCCAGGACAACTCGATCACTATAACCGGACATTTAATTTATCAGCCATCTGTAAGTCTAACACTCAGTTTTGTAGTGGTGATGGGGTTTATACATGTTAAGCTGTTGGTAGTGGTAAATACAGGCAGATCTAGGTAGATATTTTTGTACCTGTTACATTACACGTGTATATTGTCATAACTATGTGAAAAACCTGTTATCTCTGACTTCGAATAACAAGTTGCACAGGGGTTTTTCCCACTCAGCAGCTCATATTTACGGTTCAAACAATATGCCATGAACGAAGCATTAGCTTAGATTGTTTCCAATTTATAGCGTCTTAAAATATGAATGAGCACAATGATAGTGAGCTACTTACTACAGCTGCATTTCTAATATTGATGAAACGGCAGAAACATAAAAAAAAACAATAGAGTCAAGAATGTTTCCCATCTATTCCTGGAGCAGATTTGTTGTTCAGACGAGTTAGTGTCACCCCTAAAAAGCAGAGACAACACGGACTATCCAAACAAGATTTACTGTGGAAACTCAACTGACAATAATGCTGCGCTTGGTGGTAACAGGTGAGCTACAGCCCATAAATAGTGAGAAAACACACACTAGATACCGCAACGTTCTAAAAACAGCCTCTGGTGATTTGACAAACTGACTCGCTGGCGACGCCATCAGCCAAATCGAGCTGACTCCTTGGCAGCACAGAGATGATATTTTGATGGAATTTGCTGTTGTATTTCTCTACTTATAGAATTATGTTTTTTTTTTTTCAATCTTTAATGCAGAGTGGGGTAGGAGTATTAACTCTAAGTGAATCATGAAATTGAATAATGTTCCTGGAAAAGTGAAATCTAAAATTGATTGGATAGACATCTGTGCCCAGAAACCAAATATAAAATTTCTTTTTTGTCTTCTTTCCACCAAGGTTAAAAACTATTTTTAATTTGTATTGAAAAGATTCTTTACCTTTTGTTTTTTAAGTGACCTTGGTTTGCAGTGAGTTGCTGTAGAATATTATCTTTCACTCCTGTAAGACTGTCTGAAGTCACCAATTTAAAAAGATAACCCGTCTGAATAGGTTATTGAAATGTAGCCTTCCTTTAACACAGTCTGTCAGTCTGTCTTTTCCACATTACCTCTTTGTCAACTTCCATGAATGCTTGACTCTCATCTTTGTATGCACACACACTAATTTTGCATTCCTTTATTCATGTCTGTCATTCATTCTCATTATCACAAATACCTAAACCTAACCCCAACCTTACAACAACAAGTCTTAACAGTATGCAACAGTATGATTTAAAGCTGCAGTGCAGTCTAATCTAATCTAATCAAGAGGGAGGTTTTGATTACAGGTTGTTTTCAGAGATGGAGGGAGGGGTTAAATATGTGATTGACAGAGCTGTTACATCAAATGCTTCAATTGGACAGTTTGAATGCGAACGAACATGTTAAAACACAAACAAACTAACTGATTGAGGCAGTCGTAGACCAGCAACTCTCATGTTCTACAATTTAAAATTGTGGTTTTTGTCAAAGGAATTTGGTGGCTTTGAAGAGACCTTCAGGCATTCAGTTCTGATGGTAAGGTAAAACAGTGAAAATGTTCTAAATATAGCGTACACAGAGTTATGGCAGATTCGCAACACCCAAGGTTAGAGTAAAATGCTGCTCCCTCTTTCAAATCATAAAGTTTCAAAGAAGTCTGGCATATCCAGACCAGATCTCCACACTGTCTCCACAAGGTCTGACACCTTCCACCTTTCTGGAATAGGGGTGAAAGTTGTCTGGGTTGAAACAAAAAGACTAAATCCCTAGAAAAAAAAAGACACATAAAGAGACGTGTGTCTTTGTCAAAACTTGCCATTTTCAGGGTGTAGTTGCAGCTCTGAGGTTTTTGTTCTTTCACGTAGTGAGGGGGACTTTCAAAGCCATAACACGCAGATAGCGGAAGAAAGGAGAATGACAATCCTGTCACTGCATGATGGAAATATTCACCCTTATTCTGGCAGAGTACTTCCAGAGAGCCACACTAGGTTCAGTGATCTTCGGTGGCAATCTCTAGTGTTCCTTGTGTGTGTTTGGCTTGGTTTGTTGGTTCTCGGATTTGTAGTTAAGGGTAAAATAACTCCACATTCGGACATGATGCACCTTAACGCTGGATACCACGTACCCTTAAATGTAAAGAAGAAAAAGAAGTGTGTTTTGAGCTACTGTAGAAACACTGCGATGCATCATGGAGGCAGAAGCGGACCTGCTCCCTCTGTCGATACAAACACCTCATTGTAAGATTCTTATTTCAAGCGATTATACACTAATGACAACAGAATTGTCAATACTCAATTTCCGCAATTAAATCCCCCTAAATCTTTCACATTAAACCTTTAATGTTGCAAATCATACCTTTAAGGCCTGACAGTGTGATTGCCTTCCTAACTGGAAGCTGGCTCCTTATCTTCAATGGGCTCCAGTCAAAGAGATAAACACTGAGGCATAGATCTGATTCCCCTTTACTCTGAGGCTCAGTATCATCAAGTCTGTACTTTCACGGACACTTATCTGAAATACAGCAAAAGAAAGCAGAAGAATAAACAATGCGGCAAATGCTGGCTAAGCTGTAATGTTATCCTTCCCCTTTGTAGGAGTTCAGCACAAACACTGTATGAACATGTAGGAGAAGTAAATCATCCACACGCATCACATATATGTAACGTGAACACACAGTACCTCAGTAGGTGTCTTCAAACTAAAACCTTCTTGTACTCTGTCTGACAAAGTCATGGTATCACACAGCAAGCATTTTCATTACAGCCTCAAACTGCAATAGTGATAATGACAACCCCCGGTTCTCTTATTTCACTTACTGATAATGACATATTTTTCACATCAAAAAATAAAAGATTAGGTTTGATCTTCTCTGCAGTCTTGAATACCAGTCTTGGTGACGCTGCACTAACAACATGACCTGCATGTGTGCATAGGACAAGATCATTAATGTTTCATTTCAAATTGTGAAATGTCTTAACAGTACAGGATTTATTCACCCTTTTTTTTTTTTCTTTTTTTTTTTGACTGTCAAGTTTTACATTTTAACCCCC
>JAPQRN010000018.1:17988102-18015743 GCA_037367275.1 Coranthus polyacanthus
TGTTAAGAAACTGAGAAAAGGCATAACTGTGGCCAGAAAATGTTCTTTTTTTGTTTTTTTCTTGTGTGTATAAAGAAAGCAACATTAGGTTTTCTGACCAGCTACAACATCCAGAACAAGCACATAATCATTTTACATGTCTATCAAGCACAATTAATAATGATTCACCAAAATATTCTTTTTAGAGCAATCTAGGGCCTCGTACACTACTACAATTAGCGAGAATCTGCACCTTTAAGACAAAAAAAACACATTTAGCTCAACCATATGACATATGTCATCCGTGGTTTATTGACCACGCTCATGCAGATGCAACTTTTGGTTGCTGGTTGGTTGGGCAGACTGCTTTATATGCGTGTTCATGTGTGAGTGATGTATTTTGAGATTGTGGACCTCAGGAAGACTACCAACCGCTGTGGCAGAACCTACTGGGGATCCGAATAAATAAACAGATAAAAAGTTGACACACAGGAAAAATAAAGTTAGCAGTATACTCTAAATAAATCACAATTAGGAATGCTTTTGCAAGCAAAACATAAGAAACCAAAAAGTAGCACTGTATTTGGCTTTGATCTCTTCTTTTGCAGATAAAGCAGATCAACATTTTCTACATTTGGTTTTGTTTTGTTTTGTCTTTATGGGATATATATTTTTGGAATAAATTGGACCAGAACCAGCAAGAGCTGAGCTTTGGCTCCCGCTGTTTCCAGCTACTGACAGAGCTACATGAAAAATGAGACAATTACCTGCGGTCAAGGATGCCCTTATGTGTGCTCTCCTTTATGCGACAGTGCTCCTCCTGCCCCAGACTCACTGTATCATCTGCTGAGGGCACATAAACTGCCCCCATCAGTGTCTACAGGGGTGATGTCAGGGCATCCACTTCTGGCTCTTTCTCTGCCCTCATCTGATGATGTTCACCAGGAGGTGAGAACTGAGGAACTTTTTGCTCTTTCACTGGTGCCTCAGGTTTTTCAGAAGGAGAACGTCCCGGTGGTCATTAGACACCTGCAGATGTCATTGGCCTTTAGCTGCGTGCATAGATTCTCGGAGGACCAAGGACGAGACTGAAAAAGTATCTGTTTCACTTTGCCCAGGAATGTTTAAGGTTAGCAGAAGGGTATTTGGCTGACCACTTAAGCACCTGGGCCTACTTGAAGGGCATTTTACGGATTAGAAACATGTCTCAGTGGGTCCATACATTACATATATCATTGAGCAACCCTGTCTCCAACAAATAACATTTATACACTAGTGGATGTTGGAGGACTGAGACACCAGCGACCCGTAGGTCACATCCGGAGTGCCATACATGGCTGGGTTGAGGTAACTTTGGTTTTATTTAAATATTAATAAATACATTATGACTCATTACATTTTGTCTTTCCACACTTGCCGTGGTATCTTTCACTAATCCTAAATGGTGAAAGTAAACACCTTTCCCCCTTTCAGATGACAGTAATTAAAAACCTGAGTTATTATGGCAGTGCATGAGGTAATATGGTTCATATTACATTTCTAACAATGCATCGTACTGTATTTACACATCATTTTTGTGAGACAGGATTGTTTTGATGAGAAACACATGGCAATAAACAGTACTTTACAACTCTCATAATATCAATGTAAAGTCAGCATTAGGTAGCAGATTATTAGCATACATATTAGGGGCATGTTGGCTCTTTAATAGTTATTATAAAGAATATCTGTTAAAGTGTATGATAGAATAATTTTGTCGTCATGCAGTCCTTTCGGACGGGGAACTGAAGCCCTGAAGCCTCTTAAACCTACCAGAGTTCAACAATAACAAGAGTAATTTTACAGCTGTGTTTTTGTGCGGCTATGGTGTTTCAATAAAAGAAATTAACCGGTTGAGGCAGTGGTTTTACCCGTGTGAGTCCGGTGGTTCAGAATAGAGCGATATAATGGCTTCAGTTCAACCTGTTGGAAAATGAACGAGTTCTGCAGAGTCTGACTGAAGGACAGGTGGCCTGAACCCCTCTGATGAGAGGCGGTAACGTGCATATTTTATACACATTTCATGACGTAGGGTCATTCTAAACGTTCGACTCATCATCAAGTTGTGAAGGTTTGAGAAGATTTTCAAACAGGAAGTGGCGTCTTGAGCCGTTTTCACTTATAAAGCAGATTTTTACATATTTGTCGATTTTTACTTGTATCATCACCAGTATTGATGTGTTTCATCACAATTAAGTCATATAATTCAGTTTACAGTTCAAAAAACACGTTTTAGTGTTTGTATCACTTTAAGACGTTGATCTTAAATGTACAATATGTAACATTTGTGCGAACAGATCGTAGACACTGACGGAAGCTACTGTTGTACACTGTTGCCTCTTCAGAGGAGCAGAAAAAAGGCAAACGTTGGATTTAAACTCATTCAGTGAAGGTACATCGTGATCTGTTAACACATTGAAAATAAAAAAGTGATTAATACAGGTGAGAATTTCCACAAATATATTACACATTGTACCTTTAATGACTGATACCGTATGTGTACCTTAATATAATGTGTTACCGTCTGTAATTCTAAACAGGCTGGACAGTGACAGTATATTGACTATCTGAATGGCATTAGGAACACAGTTTTGAAGGTGTGGATAAAAAAGCTCAACCCAAATAAGACCATCACGCCATAGTGACCGTGTCCGTTTAGCTCTTTTTGTAATCTTTTCTGTGACTTTGCACATTTGATCTGTGTATTCTCAGAATTTCTTTTACATTTTTTCGCCACGCTGCACATACTGATTCTTTAGACCAATTACATTAAAGTGGTGCTTAACAGAGGACACCATCCTTCAATCAAGCTGTCTCTCCAATACAGACCAGACTGCAAGGGTTAGTGGGGTTAAAGAGAGTCAAAGAAGGCTATTAATGAATGAAAATGAGAAAAGAAAGGAGTGCTGCAGGGAGAGAGCTGAAAGGGAGAGACGATGGATGGCCCGGACCGGAGCCATGATTCTTCTTGTGCTAAAGCAGGTCTGCAAGAAATGAAAGGGAGGAAAAAGAAGGAGCAAATATGAGGAGAAAAATGAGACAGTGAATGGGAGAGTAAGGTAAAAAGGTGACAAGAAGAGATTAAAGGCCAACGGGATGAATGTCTGTAAGAGGGAATAAGAGCACGATACCATAGCCTAGGGGGTTAGGCGGAAATTGTACATAGAAGACTGAGGGAGATTTGTGAGAAGAAAGAAGAGTGTGATTGAGGATTAACATTTTACAGCAGAGGAAGACAACCTTTCAACCCTTTTGATCAGAACACATGTACAGTAGTCAGCTGTAAAGATTTTTACGGCATTTGATGTTGTTTGAGTTGTGATACTTTCCTGATTCTTTTTGTCGTAAAAACATGTTTCCTCTTTCAACGATCCCATTTCTTCGGTACAATATGAAGGGTAATAGCATCCCTGCTGAAGTCTAAGTGGACGTTGTTGTATGGGTTGACTCATCTTTCAAGCACAAAGACGTGGGAAAAATATATTCCACACCACAAGGAACACAAGAAATCTCGAAGAGAAAGGCTAAATATGTCAAATCTTGCTTTAAAGTGGGCGTGCAAGAATATCAGAATCATTAAACGAATGAGAAAGAGGATGATGGGAAAATAAAAGAAACAACCTAAAAATATATCCACATGAGTAGGTTAGAGCTGTGAGTGTTAGTCACGAAGATGAATGACTGATTAGGGACGATCGAGGTAATTGCCTCACGCTGACTTTGGCAGAGCTAATTTGCCAGATAATTTAAAGAGGGCAGAATGAATCGCACATACTCTCGTGGGTCAACAGTTCACTGGGTTAATGATACAGAGGACTACGACCTTGTGACGATAATAAGGGAGAAGAGAGAAAGAACTGGGGACATTGAGTTAAAACTGTTAAAAAATGTGAGGGTTATTGCACTTAATGGGTGCTAAATTTAATGCATTTTGGTTACCTGAGGCACAAATATAACAGCCTAAAAGCTTCATATGATATAATGCTCTTTTGGTATGAAGGACTTTTAACTAGAGATAGTGTAGACGGCGCTGCCAGGTGGGAAATGTACATGAAACTTAAAAGTAACTTATTTTGAGGAAAATATTTGTAGGCGAGAGCATAAATTGGAATAAGTGTGTCTTTCAGAAAACTGGTGTTTATCGACACTATCTGCAAATCTAGTCAAAGTCTTTGGGGTCCAGGGGCGTAAATATAGGCCACACTGCCTGGGCCCTGTGGGGTTGGGGTACAGAGAAGGAATGGAGCCTGGCGAGAGAATCAGCGCCACCTCAGAAATTACAACAGTGAGCCATTAGCGTAATGTTTAATACTGTTTAATTTACTGCATATCCCCATGAAAAGGTGAACCCATTCCTGTCATTGTTTAATGGCAAAAGAATGAGTAGCAATCTATAACAAAATTAGTAGAATTAAAGCTACAGTGCTTACAGTTTTTTGGCATCATTTTTTTCATTCAAGTGGTCTGAAAGGAAACAAGAATTCGTCCCTATTCTATGGACTCTGTTTTCAGGTTGTAGAAAATCTACCCTGTGACAGGAGTTTTTGGCTGCTCATAGGTGTTTTCAGGTAGGGGGTTAAAAAGCTTGGCTTCACTTTTGCACAGTGGTGTCAAACAGCATCAGGTAACGTGTCTTTCGATTTAATCCTGTGATTTGGACAGAGAAGAGAGAACTGCAGAGGGAAGGTTCAAATTTTGGTGCTTTTATCCCATGATTTCAGCTCCTGCAGCTTTAACCAGATTAACGAAATGTAAACTACAAAAATATACCAAAAACACATTCAATCACATGAATAATTTCTTTTTTTGTGCATTTTTGTCATATACAGAAAAGCAGTGATGATTGCTGGGTAATATGTATGTGGGTGTTGTCTCTGCTGGACTATAAGTCACCAATTGGCAGGATTGTCATTCTCCTTCCTTACGCTATCTGCGTGTTACCGTTTTGAAAGTCACCCTCACTACGAGAACAACCTCCGAGCTGCAACTACAAGCTGAAAATGACAAGTTTTGACAAAGACACATTTTTTCTTTTTATGTGCCATTTTCTTTTGTAGGGATTTAGTCATTTTTGCGCATGTTACACCAAAACAACTTCCCTCCTGACACTATTTTTGCAAAGGCAATATGGCTGCATTGTCAGATTCGCTCAGCACTGTCCAAGACAAGTGTGATTCGTTTAAAGAACTAACCAAACAACCCAGAGATCTTTTACTCAGAACGATCCCTATTCCAGAACGATAGTGGTCGGGGCCAGACCGATCTCTAGCACTGGTACAGCACTAAAGTCTTTATTTGTGATACAGTAGCGAGTTTACATGCAAAGTCTGTCAAGACTGAGCACATCTGCAAGCCAGCAGTCATACTACATGGACAGATTGCAGATTTAGTTGTTTTGTTTTTGTTTCACTCATGATCAAGCCCTTAACTGTACTATGCATGTACAGTACTGTACATATTTTCGTGTATGTATTTATGTGTGCGGGGAGTCGATCTGAAGTGAAAGAGGCTCATTTTCTCTTGAGACAACAGGAATTCAATTCAGGTATTAGGCAATGGCAGAGCAGTCATGGTCGGATGATCTCTTCGAGCAGGAAGTGATTAATTGGTTTGGAAGATTTTAAATGTCCTTCCTTAACCTCATGAGTCTGTAGAATATACACTCTTCTCCTTGTCCTCATCCTGCTGTAAATGTAAATTCTGTTGTAATGAAAGACATGACATTTACATGTTACATCTAAATTCTGTCTTCTGTAAGACTAATGATGGCACTTTCATGAGTGTGTTTTGGGCTATGTATCCAGTTTGTGTATTTCTGTAAGCAGTAGACACAAACACAAAGAGCTGAATTATGGTGAGCTAAAACATTATTATGAGTGTAATTTTTTTTTCGTTTTCTGTGACAGGAGTAGAATCGAAAGCAGATGAGACGAGAATCTGTATGGTCCCATGATTTTTTTTCCCTCTTTCAACCAAGAAAAGAGAAGATGTTCCTTTTATCTTTATGCATTAGTCTTAGCTTCCCAGGATTCCAATTAAACAAGATTTATTTTAAAATATTTATGATCCTTTTTTAATGCCAACATGGCCCCCATTGGTATGCACTGTTTAACTCCATTTGTGTCAGCTATAGCTGGCTATTAACATGGGACATGGTCTGTTGGCTTAATGTAAGCTCAGGAAAGACGCTGATTTTAACATTCAGAGTTCCAGCCTTTAAGATTAGCTTACTATTAAATTACCCACTGGCTTCTGATAGCTTTGCACAAGATTTATTTACACTTCAGCAGGTAAAAGAAATTATTTTTCATCAATCTGAATGATAAAAGAAAATGTCTACATCCAGATAGTAGAGGAAGGTTTTAGAAGTCCAAGCACCGACCATGTTGGAAACCTTTCATTTTTGCTGGGATCTTTATTCTTCTGTGTTATTATTCTGACAATAAAACTGGTTTTCGGGACTAAAACAAACGTGTTGCAAAGGAAAAATCAGAAATCGCAGACCCTTGTTCCTTTAGATCATATCCACCTTGCTGAATAATTCCACTGTGTTGTGAATACACTCAAAGAAACATATACATGTTGTAAATCAATTCACTGACCCTTAAAGTTTTTGGATTCATGTTTCTGTCATCAATTGTTTTGAAGTTACTTGTGGCGGAGTGGATGTGATTTCACTGTTAATACTGTCAGTTCAATTATCAGACAGTATGAATAGATGTTACATGAAAAGGGAATGAATAAACAATGAGTGCAAAAAACAAATCTGAAGTTACTATGTTCAAACTTCAGGTCCGGGACGCCCATCAAATATGGTGGATTATAAATGAAAATATGCTGTCAGTTCTGGATCGTCTTCTGGATCAGCAAGAAATCGATCATACTGACAGATATTGTGGGATTGGGGGATTGGAGATGCCTGAACCCCATCATTACTTTGTGTCATTCTATTTTTTTGTTTAGTTTTTGTGGAGGGACTATCTGCTTTGCCTCTAACACAAGTAGAGCTGAAGAGTACCTGATTAAGAAACACGTCATGAAGATATAAAGAACCTTAATTAAAGTAACATCATGAGCTACAAATTCTTCATGATGCCATCTCTTCCCATGCCTCTCTCTTAGAGCAAAATGTATTGTCTCTTTTTAAATTAAAAAACATCTGTCTGTTTTCATGATATGCTGCAAAGCTTATGGTACACCAATCTCTTATTCAAATTGATGCACTTATTTCTTTTTCTAGATCAACATGCAAATATGTATTTTCCACAAATAAATGCATCTGCGATGTTTTATGATAAGGGTTTTACATAGGTAAGACAGTTGAGTCCTTTAAATGAAGAAAATCTGTGGACTGAAAGCATGTTGTCATGCTGTCTGATTAGGAATAGTTGAGAGCAAATATCCAATCAGGAAAGATGCAGTTGGCTGAAAACATGTTGTCAAGTTAAATAAAATACTGAAAATATGAGCCTGTACTTGTGCAAAACTACCACAAAAACCGTGAGGTACATAATGCATCCTCATGAAAAATCATCCATCCGACAGTTCAGTCAGCTCTTCGGTGTGCAGTTTCATTGCAGAATGTATCAACTAGAAAATCCATTACACTTTAATAAATGGCCTATTGTAACCTTGAGCAACTCTGTGATAAAAATTTGTAGACATAACATAATAAAAAGGTACTCTGGTCTCATTTGAACAATACAGCTCAGACTTTCCAGTAACGGTGTATATTTAAATTAAAATTTGCTGGTGTGGGAGATTGGGTCACAATGCATATTCAGATGCTAATTCCAGGCATTTGTCTGTGAAGCAGTGGCCCATATAATTTGACTTTGTGTGGGAAATGTCCTGAGTGCAGGCTCAGGCTGAAGAGACGGAAATTAAATGTTCATGAGATGACGCCAGAGAAATACAGAGAGAATACAGTACAAGGGGGAAAAAAAAGTTCAGTCACAGTCAGATCAACTCTTAAACCCATTGTTCATCAGTTTAGCTTGTGGCAAAAAACATCAACCAGTGTCTGATTCAGTCAGGTGCTTACGAATTCCCCTCAGGCAAAAAACTGGTTAAGGCAACTGTATCTCTCACAAATTATGTTCATATACAAAACAACAAATTCACTTATTAACTATCGACTTGATTGACAATATATGTTGGTTGTGATTTTTATGGTTGGGTTTAGAAAGTGACAGCATTTGGTTAGGTTTAGGGATAGATGCCAGGTTTTGGTTTAATCCGGAAAAAGATGGAATTAAACAAGACCCACGAGATCGCTCTGATGCATCCACTATTCTTGCATCATCTGTCCATGCAGTTATGGCCAAAAATAACGTTCCTGAGACATTGTGTTCATAAGAATGGACAGACATGATGTCACAGTGACCTTGACTTTTGGCCACCAAAATCTTTTCAGTTCATCCTTGCGTCCACGTGGAATGTTTGTGGCAAATCTTGCAACATTCTGTCAGTCTGTCCTTGAGATACTGTATTTTAAATGTAATGGGGACCAACTGACGGACCGGCACCGACACAACTTCTTATAGAGATGTGCCATGAACACATCTAAAAAAAAAAAAAATTATTAATATTTCAACCAAACCAGGTTCTAAGGGGGTTGGGATGCAAACTCCTCGATTTTGTATAGCCACCTTCTGCCTGTTCAGGAATAGCAAAAAAAAAGAAAATTAAAGCACTTGCTATGTTTGTAGCAAAATGTAATGCAGGCAGTAGTGAAGAGCAGGTCAACCCATAACCCACAGCGTAGGCAGATTCAGGTAAGCTTACTAGAAATGATCATGAGACTGGGCAGGTCATGTCAAAATGTGACGAAACAGCATTTCAACTAAGTTATAAATAACTTACAGAAACGCAGTGTGCAATAGGCTAGACTGTGATTACACGTCCACCGTCTCTTCCCCTCTTGCTTAAATACACACACGCTGGAGGGTGCATGTCCTCCTATGACTTGGTTGTCAATAATCTGCATTATATAACTATAAACCATGTTGTGAGCCCGGCCCACACCTAGCAAGCCCACTCAAGTTCCATCAACTCAGCCTTTGATGTGAGCATTCATGAAGAACAAAGTGCCATTCGCAGCACAATCTAAACAAGTGGACGAGGAGTTCTGCTGCTCTGACCTGCACCCATTTAATATTGTATCTGGTAAGGGGTTTATACTGCATACTTATTGGGGTAGTGGATATCACGAGTTACCCTGTGATTCCCACCCCTAGTTTCTAATCATGATAAAAATACGAGATGCACACAACAACAACAACCAACCGCAACATTAACATACAGCAACTTTCAAGGTTGTTGTTCCCATATTAGGGTCTTAATTAAACATGGGAGACTCATTTATATTACATGCTGTGTTGCTAAACAGCAGCTAAGGCTGGTGTGTGCATTTCAATTTCTACCCACTATCTCTAACAGAATGTGTTGTTATGTATGTATTGTAATTGTGCACATAAAAGCATGGACAGCACTTGTTTGTGTGGTGTTTTGAGCACATTCAGGTGTATCTATGTGTGTCTTCCCATGCCAGTGGTGGCACTGCCTGATAAATAGGCCTCCAGATGTGTGTGAAGCCTATCTCTGGCAGTGAGGAATATTGGCTCTCCCTGCTACTTTATCATGGAGAGGCAGCTCTGACAGAAACCCTGACACAGAAACCTCTCCTAGAAGGGAAGTGGGGACAGCTTGGGCATAATTAGAATTAATGCGGAGATGTAGAATAAGGAAATGAGCCATCACAATACAGATCAGCTCTTCATTTCAATTTTATGCTTCACTCGTTGAATTTCACGGGTAATAATGGATAGGCAAGGCTGCCGATCACTGCTTGTGATGACAGTTATGTATGCACTGTTTCTTTGTGGTCCTATAGGCCCAACAATGAGGGGAGAAGGACATAGAGGCAAACAGTGCGAGAAAGCCAGACAATACATATGTAGATCAGGGAAGGAATACAAATGTATATCCATTCCATTCCATCTCCTACTGTAATCATTTGATATGAACAAAGTTCTTTACACAAGAAAGTAAAACAAATAAACTTGTACCCTTACTTGATATGCATCATCTGCAAGTGATTTAGCCCAAGTTGCCATAAATGGCTCTATCCACTGACTGTAGCCATGCCAACTGGAGATCTGCCTTGCTGTGGTATCATTACATCTAGGTGGGGCTCTGACTTCATTCTGAGGTTGTGTTTATAAAACTGAAAAAGCAAACATTTATACTGTCTCAAAAAAGAAAATGTGAATTCTAGACACATTTCCATGAACTGGTTTGGAACAAAAAAATGAGGCCGCATAGTGTTAGTGTTGAGCATGCCATTGCTGTTTTCCATTTTTGTTTTTTCTTATGAATGACACAGAGGAATAGTTTTGTCTCCTAATCATTCCACACTACCTGTTACAGTACCAGCCATGTCTTCCGGCTTTATGGGGATAACTTTGAGGACAACGGCAAACCAGTGATCTGATCAGTCATGTGAGTTAAAAGTTATGAAAACACAGACATTGAGATCCAATCACTCAGACTAAATGCAATGGCAGTGGTTTAAAAAAACAAGGATGGATAGACTAAAGACAGTTCTGTAATAAAAACAACAGTTGTTGTTGTTTTTATCTCTTTCCTTGTTTTTTTGTTTTTTTTTATGAGCTTTTGTGTCCTTGACACATGGTTTTCTTAGTTCCACCTAAAAAGTTACTGGTTGTCTTTGAGTGGCACAGTGGATTTAGTTTTTTTTTTTTCTAGCAAGCTAATTAGTAAATATGAAAAGGCATTAAAACATCCTTTCATTCATCATTTACTCTTCTGAAGATTCCCTTATTTATGATGCATTTGCAAAGAAACATTATAAAACCAGTCTGTTAATCTTGACAGATGGCGCTGCATCAACAATCCCTGCAGGAATGAATGCTTAGTTGAGCTTTTTTTATTTGCATATAGAACAGGCAAGTGAAATCCGATCAGGGGTCACTTGAGATGGATATGGAGGTACTTAGAGCTGTCCGCTTGTGACTGGATCACCAAAGCTGCATGTTAATGCCAGGTGTGAACAGGACCATAATCCCACAGATGGTGGCTCTGCACCATCGGCTCCTCATACACTAAATGTCTGAACTTGGATTCATCTCGTACCGAGCAGGATTAATATTGCTAAGACAAATTCTCAGTAGGGTAAAAATAACGATGGCCTTGTGTTTGTATTTTTTGTATTTACTGTTGCCACCCAGGGACTACAGATGGAAATGAGCTAATAACTAAATCTGATACAATGCACCCCTTCTGTGATATGTTAATGATTTGTGCATGGTTTCTGAAAAAAACAAAAAAAAACAATCAAAACATTCAAAACCACTATCGCTGACCTGTAGACAGTCCTATCAGAAGTGAAAGCTAACACTGCATCATACAGAACAATGCACCGTCCTGCTACTGTGTGAATATTCTACTGACAATGTCCAGTGTTTGTCTAAACCACCACCACCTGTGGTAGCCAACTGGGAAACAAACATGACATAGGTAATATCAGGGTAACCAAGTAAGAGCTTAAAAAACAGTGAAGTTGTACAATGTGGAAAAGCCAGAGGTTAATAATGTGGAAAAATATCTGACACTCATAATGGGAAAGAAAATGTCAGCAATAATGTGGTGACAGTAACCTAACCCAACAACCCAAAATAAAACATAGTTGGAACGGTACTGAAAATGCAAATAAAAAAAAAAACAATGCAGCAATGTTAAAATTTGCTTTGACTTGTATTTCATTGTAGACAGTATGACCATTCTTTTTTTTTTTGGAGATACACATCCATTCCTCACATTCAGGTCTGCAACACATTCACGAAGTGTTGGAAAACAATAAAGCATTCACCACTTTGAAATGTTGCCATTTCTTTTCACAACACCAAGTGATGAAGTGTTTCAGGTGTAGTTTTGTCCCATTCTTCCTGCTAACAAGTCTTCAGGTGTGCAACAGTACGCGGTCTTTGTTGTCACATTTTGTGTTTCAAGATGCTTCACACAGCCTCTGCTGGGGACTACATCAGGTCAGCCCGACACCCGCACCCTCTTCTTCCTCAGCCAGGCCTTTGTAATGTGTGCAGAATGTGGTTTTGTACTGTCTTGTTGAAAAATACATGGGTGTCCCTGGAAATGTGAATGCTGCAAAAAATCTGTGCATTTTTCAACATTAATGGTGCACAGTACAAATGACCGTTGCCAAGGACACAACCCCAGACCATGATGGACTCTGGCTTCTGGACTTGCTGGTAACAGTCTGGATGGTCCTTTTCATCTTTGGTCTGCAGTAGAGGGTGTCCATTTCTTCCCCTAAAAATCCAGAATATTTATTTGTCTGGCGTTTCCACTGAGTGATGGTCCACCCCAGAGGCCTCCGAGCTCACAGAAGTCAATGACGCTTCTGGAAAAAGTTAACATAAGGTTTCCCTTTGGCTCAGTAAATTTTGAACTGGTATTTGCGTCTGTAACTCCGTATTGTAAGGCTTGACGAAGGTTTGCCACAGTAATCCTGAGCCCATGCGGTTCTATCAGCTCTAGATGTTTGACGGTTCTTGACGTGGTGCCGTTTTTGGCATCGTGCTCAGCTTAGTCTTGTGCCTTTGCCCTTTACGCACTGAAATCCATTCAGATTCCTAGAATCTTTTGAGTCTGTTCTTTCCCATAGAGGGATTTCACGCATTTGTCGACAAACTGATGATCATCGGCCAATCTTTGCTCCTTTCCTGGATGCTGTTTTTGGATCATGATTACAATCATCGCCTTCAAATCACATTGTTTATTTATTTTAACTCATTATCAGCCCATATTTACAAATGATATGAAGCTGACCAGACAAAACATGAAATATGTTGTGTTAATACTGTCTACAATGAAATACAAATCAAAGTACATTTTAATATTGCTGCATTCTTTTGTAATTTGCATTTTTCATGTGATTCAATTTCTTATTTGGGGTTGTATTGTAAATGATTAGATTCTATCTGACATGTAATGTTCCCTTAATTATCAAGGGGTAATATTAATGCGATAGATGATAGATGAATATGGAAATTATGTCATTGTAGGTTATTTGTTCAATTTAGGAAGGAATGTGAAAATCTATGATTTAACCATCAAATCTGGCAGTTTGTAGCAGTCGTATGTTGAGGTTGCAGTTTGTTCTTTGCAAACAACAGTCTGTTGTCAGCTAAGATGCCTTATAAGATCCCTCGGAGACCTTTTTTTTACAGCAAAAATGTATGAAAATGTCCATGCCAACTTTTCTCCTGCAGCATAATCACATTCTTCACTATCAGTATGCTCAGTATGTCCAGCCATTTACATAACTTGTGTTTGCACTAGTGTGGTTACAAGGTTACGGTTGGGACCTTGGATAGTGCATTCAAACTCAGTTTTTCACTGTTTTTCACCAGTCATTTCATTTCAATTCCCTCTGTTAGTTCAGTTAGCCTACCAACTTTGATTAAGTGATATTTTAAAATAATACAGAGTAGAAGAGAGAGTTACAGCTTTTATTCATTTGATCGCATTCTCAGCAGATCTTAGAAGAATATTTTGAAATATTTTAAGCATTACAACCAAAAATAAACTGGTTCAGAATCTGGAGAGTTTTCCAGCTGAAATCGAAAAATAGCACATTTTCTCTTGACCCGAGGTGTGAACCGTGACAAAATTGGGTGTGTCATATTCCACAGGTTGGAAAGAGATGATGAAGAAAATAACGACGGAAAAAAAGAATATGCTGTGGTCAGCCAGCAAAACCCAATCCTAGGTAGTGATTTGGTCAATTCCAGGAAAAGCTAGAAAGTAAGCAGAACTAGTTGGAGATTTGCCCAAGGCTGGTTTCACTTGAACACAAGAAGAAATAAACAACCTGAAAGGATTATCAAGACCAAGAACTGTCAACAACTGGAGTTGGATGGGGTGATGTCTTACTACATTATGATCCATTGTACATTCTGCAGTGCCCTCCATTGATGATTGACTGATGATTGACTAAATTGGTGGAAAGAATCCAAGAATCCTGAACAGAACCGGTACAAGAAGCAGAGTTCATTTGGAGCAAGAGGTCTAGTGAGAGGAGAGCAGAGCAGAGCAGATTTTTTAAATAACCTCAACTTTCTATCTGTCCTGAAGAAGTAGTAAGACATGTCATTCGGTGGGGTGTCACTAGGGGCGCTGCCACAGACTGAGCAGAGGAGTAGTTTTACCACCAATCGCCCTCATTGACACTATATAAAGTTTGATTCTTGCCCGTTCAAGGTGATACGCAATTCATTCTCACTGTTTGTGCCCCCATCTGAGTACATCTAGAGACATATTCTCTTCCTAGGATTCATTGTAGAATTGTTGTGATTCTGTAATTGCTGTATAGGCTACTGACAGATGTTATAATAACCAATAATAGCCAATATCATTTCCCTTCAGTCTCTCTGACAGCAAGGACAACGATGCACCAAAACATTATCTGCTCTGTCTAAAAAAACTAGTGTATATTAAATACTAAATATAACAATGATGTGATATGAAATATGACAAAATACAGAGTTCAGAGTCGAAGGACAGCGGATTGTCTTGAGGGAGGACCCCTGCCCTGCAGAACCCTAAAGGGACAACATGGTCTCAAATTACATGTTTTAATGAATGAACTGCAAAGACCAAGAAACAGGGGATACCATTTCACAGGTGTGGATTTATTTCATTTTGCTATAAACATGAACTTGAAATATGACAATAAGTTCTCCTCATTTTAAGGTCATATGAACTTATTGTCCTGATACTAAGTTAATCTAACTTCGATAACTAAATAAAATGAACCTTTTTATCAAAGTCATGCAGGTGGTGAAAGGGATATTTGTCAATCATCAATCTTTCTATAAATGATGTGAGATTTGAGCTACATGTGGATTATTCATGTCTCTTGTATAAACCTGCAGTGCTAGTCATGTCCCTGGTGCTGTTACTTTCACGTGTAACTGATTCACTGCAGCTCTGCACACACTGCTCATACACTGCATATATATTTTATACATAACGTGTGACTTAGAAAATCAGCTAAATCAGAGTATTTCTATACAAATGTAATTCAAACATGTCTTTCATTATATCTCTATCTCTTTTTTATTAAGCAACTCTTAATTTATTTCCAAAATTTGAAACACAACCACTATATGATACAGCTGCCATAAATGGGGGAAAAAATGATATCTGGTGGAGCACGCCCTTGGTTTGGACTAAGCCCCGAATGTTTACAATGTCTGGCTCTGCCTCTGGTGATGTGGTTAGATTTCCTCAACAAAACAAGATTTCCATTGACACGTCATTCCCAGACATTGTCTGTTTGCCACAGGAAGGATGAATTTAACAAGATATAACTTAAACTGCATATAAACTTGTAATAAAAGTCAGTCTGCCCTCCCTGGTGTCTCGAAAAACCACATCCTCTCTCTCTCTCTCTCTCTCTCTCTCTCTCTCTCTCTCCGATGCAAACTATCATTCCATATGAAGACAGAGGAAACCATCTTCACAGGGTCCGGCACATGCTTCTTTACATGCTTTTTTAAAATAAATTAAATAGTCCAGCATTCCAATGCTATTAAAGATAATTGAGAGGGTAATCCCTGTTGGGTGCTTCTCTCTCCACTGACGATGATTGTGGGTTTTGACAACCACAGTTCATTAGTGGGTATTAGGATGAAGCTCACAGGAGACCGCATTGTCAAAGAGGTGTAATATCTTCCTCATTACAGAAGGTATCAAATGCAGTGCCACACCACCCATAGGTCTTCATTTCATTATGCCCTAGTTACATTCTCTGGGGTAAAAATGTATATGTGAAATGCACCTGTAATGACAGCCACCAGGCAGTAGAAGCTATTCTCTGTGGCTCTAACGTATCACGAAGCTGACGTTAGTAGAAAAGAATTATTTCATTTAGAGCTTCCCATGAAGAAAAGGAGAAGGAAACGTATTGCCTAAATCAGAGGAGACAAAATTCTTTCTTATGAAGGGACAAAACTGAATCTGCCTGAAGGGCTGCAGGATAAAAATAAATGTTGGTGATATGTAAAATGACATTATATTTAAAAAGAAAAGCAAACACTAAACATTCTAAAATTAAAATCAACAATAATAAAAACACGCTATGCTGCCTGTTAATTGAACAGACATGACACATGGCAATTAAAAACAGAGCTTGAAGGTCATATTTCATGACTACAACATCTATTGTTTATATATATATATATATTGTTTAATGGCCTCAGGAGACTTACAGTACATTATGTTGTGATAGCTGTACCATTACATGTACCAGAGGGATTTATGTCCATGTCACTGCTTTACTATTCCACCAAATGTTTGTTTTTTCGTTTGTTTTTTAAGAAAGAACAGCATGAGAGACGGGTGAGACAAGCGGGGAAGACAGAGCGGAAGGAGAGCCGGGCTGGGAGTTTTGACTTTCCCAGATAGCACAATAATTGAATTTTCTTTTCTCTCGTGTATTATTCATCTGAATGGTTTTGAGGAACATTAATACGCAAAGAGGAATGAATGAATACTGATTTCTTCCTTAAGAGAGGAATTGTAAAGAAAAACAAAGTAGTTGTTTTTCTTTCCAATTCCAATTCCGTTGTAGCCCTGTAGGAAAACTGTCATCACAATGTGTACCATTTAACTGAAGGATTCAACTTAAGCCAAATTACAGTTAGTTTGGTGAAATTTTGCTGAAAGACTAACTTATTGTTTTCAACCTGGCACCTGAGGAGCGAGGAACCTTCTGCTTCAACCAAAGGTATTCTAAAGACGAAAGATTGTTGATGAAAACGTAACGACTAACCTGTGGCTAATTAGCTTAAGCTTTGGTCACATATCACTGTGAAGTAAAGCGAATCAGGTCTCTGACGTCACCGAACGTTCTCCTAGTTAGTCTTGAGGTTCAGCAGAGTGGATTTCTTAGCCACGATGGGAGAGATTAGAGGCGTGTTTGTTGAGCTTGGTTATTTTAGACTTTGGTTTCGACGATATAAAGACGAGACTGCATGTGTGTTTGGTACATGGTTCGGCATCATGACAGACTGTAGAGCTGCCGTAAACGGACCTCGTCTGTCGCAACACCTCAACCTGTCACAAAACAATCAATTTGTTAATGTTAGATCTGATCAGGTGGCTTTTGTAATTTTTGTAATTTGCTGTTCTATGGATAAGATGTTAAAGATCATCACAGAGGTCGTCTGATTGTTATGAAACTGTAGTATATAATGTGTTTTAGGTTAATAAATTAGTTAAGAATTGTGTCAGAATAACACCTTTATGAAGTATACTGTTCATAGTCTGTATTGTGCCATGTGAACTTTCACCTAGTATAATGCATGAGTTGGTATATGTTTTTGAAGAACTCTGAACCTAGGAGGTCACCTTTGAGGCCTCTAAGGTCAGGATGCTGGATTATCAATACATCAAAGGAGCTCCTTTTATTTGGGAATAGATTGGAGGGGCACCCTTAGATTAGAACTAGATGTCCTTGCCCCATTTGTCCAAAAAACAACCAGCCTATATATGTGAGGACAAAGACTTAGAGATTCAGAGAATGCCATGTTGGCTTCGGGTTCTCCCAGGTATCCATGGTGCCTGTTTGATGCTCTTCTTTTTTGTAATAAACTTTTTATAATCAAGCAAGAAAGTGTCAGCAGAGATTCCTTCTTCATCTTCACATCATCGCTACACAATTAACAACAATACCTACAGTTTTTACAAAATAGTTGTTCATGGAGCTGAGCCACTTCTCTCATAGGACTCTATTCAAACAAACAGCCGCTGGTCTCCCTTCAAAGACCCCAAGGCCGTGACATGTTTACCCCCAGCGACTGGAATCTTTCGTCTTTAGTCAGAATACCTCTGATCCAGGCCTCTGTCTTTTCCGTGTCATAACCGAGGGGCACAAGTGACATTTCAGCAATTTTACAGGAGGAGCAAAACAAAAAAAACAAATGATCACTATTTTCAGTGTTATGTCTTTTGGTTTTTGATGAATAACTCTAAATTGATTAAGATTTTCAATGTTGTCCTTTTGGCAGTGGAAAGAGCTCATCGAGAGCTTCCATTAGATATACAGTATATATACAGTATCTCAGTTTCGCCCAAAATGTCACTTACGCCCCTCTGGTTCTCAGCCCTCGTAATGGTGGCCATGGCGCACGGCTATGTTCGAGATCGCGGATAAAAATGTATAATAACACCTCCACCAACAGACCACAACTGACCAATCAATACATATATATATGCAATAGCAATATAATGACCTTAAAACAGAGACCGATTAAAGCACTAAAGCCTCTGACATTTGTAAGACTGCAGTTGTTACGGGTGTTTTTAAATTTTTCCCGATTAGAGTTTTTCTTGGGGATGTAGGTGTGTAGTACAGACTGTGCACAGGCACATTGCAGACGCAGGTGTAACTAATAACATTAATAATGGCTGCATTCCATTTAGGTGTCCTACTTTCAGTGCCTTGATTTTGTGCATGCTGGATCTGTGTCATTAGTCGCTGGGACACCTGGATGCAACAGATCCATCATACTGTAAATGTTATTAGTTAAACCTGTGTTTTTCTGGGTGTGACAAGTCATAATTTCTGTTGTGAGACAGGCCCATTATGCTGGAAACACTGATACCTTTCACATTTCAATGTGCCCACAGAGGTTAGTAACCTTGAGTAATTACGAGGAAACACTGGAGTGCCACAAACTCCAATATGAGCACAGGGCTAATCAGCCATGTGTGAATGTAAATTAAATAGCGGGGTGGGGCAGTGATACAGATAATTATTATGGTAGCGAAATGTGAAAAACACAAATGTCAGGCAGTAGGTCCTACAATAAGCCGGAAAACAAATTAGATTACAAAGCATGTAAATGCCAGTGAAAAGACCTATACAGTATGTGCAACTTTTCATGTAATAGTTTAACATTTTCAGCAAACAATGTCAGACAAATAATTTACTAATCAAAATATATTAGGCTTAAAGGTCCAGTGTGTAAGTTTTAAGGGGATTTAGGAGGATCTAACTGCAGAAATGGAATATAATATTCATAGTTATGTTTTCATTGGTGTATATTCATGCAAAAAAATTGCAATCATTGTGTTTTCTTTACCTTAGAATGAGGCACTTATATCTACATTTCTACATACATATATATCAACATTACAGTGACTAAATTATTTTCTCTCCTTGACTGGATTCAAAAATCTGATAAAAAGTTGTGTAACTGAAGAGTGTAATTGCTCTTAAGATGGATTTTGTCTCTTCTACGTTTCCTCCTGTCCCTCTTATCTTTGTTTTTGATCTGTTATCTGCTGTTTACACTGTTTGTATCTGTGTTATATTCTACATCTTTGTCATGAGTGATTTTATGAATTTTGTATGGATTGCTGTGCCTTCTTGGCCAGGTCTCCCTCGAAAAAGACATTTTATTCTCAAGGGACTTGACCTGGTTAAATAAAGGTTAAATAAAAATAAATAAATAAAATTGTGTTTCAATCACTAATGGTGCTTTACAACTGTGTCTCTCAGAAATTACATTCACATTCAAGCATTTAATGTTTTTTTTACGGTTAGGTTTAGGCACTGACAGCACTGACAGCACGCAGTTTTAGGTAAAGATACCAGGACATGGTTTAATACAGAAAAAGGCAGCAAACGTAAGAGACACCTGCCCTTCAGGTGTCAGTGCTGAAGCATTTTAATCTAGAGTTCTGATTTTTTTTTTCCAAAGAAGAGAGAAACACTTTTTTACAAGTGATACTTAGATATTGTAATGGTTTATTTCAACCGAGTACTCCTTTATATTTTTATACATATTTTTAAAAAATCATATCTACACTTTAGATCCCATCTCTGAGACTGTGCCCCAGTCTGCATGTTCTCGCTTCAGCTACTCTCATAGCTGCCACTGCTGCTTCTGTCACAGCACTCGCCTTAAACTCAACACTTGAATGCCTAATTCGCCAGGTTCTGTTATACTGCCTGTGGTACAAATCCTTAGCATCCATCTTCCACGGGGTGCCGGCTATAGGTTCCTAACTATGCTGGTATGCCTCTGTTCAGGGACTCGGGGTTAGGAACCATTTTTCATTGACATGCTTCATCTACCTCATCCTCCTTTTGAGGTGTGAGCTCCACAAAATCCGTGATTTGCTGTGCCTCTGAGCATAAGTTTACCTTTGAACTGTTTTCTAGCTTAATTTTTCTTTTGCTTTGTTATTGCAATTTCATGAGCACATCAAAACACTTTTTTATATCACTTTCCCCTTGGCAGTCTATTTGTGGAGTCCCTGCAAGTTTATCTGCATATTGGTGTGTATGCTGCACCGCTGCTCTCTTTCTATGTACCTGTTTAACGTGGTTATTAAACAGCAGTAGTAGCAGCAGCCTTTTGCTGATTGCTTTGGTTTGCTGGCCTGTAGTCCCAACGGGCAGTCTCTCACAGGCCAACCAACTAATTTGGATGCAGAATTGCTTTGGGCTCTTATGGACCGAAGGGAAATCATTTGCACTGCTGTAAGACAATGCCCAATAACATATTTTTTATATACATTGTTGAGGTTTCTCTGACAACAATGGCCAAGAGGAGTGAAGCGGAAGCATTCGATGTGTTGAGCCATCCCGAGCTGTTCTCTCGTACCTCCCAGTGGTCGGTAGGCTCCAGCAGATTGTGCACCTACTCTGGGTATGACCGTCTCGCAAGGCTTTAATGAAGTCCTTCCAAGCAGTTAATCTCAAATTAAACCTTCTGTCGTAACAAAGAGAGCAAAGTGGAGAAAATACCCCTGCAACCAACACTACTACCACATCTTCTACGATGACAGGGTACTGTAGTAATTGCAATAGGCTTTGCACTCAAAGGGCTTGACACTGAAGCCAGTGAAGACGTAAATTAAAGTTTAATACCAGTGACGACCACTAGATGCTGGCTCTAAAAAAGCCTGGCTTTTATTTACTTCCACTGAACTTGAACAATGTTTTCCAGGAGTCATTCTGGTCTCATTCACTTTATTTGGATGCTCTTTTAGTGCTTTTCTTGCTGTGTTGTGTGGGCTTTGATTGACAGGAGTGACTGACAGCTCACTCAACTGCTTAGTCAGCCTTTCGGAGCTGTTTATTGAATAAAACTTTTTTTTTCCTGGCAGTTATGGTTACACTAACATGCATTTAATATGAAAATGTTTAATAGAGTTTATTGTTTTACCATTTCACTAAGTTAGCAGAAGCGTACCCCTCTCTACATTCACTTCTGGCTCCAAAAAGCCAAGATGACGAGGCTCCAAAATGGGACTCATGCATCCACTTCTTTTATACAATCTCACTGATTCGCCCTAGTTAATCTAATTAATGTATCTTAGAAATTAAGTAAAGTTAACAGTAATTTACTTAGTCAAAGTTTTTTCCTCAACTGAGACTTTGCAGGCTGATTCCACAGGCCTAATAGCTCTGAGGGGGATTAACTTAGCTTTGAGAACTGCAACAGACTGCTGGGCCAACAACAGGACAACGCACTAATCACCAACACTCCTGTTTAATGCTTCAGTGATGTTGAAACTATACAGACACACTTGTTGTCTTAGCATCACTGGCCTATGGACCTGCTTTTACCCTTTATCTTTCCTTGTGAAATATTTCCAAAACAACTGTGCAGCGGTGTGTTTGTGTGTCAACCCACTGTCGGAGAGAAGAGACTGGTACTGGTAAATCAACACAGCAGAAAACGAGTATTGAAACAGTTTCAAATATTCAGAATCAATATGTATTGAAAATTCAATATTTTGGCAACATGGATCTAGTAACCACTAACGACTCTCTTGTCCAGTCTGACCTATAGTCGAATGTGGATCACAACTTGACACTGGTTGACTGCAGTGGCCCGGGTTCATATTCCTGGTCTGGGTCACGCATGTCATCCCCCTCTTTCTATGTTTCTCTACTGTCAGCTTTCAAATAAAGACACAAAAATGTTCCAGAACAAATATATATAGTATGTAAAAAATAAATATTCATTAGCTTGTTTTGCTGTACGTCTGAGCATAAAATGCACACACACATATTCACACATCCCTTATTGATACATATGATTTCTGAGCACCATCTGTAAGTGGTAAAGGCAGCCGATCTTTTAGTATTCCAAACATGCGGGTGGTGACTGGTCTTATTAACAGTGAAGCCCATGGGGCTTATGCTAGCAGGATTTCTCCACAAGTCCTTTATCACCTGTTGAGAGCTACTGAGCGTGGGCGCTGTGAAATAAACAGAAGTATGTGCCTACCTGCTGCTAAGCCCCAGTGGCCATCATCTCACTGACAGAATAAGACATCACAGCAGCCATCTGAGAGCACAGCAAAGGAGGAGGGCGGTGACCTTCATAAACCATTTCAAAATCATGCCATTTGGAATCCAGATTTAGAGGTGTGTTCAGGTACTGTGTGGACGATACCCTACAATGAACACTGCGCTCTATTCTAACCTATGGAACTCCCCCTCCAGTGCTGCTCTGTCCGCATTTCAACTATAGCACCGAGTAACACGTTCTATTCAATTAAAGCCACAATATGTAACATGAAGAAATGTACATGTATATGTGCCTCAGCACCAGCAATAGCTGGTATTATAAAGAGGTATTATTTTTTAGCCTTTATATACACATGACTGATTCTCATTGAATACAATGTCTCAGGAACAGCTTTTTGTAATTTTTATTTTCAAATTATGCACAAAGGTTCACTTTGACTCAAGGATGAACTGATTAGATGTTGGGTGTCAAGAGTCAAGGTTGCTGTCACCTCACAAAACACATTTTTGGCCACAACTCAAGAATTCATTTGACAATTATTGAATTAATTTCACACAAATGTACAATAGGATATCATCACCTCTTAGTAAAACTATATTCATGTTATGTTATTTCATGCTAGTGAATTAGCCACAAGTAAAACCATGTGAAACATGAGGTTATAGTGAATAAATTATAAATGAATAAAAAAGTATGACTACATTCCGAATTACAGACTTATCTGAATTGTATTGAACACATGATGAACACACGAAACATATGTTACGATGTAAGAACGCCAGTCAACAAAATATATAACATAGGCCTAGTCATATACCGAATGCAGCGATGCTACATATTTAATTTAAGTCGTTTAATTATTGTTGTATTGTCAGACTAGTAATACAGTTTTGTAATACTGTCTATTCTTATAACTTTGATGAATTTTATTTTTTTAAAGGCTTAATGTGTGAGATTTTCCTAACAGAAAATGTTAAGACTTCAGTGTCAGTGTATTTACCTGTCCTCAGCCTGCATTTTCTCATTTTTTCATCTTGTTTTGCTGTGTTTAGGTCTGATCATTGATATTTATATAGCGGAGCTATCTCCATAATCCATTTTTTGGCTTATATTACTACTGTGTACAAAGTAGGGATGCTCCAATTGTGAAATTCAGGGCTGATGAAAAAATGAAAAAATAATTTGACCAATGGCTGATGCTGATATCAATGTCATGTTTTTTCTGTTTAATTTGTTTTTGTTATCTTTTCCCCCTTTTGTGTCAGGGAAACAAATACATCTTCCTTTTTAAAGTCTCTCAGCCCTTTATCACAATATATTTGAATGAGAACAAATTCAATCATACACATTTTTGAAACAACAACAACAACAGATAGACATCGGCCACTGCACGTCGGTGAAATGTCTTGGCCGATACCGGCGTTTGGTGGATACATCTGTGCATCCCTAAAACTCACGAGAGTCTCTCAGACAATGTCATGTAATAAAATAGAATAAGTAAAACTGGCAAGAATAGCAAAAGAACAGATGAAACAGAATTGAAAAAAGAGAGAAACTTCTTAATTGGGCCGGATTTAGCTGACAGAGAAGGTACGAGCAGTTGCAGTAATTATGAACAAAGGGCCGCGATGAGCCTCAGCCTCAGCAGACAACTTCGGTTTGCTGATTGTGCAGTATAATGAAGGCAGAGTGAAACCTGCACACTGTATGTCATAGCAAGTGACCGCTTCTTGTTCAGCCACATAGCTGAATGCATAATTAGACATCTTATCAACACAACTAATAGGCACAGCTTACAGTGGGAGGAATGGAGCTCCATGTATACTTGAAGTGTTTGGTCATTAAAAAATGATACACGTGCTTGTTTTCTTTTTGGCTATGAAAGTGCAAACGCTCTCTGACTGGACTTGCATAAATGAAAGCAGTAAGCAGCTCCTACAATTAGGTAACTGAAGTATTATGCCAAATGCTGATATTATTAGGGAATTAGTCAAGATTTTACTCCTTTATGTCTTTTTATTTCAACCACATAATGCATGGAAAGCACTAGAGGATTTTAAAAACACGGGACATCCTCAGACATAAGATATTATTTAACTGATTTTTAATATTTTATGTGGAAAAACACATATCAGGATGACTCAGTAAAGACGGAGGATAAACTTTTTATAATGTTTATACTGAACTATTTCATAAAGGCAGTTCCTGGGACTGGGGACTCATCTAATCAAATGAAACTTCAGAACAAAACAAACATGGACGTGGACTGTTATTGCCAGCCGGTTGCACTTATTTGTGCTTTGTTTTGCACCAAAAAACAGCATACAAGAAAAAACTGTAGATGATGTCATGAGAATATGAAATCATCACAGCTTATTCCGTTTTACTAGAGGTGAGTTGGAAATAAAGTTTTATCGTTAGTCTCAGATGGAGCTACTACAAGCTACTGGCACGATGAGTAGAGCTAAGCTACTTCTTTTTTGGGGGTATATAGTGGTCAGCGTCTGCCTGTCTGTCATCATTTTGTTTCTGGAGCATAACTGCAAAACCATTCAGTACTTTTCCACCACACCTGCTGCAATTTATCAGCCATGTGTTGCGATGGAGCCTTTGTCCATCCACCTGGTCCATCATTTGACTTCAACTGTCAACTATTCATATTAGTTTTCTATACATGTTGACTGATTCAAGGTGTCAGTGGGCTAAGTCAATGAAACGAAGCTAACATCGGTAACAAGTACCACTTTTTGAATTTGGAATATGCCATCCTCTAATGATTCTTGTTAACATACACTATATGACCAAAAGTTTGAGGAGAACCCTGATCATGCACTTTTGTGTAGCATTGGCGTGCAGCTGTTTTTTTTTGGTTTAATATGTTTAATTATTACAGTGTGCCTCCAACAGCTTGATTTAAAAAAAAAAAAAAAGATCTTGACAAAGCTTCTCTTTCAACATGGCAGTGCCTCTGTGCATGAAACTCAATCAATACAGAACTGTTTTTCCCAGTGTGGTGGAAAACTGAACAGGTCTGCACAGCTCCCCGACCTCAGCCCCATCCAACACCTTTTAGATGAACATGAATGCAGACTGGAGGCCAGGCCACATCACCCTGATTTTGTGGCTGAATGGAAGCAAATCCTTGTAGCCACGTTCCAAAATCTCCTTAAAAGCAAGAACCAGAAATGATGGGATTTAAACAGCAGCAACAGCATTTCTGAGGTTTGGAATGACATGTTCAGAAAATACATATGGGATGGTTTTTTTTTTAATGGTCCTCAAACTGGAATGAGGAAAGACTGGGCACTACGGTGTTTTATGGGATTATGGGACAGCCGTCCAGATCTTATAGATTCAGTCCAGGCTGATAGTTTAGTACAAATCTCCGCAATACAATACATGTATTTTGCATGGGGTCAGAACTGTTATTTCTTAACACTCTACTGATACTTTTAGGTAATTTCTGAATATTTTAAAATATAAATATTCCAAATAGCTCCTTTAACGTAATTAGCATGACAGTTTTGTTTACTTTCTGTGGCGGCTGACCTGTGACCAGAGTTGGGCAGCATTAGATGCAGAGGTGTGGCTGAGTTTATTTGTGCTTTAGAATGCAACGACACTGAAACAATCAAAAAAGAACTTCGTATTACGCCGCTTCCTTCCTTCATTCACTCTCCAACTCGCTCAACCACAGCTGCTCTGTCCTTCGTTCAATGAGCAGAGACAAGGGGCCATCTTTGAGTCACGTATTTACAAGCAACCAACAAATGCCTTAAATTATGATCATTTATATATTTATATAGGGGAGCTTCATAAACCTTTTTTTGGCGATCCACCACCGGACTCGGACATACATGCATCCGACTGCAACATACGTGAAAGCGCTTCTGTGTGATGGTGACATGATGCACCAATGCTTGGTACCTGATAATGTAATCAGACTGGTCTGTCTCAGTAACTTATAGTTTCAATGAAGTGAAAAAGATTAATCATTCTGAATTCCTTTCTTTGTTCTTTTTCATTTTTTGATGGACTATTGTGGACCTTTTTGAAAATCAACTGGGACACATTTTTTCATGCTTGAATGTTATGCGATTTTACATTTAACTATCCATTATAAGCTTCAGCCTTAAAAAGAAAAGAAGGCACTAGTTAATTACAGCAAATTATGCAATTAAGATATGACAGACATAGTTTTCGTGAATGTAGAGCACATGAAGTTGAGCCAACATTTGCATGCAAGGCTTGGCACTGCTAGAATTCAAATTTGATGTCTGTTTATGGTTTTACTTGTACCATCCTCAGAGTTCAGGCTACTACTGTGTCTGTATTCTGCCAAGCAATTTTTGTCCAGCATTTCTGATCTAGAGCCGACTTTAACCCAGGATGATGGTGAATGCAATTAACCACCTGGTGGGAAAGAAAACCTCTCCACTTCTCTGCACCGTGCAGTGTACAGTTTGTTGTTTTCAGCAAAGATGAAATATGGGTCGTGAAGACACTCTGGAGTAAACATGTCACAGTTAAACAATGCTTCTGTCACAGTCATAAAAGTATTAGGTGTAAAGCCCCAGGATAACAAGTTTAAACAGCTATTTGCAAACTGTGATGACTTGTCTTCTACGAAACCGATACAAACAGAAGATGTTTAAGGTATATTTAAATGTCATACCCAACATTTAACATCTTCACATTATTTTCTTAGTGATCATTGCTATAATCCTGTATGTGTAACACACTTATTTCTAAAATACAAAATAAAAACTATACATTTTCTTAAAAATCTAACTGCCACTGATGCATCATTTTGGAAATTAGAGCAGTTTAAACCTGTGTTTTAAACTTTATTCTTTGTCTTCAGGTTTTAGTTTGACTTCTTCTGCATTCATAGTTGTTGTGTTTTAAAGCGAGGTCTGCTGAGAGCATAATTAAATTTAACATTTGCAGTAGTAATAAAACTGCTGACATTAGAGAGCATTACGTCTGTTATGTTAAATGTTGAATTAAGATTTACTGAAATGTCAGATGTTCTGCCATATTCCCATTGTTGTAGAACACTGTGTCCTGAGCTGGAGTTCTACTCTATTGTTTTTTGCATTTTGTCGTATCGCATCGTACCGCATCGTATCGTATCGCATCGCATCGCATCGCATCGCATCGCATCGCATCGCATCGTATCGTATCTTATGTATGCATGTCTGTTTCCATTGTGATACAACTTAGTCAAGGTTCGATTGG
>JAPQRN010000018.1:18015843-18045390 GCA_037367275.1 Coranthus polyacanthus
ATCGCATCGCATCGTATCGTATCTTATGTATGCATGTCTGTTTCCATTGTGATACAACTTAGTCAAGGTTCGATTGGCCTCACCCAATAAAATAAATGTTATTGTCAGTGAGGTGGTGGTTGTTGCTATTACTACATAATGTATTAACAATAAAGAAAAAGTAAGGACAATAAAAAAAAACATCCTCCTTAATGTTCCAAATATTCCCTTTTGTTTTTAAAAGTGCAAATGATATGTTTAATGCTGCCACTTGCAAACTGGAAACACTCTTATTTAATTTCATGGTAATATTAAATGAAACCAAACATCAAGAGGCCTAATGATAACCTGGAAACACTTGATAATAATAAACAAAAAGAGTAAAAAGTACATTGTCCATTACTTTAATCCACATCTCTGTTACTTCACACTTGGCTGACATCAAAACACATTTTGGAGGAACTCCATTAAACTCCCTCTCATTAATTACCATTGCACTGGAGTGGGTTCACGAGTTGAGTTCATTTCTGCTTAAGAGGATTTTGAAGTACATTGTAATTAAAACTCACTCTGCCTCATTCTTTATAAATGGTTTGAACAATGCATACAAAGTGGGCAGATGTGAGCCATACTATATCTGAAGGCATACGATCTTGTAAACACTCAACATGCTGACGTAGATATGAGCTTCATTTGTAGATACAGTGAGTGTGGCCTTATTGATAATGTTTATACGACATCTGAAACCTATATATTTTTATATGACATGCACAAAGTAACACACTTTAATTCGTCACGCACACAGAAACTTGTCCGCCCTAATTTATATTCATTACATATAATGATATAAAAGGACCTTTTGCACTGCAGCAGTAAAAACAGCAAGACATGAAGCTCAGACAATTCATTTATATGCTTTTAAGAAGTGGGAACATTTTCACAAATTGCAGATTTTATCACAAAAAACTGAATATAATTTCTTGTTTTGCCTTCATATGTCTTCCTGTGTGTCTATTTGTGACACTCTCATGCTCTTTCTTTTATGGATGGTTAAATGTGTGTCCATGCATTGACTGTCAAAATCAGATTGCATTTGTTTGTGGGGTTTTTGAGATTATTTTCATGATTTCTGCTCCAAACAGATACATAAACGTAACGCCAAATGTGCTGGTGAAAAACAGGGACATTTATTGAATTCATCACATTATAGTTAATTAAAACTAAGATTAGATCTAGCAGTATTTTTGTTAACTAACACTAAATCAAAACTTTAATGAATAATGGAACACAAACTAATATGGACTATACAATTCAATACAATAAAATAAGCTTGGATTTCATTTTAGACTATTTAAAGTTTCACTGTGATTTAATTACTGAGCTCAAATGATGTGATGTACATGGTGTAAAAGAATAAAATGCCTTTGCAAAATGTGGGACCTTTTACAAACAAAATCCCATTTGATGTCATATAGTCTTCCACCCTACCTTTTTAGGCTTTTATAAATCAAGTTTTTTCTCACAATACCTGAAACAGTCAAACTAACACTAAAACTGTCATAAAAATGCAACTAAAGACATAGCTACAAGCTGCAATGAATGGGTCCAAGCAGCAACATGAATATGAACATTTAGCATTAAGACCAGGAGAAGTAAACCACTTACCACTGACCTATTCTAGAAGGCATGTTTCACGACAGGCATGTTTTAGACATATAGGATAAGTAATTCACTTATTCACTCATCTTAAAGCTTTGATATCCTGGGTTAAACATGTACTATTTGCATGAAGTATTTCCTCAAATAGTAGCTTTATATACCTCAACCGCAGAAGGTACCAGGCCTTTACTTGAAGGAGGCTTGCATTAGAGGGGGACCTTTATTTATAATTTCCTCTGATGAAGAAGTAGAAATGGTCATAAATAGCGCAAAAACTCATTTTGATTTGCTCCTACTGCACTGCGCTTTTAACACAAACTCAACACTTGACTTGACTGTTTCAAATTAAAAGTATTTCAGTGGATAGAAACCATTCATTGTTTGTATTGTGTAAGCATTGCCTTCCTGTGGCACCTCTAAGTTTCTACAAATGACAGTTTGGCTGAAATATTCAGGCACAAACCTGTAGTGACTGAGATCGGATTGACCTACAACAACGAAGTGTTGAAAACAGCCACATTATATCAGTGAATGTATTAAATTAAAGAATAAGAAGTGTACATTGTGCTTTACTGACAACACATTATATGACAGACACCAGCCTGTATTTGGGGACCGGCCTTTATTTGTTTGTGTCGACCACATCGAGCCAGTTTTTATTTCCAGGAGGAAGTATGGTAATTTGTATTTGAATATGAAGAACTAAAACTAAACAGAGATGAAAAATCATGCTGAAAGACTAAAAGAACTAAAGAAATGAAAGACAGTTTCATAATCCATTGTAATTTCAAAGTGGAAAGGCTTTTTTTTTTTTCTTTTACCAAAAACATATAATGGCTTGCCACCTTTTGATCAGACACTGTTCAAGCTTCTTATATGAAATATTCTGTCATGTTGCTTTAATTAGTGCAAGAAAGCACTGCTTTTTTATTAGTGTCATTATAACTGAGCTAACTGGGTCTTATTCTGCTTGGACAGTAACTGTCTGTCACGGGGTCATGCAGCCACACATTGTGGTTTGTCAGACAAACCCAAACAAGGGCTGTTTCATTACATCTGTGGGCAACCACCCTCGACCCTTAAGCTCCCATAAGTCAAATGTGAGCTATGTGCCTAATGCAAAACAGCAGAGAACCAAAGTAATTGAGCAGACATTTATCTCAATAGTATGCAGTATGTAAGACATAGCTATAAACCCAGTAAATAAATAGTCAACAGAAAAATAGGGAAATACAGACATGCAATTAAGCACTATAAAACATGTTAAGCTGTCTCCATTTTTAAGATATCTACTGTTTTTAATTAATCTGTACCAGATATGAATAAGCAAGAGTATTAAAAAAGGTATAATTTTGATAATCACAATCCAGTTCATGTATAATACTCAGGTTATTATCTCAGAAGAGTGTACACCGAGAGCGGGCTTTAGATTACATCATTAATCCTATCTGAGTCTAATCCTTTTTTTCCGTCATTCTATTTAGTTACCCAGTGTGTCCTACAAGACAGTATGGAAATGGTCCAAAGAGCACACCCACTGACACACAAATACACACTGACAATTAGACTGAATTAAATAAATCCTTCACACACATCTAATTAATCTTTACTGTTCCTGTTGAATTATTTATTTGATGTATAGTGACTCATCTCACAGCTATCAAGAGGCAAAATAACTATATTCATTTTGATCAATAATATATCTTATTTAAATGAGGTGGATTCCATGTGATTTGATTTTAAAGTAACTGGGATGGATGATTAAGTCTTCTACTCTGCTTAGTTCACATCCCACATTTTTCCTCTGAAGTTATTGGTTTTGGAAAAGCGAAAACTATGACCCCGTGAACTTTGAAGATAGCTGCTGTCAGATTTTTCGATATGTACACCGTTTTAGGATTTTACTTGTTCTGAAAGCTTGGGTCTAGTAACAGTTGCTAACGTAGGAGGGAGCTGTTGTGGGAGTGGCTTAGTTCACTAAGTCAGTTATATTTCCTGGTAATAAAATCAAGGCACTGTAGAAAAATATTACATTATATATAAGAAGTGGACAGAGCTACTGTAACATCACCCATAGTTTTTTGGACTGCTGTTTTGAACCCTGAAGTTTGCATTTTGACTGTTGCCATGTTGTTTTTTTTGGAGGCAAAATTTGCACCATATTCTGACAAAAGGACAGAGCTGCCAGAGCACAAGGGATTATGGGTGAGCTAAGGCTAAACGATAGTTTACTGAGATGGTAAAATGGTAAACTTAATCAAAAAATGGTAAACTTAATCAAACATTTGCATGACAAAGTCAATTGCAGATCTTGTTAGTTTAATTTAATAACCTCAACTACAGTTGAACTGTCTGTCAGGAAAGAAAAATGTTTTATTCAATAAACTTTCATGTCGGCAGTGTTTAATACTTAAGTTGAGAGGATCCCACTGTTAAAATGAGCATTGTAGCCTCTGGCATTTTGGAGATATTGACCTTGACATTTGGGAACACTAACGTCCAATGCAAACTGATGACCAAATGTCAAATGTATCACTTTTTGCAGAGTGACAACTGGGCAATACAAGTTAACAGTGTGTTGCTAAAGTGTTTAGTAAAACATCAACCACCCTCTCAATCTTGTGAAAATGAAATGTAAATTGTTATACACACATTTGAGAGAAGTAGGCATGTGTTGCTTTGGTAGATAGTAGATAGCTAGTATTGTCAGGCATTTTTTTACCTTTCTGGCTGCTTGTCATGGTATAGCATCCTGTTTAACATTGGTACAGAAGAGCTGTTTGAATCTTATGGCAGTCAGCTGATAGGTTTTACATTCACTATCACAGGTTATAGTTTTCAAACACTTAATCAGCATCACTGGTGCGAAGGCCATATTGTTTTTGCTCAGATTTGTGTAAAAACATATGATCTGGGGCAAACACATCAGAAGTGTTGAAAAATGTAATTTTTTTGCTTGAAGTTTTGCACATTAAACAGAAACAACGGCTCAGTAGAGCCCCCTAAAGACAAATTCTCCCAACTACTTTCACCAATCAGTCCAAAATTCAGTATACACGTGTATCCCACTGAGATCTACAAAAAAAAGCATTTCATGGCCATTTTTGCCCATTTACTAAGGTTGTATTTGTTCCTGAGGTTTTAGTCAATTGACTTCAAATTTGGTCATTCCAGTCTTAACAAGTTGAAGATGACAAGTTATCAAAACAGTGGGTTTTTGTGACACTATACAGTATGTTCAGGGCAGGGCAGTGAATTTTGATGTTTCGCCATGAAACACGAAATTGTTATAACTGGACACTTTTTTATCCATTCCGCACCAAACTTCATGTGTATGATAAGAGTCGTGCCTTGAACACAGCAACATGACAATATTGAGTCTGACTCATAGCACCACCTATTGGCAACAGGTGATGTCATGTTTTACCATTTGATGTACTGCTGTAGCAGGTTGCATATATCCACTGCACTGCACCTTCACATGTAGGATAAGAGTCCTGGCCTTAACAAAATCTACTGGTAACAGGAAGTGTTAGGCTGTATACTTTTATTCACTACTTGTAGTTTAACCACTTCCACCTGAAATTTCCTCAGCAGAGTTGTAAGTCTTTGATGAGGCTATACATATTGAAGCATTTGACCTTTTGTCAGACACTCTTGCCATGGAGACACATTAATCGCCATGAAAGATGAAGCTGTTTTTGCAGGGTTACGAATGTTTTAAAACTCCCTAAACTTAGCACATGTATCAGGGGAGTGTATTTTGTTGCCTGATATGATTCTTGGGTTGATGTGGCAAAATGGTTCCATCGCACCCCCTACAAAATTTCAAAACTTTAGCCCCTGCATCCACAGCATTGGATATGTCTCAAATTTTACAATGTTTGATAAGATCCAAGTCTGAAGACGTGCACAATAATCTTTTATCAGACTTATTTTGCCACCTACTGGCAACAGGAAGTCAGCCTCACAGCACAAACATCGTCCAATTGATATGAAATTTACACAGTATGTTCTACCCATGATATACAGCGTCGTAACATACACTTGGTGGGTGGTCTCTAGTGCCTCATAGTGGACACTGGAAGATGCAAGAAACCAGTTCAGTTCTGAAGAGATGTGCACAATGCTTAAACTAAGTCATCACGCCACCTACTGGCAACAAAAGTCAACGTCAAGGCACAAACATCATCCGATTGATATGAAATTGGGTTCTGCCCATGATATACAGTGATACGTTATATACTTGGTGGGTGTTATATAAATTATGCTATAACCTCAACAGTGTCAGAGCGGAATACGTCTACATGCCCGCGGTTGTAAAACTCCTCGATGGTGGCCTGTCCTAAATTATGTGGAGGTGCGAGGGCCCGTTCAACTTGCAGTTCCTAGTTGAATTTGCAATTTAATTAAATATCCAGGATGAATGGGATTTATGGGAGAATCTGACCAAATTACAGGTAACGGCAACACTCACACACTTCATTCAGACACATCAATTATTTTTATTTTTATACTTGACAAAGCTTGTAATTTCAGTTCATTGTGCAGACAGATTTATTACTGCCAATCATAATCAGTCTTATTTCATTTCAATTGTCATGGATGTTGGCTTAACGTTAAGGTTAGGATTATAACAGAGGAAGTTTAAGGCCAAAATGCATGTGTTAAAGGGAACATCTTCCAGTTTTTGTATTTAAAAACACAATCTAAGCTACATCAGATCAAACATGGCTCAAATGTAACCCTAACCCCAACTCTAAAACAGGTAAGTGGTGACTTGGTGGATGTTGAAAGGTTAACTCAAAAGGAAAAAATGCTTAAAATGGGCAAAATGAAATAACTTAAAAGTAGGATAAAAAGATCTGCCTTTGTCTATCACAAAAAAAGAAGAAAATGAAAATGAAATCTTGTTAAAGTAAGTTATAAACTCAGTTGTGAGCATCAGCTGGAATGTGAGATTAACTGGTTTTGGCCTTGTATTGACTTGTAGTGAGACATGCAGGATTAGACAAAATATTAAAAGGGGACCAGTTCAAGAAGAGTCGAAAACAATGTGTGTAACGCTTTTGTTGTTCAGGGTTGTTCTTGAGACTATTTACCTTCGCTCACAGTGAGTGATGGCGAGAACATTTGGAAACGACAGATAAGGGTGCACACAAGCAGGGGTGTGTTAGTGTGTATGTGTGTATGGGTGGGGACGGGGAAACAGCACTGAAAGAAAACGGTACAGCCGAGTCAGGCACTGGAAAGCAAAAACAATGTAATAGCTTGATTGTACCTAGCAAGCATTTAATGGCAGCCATACACAAAGACTCCAATTTGCTGTGTGCCTCAAGGTTAGGCTCCACTGTGACCTTTTCTGTTCTCCCCTTATACAGGTCACAGCAAACACAGGCCATTAGCAGCAAATGGAAACAGCTGTATCAAGGACAGCAGCAAAGTAACACCACAGAAGTATTCACGTGAAGGCATAAAAGCTGCATGGCTTCAAGTGCACTTGTATAATATTTATTAATATACTTCATGTCGGTCATGTATGTGTTTCAGGCATGTTAGAATGGATACAAATAATTTCTTTCAAAAACACTCCTGGATCTCGATGGAGATTGTTTTGTTAGTGTAGCCTAATATTCCACTACTGTATAGTGAAGTAGGCCTTTTTTCGAATGTCGCATTTTCCGTTCATGGGATATAACCGAGTATTCAGAATAAGCTTCTCAGCTGGGGTTTTTAACAGTTTGTGACACTCGGCCTCTGGCATGTTTACCTGTCACCTCTGTGCCAATTGCAACAGTTTTCAGGATAGGGTAGGGTAGAGCTTCATGACCAAAAGAACATTTTGTCTTTCTTTCATTTCCTTTTCTTTTTACTGCCATGCTATATTAAAAAGCATTACAGACTGAACTGCAAGGGCTAACAGCTTCACCTTGTACGTTTGTAATATTAGAGGGTCAGTACCCATCACACTAAAACTTCAAGTTGAGCATGCCAGGTTTTTGTTCAAAAGAAAAGCCCACATTTCTGGTTGGAAGGAGAAACTCACCTACTTTTCAACATTATGAAAGACTTATTATTATTAACAGGTTTAGGTGAAAATATGGTAACAGATAGTAACAGCGGTCGAATGGGTGAAAGAGGGAGGCACATGGTGTGTTTGAGATGCATCTTCTACATCTTCTAGAATTATGTTTGAGATGGCAATGGCACAAGCAGCTCCAGCATTACATTACCAATACCATGATTATTTTGTGTATGTAAACGTAGTCAGTTCAAAGTATACCATCTTTAAAACATCTTTAATTTTTAAATTCATTTATTAATAATAATAATCATAATAATAATAATCAATTTAATTTTTAAGATCTCAGGTTGAATAGAAGGCTTTGATGTCTGCCGTGTTGGGCTTTGATGGACAGGTGTGTATGACAGCTCGCTCGCCTGCCGAGTTTATTATTAAATACATAAGCTCTGAAAGCTCAATGAAGTTTGCCGTTTTAGCAAGTCAGGAAGCTAGAGTTTAGCATTAGCTCACCCATGATCCCTCGTGCTCCCACAGCTCCGCCCATTTTGTCCAAATATGGTCACGTCCAGCTCCAAAAAGCCAACATGGTGACGGCCAAATCACAAACTGCTAGCTTCAAATGGCAGTTCAGAAACCAATGGGTGATGTCATTGTTCCTCCGTCCAGTAATTATGCACTTGTTAGAGAATATAGATTCTCCACACTGTATAATCTGAATGTGTCTTCAGTTTCCAGAAAGAAGGAAGTCTAATTCATTTTCAAGTCAAATGCAGAAAATAAAGAAACTCATCAACCATGAAATGTGGCTAGGTTGGTCACCTACTGCTTGCACATTTTCAGCTGTGGTACCTGCACATCTGAAGTAGGAAGATTGTTCAGCATCACAACAACAAATGCAGAAAAGAAGACTTTTTTTGTTTTTTTTTTATAAAAGTTTAGAAATTCTGTCAAGTACTCCACTATGGTTCAAGGCATCGGTGGGTATTTCTTTCTTTACTTTTTGATTGTTCTATGATTCAAAACACATTTCCCAATAACATAACAGTGCATCATTAGTTAAAAAAAGGAAATCAGACTACAGGGTGATTGCTATTCTTGCTGAAAACCAACCAACAACAAAGAAGCAATCATAGTAAATTTTACCTGAAGACTTGGTGCATATTTATTTCACCAGATTCCTCATGACTCAAATGAAAGACTTTGATTGTCAAGGAAACAATTTCCACCTCTGCTCAAAGAATTAACATCAAAATGAGAAGCCTCACTTGCTTACATGTCACTTGCACATTAGAGATTCTCGTACCTGATGCTGTTCACATGTGATTGTTAAAACATCAAGGCCTTCGTAGGCCATCTTAGCGATACACTTGGTTGCATCCAGATTGCACTTTTGCGCTCCAGGCATCTCCTGTCAGTTTGGGCCATTGCACCAGTGGCTGTTCATTGACTGGGAGCCCAGGAGAAACTTCACTGAAATCCAACACATCAAACATGCCTGCGAGGCATTTCTTCATCTTTTCTAGGAGATAATCTCGTTGCTAAAAGACACCAACCTTCACCTTGAAAAGACAGGAAAAAGCAGCATTTTGAAAGGTCATTCTTCTCCCTGTTTTCATGACATATGGTATAAGAAAGGAATAATTATAAAAAAAGGAACACTTCATAAACTTGCCCCCTTCAAAACACATCATTGCCTTCTGGTCAAATGGACCTCCTGGTTAATACCCATTTATAGAACTCTTTGGATTCCCATCCTCTTCTCTGTAGCAAAGTATATCTTCTCTTAAAATAAGACTAAAGGCCCCTAAATCTATCATCCTTTGCCCTGTTGTCATTCTAGTCTGTTGCTGCTAATGACTTGCATGGATTTAGGCTTCATTTGAACATTACTGCAAAAATGTCACCAATTTGTGACTTTTCTGTATCAATTCATGGTGTAAATGACTTTATTTATGTAAAGGAAAACACACAGTTCAGGCACCAGGTTTAAAGTATACAGGAATATAATGCAGTAAGACCATTATCGCTGCAATTTAAGATCTATTTTGCGTCCAACTACTTTTTTTTAATTTAGGTATGTTGAACATCAGCACAAACAGGCCCTTAACTTTTGAGATGACCTCTCTGTTAATGCAATTTGCCATTTCAAATTGTATCATGTAAGATGTCACAGTCAGGGAACATGGTTTGAAACAGTTCACCTATATGTCCTTATTACGGCACGATCAATACAAGTTTTCCCTCAAAATAATCACAAAGGAGAATGGAAACAATGCAAGTTTATAAAGTAATATTTGTGACTGAAAACTAGAATAGGCCTAAAACACATTTTGACCATAACTGATTAAACATTGATCATATTTATTAGAGGATGACACTTGTTAAATCCTCTGAGGTGGAGAGAATTACATTCGCCACAAAAGATTTAGTGGTTGTATGAGCTCATAATTCATATTCACATTTTGGAAGTAAAAAGAGACCTAGTGCTGAAGAAAAAAGATACAGTGCTGTGTCTTTGAGAAATGTTTTATCAAAATTTAAGGGCTCTGCTTTCTCTTATATTTTTACTGGGGGCACAAATGCACATGTTGTAAATATTGATGGGAATGTATCCCCTGCATCCCCCCCTGAAATCTATGATGGTTGAAATTTGTGACAAAAACACTACAGCTGAATTAATTCATCTCAGTTGCTGCTTTTATGAGCCTACTTATTGTCATCTTTAATGACACAAATGCTTTAGTCCTGTTTGATTGTCATTATTCTGTCCTGTCTGATTATCTGTTGTTGTTTTTTTTCCTTCTCTCCTCACTTCCCTTTCCTCTACAAGTATTTTTCTTAATGTTGTCATTGTAAATTAGAAACTGTGTTTAATGTCTTCCCTAAATAAATACTAAGTTAAAAAAATAAATAATAGAAAACACATTCCTTCATTCTGTTTTATGCAATCCACTCCCACTTCTTCATATCTCACCATATTTTTTCGTCCCTTCGACTTTTGAAAAGTAAGAAATATTCACTTTAGTCTACAATGTGTGAGACACAAGCCTATTAACTGTTGATGTGCTTGTGTTGGAGATAAGTTTGTGTTGGAGTCTGTGTTGTCGCTGGAAGTCGGTCGTTTGCTGATGTTAGCTAACTCCCTTTTTAAGCTAACATAGTTAAGTAGTTTTGCACACTGTTACCACAGAAGGGAGTTCAGAAGGAGCAAGGAGCAAGTGTGTGGATTTTCACCGAAAAAAACAACCTCAGTCCTCGACATAGAAATCAGTGTACAGACTGTTATCATGGCAACCAAGACAGTCCTTAGCTTAGAAATGGATGCTAATGTCCAACAGCAAAAAACCACCAACTCCCACACTGACTTCAACACAAACTTCACATAAGGACATGAGTAAAACATTTTCTGCTTATAGTCTTCAGATAAATGTATCACCAAATAAGAAAAAAAGGAAATATTTGACTTAACACTATGGCACAAATAAGGACACTATTGTGTTGTTGTCAAAGTAAACCACGTCAGACTGTGAAAACTTCAGGAGCTTCAATGATTAGGCTCAAGTATAGTCATTTTTCCACTCTGCTTCTTATGTGATTTCTTTTGTGTGGTCCAACGTGAGCTAGTTAATTTGAAATGTGCTGTGTAAGCAGTTACAGCTGGCCTCTACAATATACGAAGTGAATGTAATTGTGCTCCTCAACAGTGTTCATCCCAAGCCTATTGTCCAAGCAGCTTGCTTTGACCTAATTTTGTCACTATTCAACTGGATTAACGGCAGCCAAACAAAGACGGTGAGAGGGTCTGTTATGGCAAGAAGATAAAGACAGCAGTGGTGGCAGGAATGTAAATCTGTTTTCTGCACCATGTGTATTTGTACTCCAACATATTATATGATAAGATCTATTTTTCTTATTCTTTACCTTTTATCGCTTATCTTCTTCTGGCAGTGGACAACAACTCTCCAGTAAATTAGAAAAAAATGATGTTGTGATGTTAAACACAATTTCCACAACGGCTGCGTTTCCACTTATGCTTTTTTTAGTGACTAACATCTAGAGTAGCTTTGCATTTGTTGTACTAACTGCAAATATGACAGTATTAAGTCATTATCATAGTACAGTGGAATGTCGGAACAGCAGAAGTTCTGGGAACCTACATTATTTACCTGTTATGCTATTACCTGGATGTGTATTGCTTTTTTTAATACACTTCAGTGTAGTAGTGTACGTACGTGCTTGTGTGGTGCACGAATTTCAACAGGGTGGTGGTGTCTCAAATTAAACACGGCTGTCGTGCGCTATCAGAAATGATGATCTCAACATTATCCTTCTTTCTAATGGTGTATTGCAATCGGGCAAAGCATTATTGTCAACAGTTAACAGCAGTTGTCTCCTGTCAAAATGTCATTGCTCACTTGACCTCAAATAAAATGAATGAAAATGAACATGCTTTTACTTACTTGTTACTTTTACTTACTTACTCCTGTTTCACACAAGGGTGAAATATGCCACTGTCTGAGCTGACAATGTGTTATGTCATTGCTAAAGTAGCTTATAGTAAGGTAGCAGCAAAGCTACAGATACCTACCATATGTAACAGCCATGGACATATAGTAAGAACTGGGTTCCAGACGCCAAACATGTTGTTTTCAGTGGAAAGCTGCTCATTGGCACTTAAACCAAAAAGAATCCAATTCCATTTCGTATTTTAAGATGTTTTAATACATATTATTATTCTTACATATAATAAATGTAGCTGCCTTTGTGGACGTCAGGTGAGCTGACAGGGAGGAGGAAGCTGCACTCTTCTAAGACAGAGTCTACTGGGAGATATGACACATTCTGCCTATACAACATGTATGCACTGAGACTGATACAAATTTAATGTGACCACTTCAGCTTCACAAATGTAGCGTGCCCATACCACAAGACTAGGAATTTCACCAGAGGGAAAACCTATATGCATATTGAATGTGAAACACAAATATTCCATTTCTGCCTATCATTTCATCAGATTAATGATAGATAGCCCCTTTATCTGAGAACTCATGATTCCTTCCAGCATGAGGACATCTGCATGTGTTGAAGGCTAAAGCACTGTGGTTTTAAAATCTAAACTTCAAGCTTCTCCTTGTTTGGCCTTGAGTTCAGTTTTCAAACACAGGGAGTATATTTGTGGTAGATAACTGGGAAAGACCTCTAAAGAACCTCATTTAAAGAGAAAAAAAGGCAAGGGCAAGAATAGAAAAAAAAATAAATGTTCTTTCCAAAATCTATGATATCGCAATTTAACTGAACAGCCAAAATCATTTCTCAACAGTCACTGAACCATTATATAGGGAAGCAACACTGATTCTTCAGTGTTGCTGAGAGTATTTCATCTTAAATTAAGCTGCTAGCAATTTGAAAATACTTGCTTTAACCTTTGTCAAATTTATTTTAAGCAGAAGAGACAGTATGACACAATTCATTATGAAGTCACTTATTAAGTCAAATCCATGTGTGAAAATCCTTTTGTGATGTTAAACTTCCGCTGCCCTGTGCTCTATCTTTTCCAATTAGGATTCAGGATCTGGTTTCTCTGATTTTAAACAAAACACAGTGGAATTACAAAGGGGCTCTACTATCTCTACATTTCTGTTTGGCCCATATATTTATCTATTGATTGTAAATGTCATACATTATCCACCATTTGGCATAATAATGCACTTTTGTCTTGGTCCACGCCCTTCTTCTCTCCACAGTGGTCCAAACAATGCAGTACATGATAATTTTAACGGTCAAGTTTTTGTTCTGCAGGATATTCATGCTGTTTTGTTTTTTAATCTTAAGCTTCACACACACCATTAAAACATCCTTTGGTACCGCTCATCATAACCAAGACCAAACTGGCCAAGGTTCCTTCTTACATTTCAAAACCAGTCCCAGTAAATTAAAGATTTACAGTTGGCCAACAGTCTGGAATACTATTTTCTCTCCATCTAAAAATCTCTGCACGAGTTTTATTTTACACCATGGTGTAGATTTAAATTAACAGTAGTTGACTGTGACTTAGACATTAAATATTGTGGCTCTGTCATGATGAGACTATTTCTACATCTTCTAGAATTATTCAACTGGTAAGCCTTTCTCAAAGCTCTTCCTAGCCGTCTTCCTCTTTACCTTATTGGTCACAACTGCAGTCTCATCCATAGCAATGATGTTCTCCTTTAAAGTCTTTTTCGAGCAAACAGCCTTGGGAACACAGTCGCCAAACAAAACAAGATTCTCAGCGAATAGATTTGGATCTTTCTGGGCCGGGCTGGCTGTAAAAATCATTGCAGCCACAAACATCTTGCCTTTATCACTCACTAAACACTGAAAAGCAGATCTCTGGCGCTTTATTCATTTTTAAATTATGATTTTTCTCAATTCTAGGTTATGTTTGTCCCACATTAAGTAAATCCACTCTGAAAGCTCTCTCTCTAACTCCAAGCTAATTTTCTTCCTCCCGCCTCCAGCTAGCCAAGCTCTGCACTTTTCAGCTAACAGCAGTTCACTCCTCTGAATTTTCAGTACCTGAATCATCTCAGGTCATTTTGAGAGTGCCTTGGAGCTTTCTCTACCAAATGTACCTCTGCACACTGCTATGACCCTCAAATACACTCTCTACTGTGTGATGTGAATTTCACAACACAGTCACTTGCACTGGGACCTATAAGGTAACATTAAATGTAGCTTCTGCCATATATTAGCATTTTTACATTATTACAAACTACAGTTGGCTAAGAATTTACCATGCATAAGAGCACCTCTGTAGTGAAATCAGACAACACTTTATAGCATGATTACATTGTTGGATTTGTTAAATTAAATGGTAGAAATGTACATCATGCTTCAAATGCTTCAGATAGTTCTTTGACATCATTGGACAAAAACTCCATAATCACCTTTCATTCGTCTGTGTGATGTCCACGTGCTACTGAGTCCTTTGTGTCAAGTTTGTTTGCTCCTTTGTCTAGTATGAAGCTTTCTTTCTATGATTTAGTTTTCTGTATCTCAATTTAAAAAAAAAAAGATTAAAAAAAACTGTGATACTGTCTTTGCCTTTAACATTGTCCCTACTATTCCTACTACTACCACTTTTTAATCTAAGTAAAGCTGTAAGCTCTAATACCATAATAAGGTGGTTCCTGTCTTAGACTTCTTTTTTTGAAAACTACTGTTAAAGGTCGACCATACACATTAATTCAAACGTTTAGTCACATATTAAACTTTAAAAACTGAAATCAATTGACATTTCATGAGAATTAGTCAAATATGCCTTAGATTATTATTGCATTGCAGGGTCAGCGAACCACTGCAGTTGAATATTTCAGGTGCTGAGTAAAACAATTCCCAATGCAATTGTGCTACACTGAAAAACAGGCATAGTAATTGCACTGCTCAGAAGGTCTTCAGGAAAATTCAATATCAATGTATTTTCACTCCTGTCACTGTATTCCTCTAGAGCACCTGTCAAAAATTGCTTTGCAGCACTGAAAATGCAACTCAATAGCAACTCAAATCTCTTCAGAGTTCCTCTTAATCCATTGCTATTACCACTTTGCACACCTTTAAATCCCCCCTGGGTTGATTCATTTTTTATTTTTTTTTTAATTTGCAAAGCCATTGTGGAGAGAAGAGTCAAAAAAGATAGAAGAAAAACTAGAATGGGCCATTGCAGGTAATTACATGAAATGTCAAAGGTACATGTACAACCTTGATAGAACCAGGATAATCAAACTTTTCTGAAAAGGAAAAAAAATGCTGTATATACATAGCCTCAATCACTTTTCAACATTTCAAATACAGTACATTTCATATTTGCAAATCTTCTGTGCACTTTGTGCTCTAACATGTGACTAATTCAAGTAATGTTTTCACTGTTGGGTCAACATCTCACAATTAACACAAGCAGAATTTATTTTTGAAGCAGTGCTTTATATCATTCATTCACATTTTAACTGTGCCAACATGGCAGAACAGACTAACATGACAAAAGGTTTTGAACAGTTTAGTTGAATGAATGAATGAATGAATGAATGTTTTGTTTAGTTTGTAAAGTAGTGACTGAAAAGGCTCAGGCAGAAACAAAATGCTTATATACCTGTCTACATTCTTACCAATTTAAGCTACCCTCCAAAGAAAGAACAGAAAAAAATAACTACAAAATCATTCACACTTATACAGTAGCCCTCAAAAACAGATGTGTAAATCTTTCTCATAAAACTAAAATTCAGTTACACATTTTTAAGTCTATATTGGCATTGTTCCATAATTTAACTCCAACAATAGTGATACATCTATGTTTTATCCCCTTTTTTAGTTTTTTTATAGAGTAAACAGTTTATTGTATTAATAAGAATGTTTATACGCAGTCTGTTAATGTCCATTACTGCTACAATGAATTATGAATTATGAATTATTAACACAAAACTGGAAAATAATATATGAAGAAGATGATTCAACAAAGTTTATGAGAGATGTTTTAAAAATATTCATATCATTATTTGATAATAAAAAAACAAACAAAAAAAAACAGTCCAATAAAACAATATAGCAGAAAACTAGATTCTGAATTGAACCCATGGATCAAGGGGCTGCAAAAAGAAAAATAACCTAGACAGAGAATTCATAAAGAATAGAACTATAAATGCAGAAAATAAATATAAGAAATATAAAAATAAGCGAACAAATATTATGAGAGCATGTAAGAAGGAATATTATAATAAAAAGCTAGAGGATAATAAAATAATATGAAAGGTCTATGGAATGTTTTAAATGGTATTATTAGAAATGGAGCAAGAACCTCAAGTTATCCTCAGAATTTTGTTGAAAACAACTCTATTATAAATAATATGAATGATGTGGTAAACAAATGTAATCCATTTTTTGTGAGTGCTGGACCATCACCAGCGCAGGGACAAGAGAAGAAAAGGTTGTTGATGATGAGGTCAGATGTGTGGACAGAAATCCCAGCTCAACTTTTCTTCATGCAGTAGAAGAAAACAAAATTATAGAAACTGTCAATATGTGAAAGAATAAAACTTCTACTGCCTGGAATGAAATTAGCATGCCTAGAATGTCATGGAAAGGATTGTAAAACCATTTACAAAGATTTTTAATCTGTCTTTTTTAAGTGGTGCTTTTCCACATCTAATGAGCGTTGCTAACGTTGTCCCTTTAAATAAAGCATAAAGCTGGAGGCAAACATCTCTTTACTAATTATAGGCCTCTATCCTTACTTTGCCAGTTCTCCAAGATACTAGAAAAACTTTTCATGAAGAGGTTAGACGATTTTATGGAGAAACATGAATTGTGTCAACAAAAAGAAGTATGTGATGGGTGTATTGTTGGATCTAAAAAAACAACATTTGACACGATCAACAATGACATACTACTAAAAAAAATGTAAAGGTATGGTATTAGAGGGGTGGTCCTTAAGTATTTGAAAAGCTATGAACGGAACAGGGAACAGTTTGTACAAATAGATGGAATCAGACCATTTCATTTGGATATTACATACGGTGTACCACAAGGGTCCGTATTAGGTCCAAAACTGTTTATTTTGTATATAAATGGCATTTGCAGTGTATCAGAAAATTATTACATTTGTTCTGTTTGCAGATGACACAAATATTTGTTTTTCTGGTGAGAATTTGCAGCAGCTTTTGGAGGTGGTCACGAAGGAGAGGAACACATAACAGAAAAAATAGTTATCGTTAAATTTGAGCAAAACCAAAATAATGTTGTTTGGAAATCATAAAATAGACACACGTGTGGAAATAATGATAGGAAATGTAAGTGTATAAAGAGTATATGAAAATACATTTTTAGGAGTAATGTTGGACCACAAAAGCTGCTGGAAACCTCATGTAAAATATGTGTGAGCAAAGTTGGAAAGAAGTGTTGCAGTGCTAGGTAAAGTAAGGTACACATTGCACACTCTGTATTTGTCACTAGTCTTACCATATTTGAATTGTTGTGTAGAAGTGTGAGGTAACACAAACAAAAGCACTGTACACCCATTAGGCATATTACAGAAAAGGCCGATGAGAATAGTCAATAATGTTGTTTTTAAAGACACAGGCTCTGAAGCTCACAGATCTGGTGGAATTTAAGACAGCTCACTTTATGTATAAGGGAAGAAACAGTTTATTTCCTCATTATTTTCAAAAAAAGTTTCTCAGACAGAGAAGGGGATTATATTTTAAGAGGTAAATTTTCACATCATGTTGGGACCACTATGAAGAGAATGTGTATCTCAGTTTGTGGAGTTAACTTATGGAATAGCTTAACTGTTGAACTTAAGCAAAACATGAATATGAAGCAATTTAAAAAATATGTATTAAACACTTGTTTTAGAGAAATACAGGAAGGAGAATTGAGGACTGTGATGCTCACCGTCAGTTATGTCGATTACGCTATTTTTTTAATTTCATTTTGTTGTTGGAGAAGCACCTGCACATTGATAATGTATTTGTAAATACTATAAACGTAAAGGTATTTTTTTTTATGTTATTTAGGATTAGAAAAAAGGGATAGGACCTTACCTAACGTGCACCGTTCTGGATATCTATTATTTATATCTTGAGAAATTGCTGTATACATTCCAGCTAAGACTTGTCTTGTTGATTCCACTGTTATCTGTTTGAAATAAACAATTTAAACTAAACTAAACTACACTGGGGCTTCACAACCCTCAAGATGCTACAATATGTTCATATTTTAGAGAAGGTATTATTTCAACCTCAGCCTCAACGTATCCACTATTAATCACAATTTAAATTTTTATGTCTTGCCAGATCTGTGGTTAATCCATGCATCACTAACACCAGGGGTTAGTTTAAGACAGAAATAAAAATGACTCAGTGTATTTATTAATATTTATAACAAATGACAGTCTTTTCCTAACCCCAGCCAAGGCTCTTTTGTTACCTACTCCGGTCCTCAAATACAGGCTGCTAAAAAATAATTTGAATACACTTCTGGTGCCTGTCATGTAAACACAATGTTCACTTCTACAATTTAATATATTCAACAATGGCTATTTTCAACAGTTTGTTGTTCTAGATCATCATCTGAAGTATCATTGTCTGCTTTCAGTCACTGCAGGTGTGTGTCTTACTTTTTATTTATTTTTTTTTTTTTAAGTGCCATTTGCAGAAACTTACCAGCACAACAGGAAGACAACGTTTATACAATAAGAGCTCTGTTAAGCAATGAATAGATTCTATCCACTGAAACATTAGAGGGCTTTTATTTTGTAACGGTAAAGGAGGTTCGCGTTGGTAGAAAAGCATCACAAATGGGAGCGGATCAAAAAGGTTTTGCACTAATTCCGACCATTTGACAGAAAAATTACTCAGAGTCACCAGAGTCACATTAAGGTGGTTTTAATTCTTGCAGCAAGGAGACACGTCAGCGCCAAGGTACAGAGTTGTCTGAAGTTGAAGCAGTATACATGGGTATTTATTAGAGGGGAAGAGCAGGGTTACACATGGTCACAGCCTCTTGAAGGTCTTACTGATGAGATGTAGACACAGGAATATGTTTAGGCTAAGCTATTACATCAGGAAGCAGACAAGTTGAAGGTGAATGTTCTTTTCACCCAGTATAATTAATATTTTTTCTAATACCATTTCTACTCATTAAACAGAGGAAATTAGAAATAAAGGCCTGACTCTAATACAAGCCTCCTTAAAAAAAAAAGGACTGGTGCCTCCTGCAGCTGAGGTAAATAAAGGCCCCAGACGCTATTTGAGGAAATCTGCTTTACAAAGATCCTCACCACCAGAGACATGACTATTAATGAGGTTACAAAACACAAAAACTGCCAACTGTGATCATGGCTCGAAGGCCTTCCCCACACCAATACAGATATTTTAGAAAATGAACAATGAAAAATGATCGACATTTTGGTCTGTCATCCACATGCTAAGTGGATGTTCAGTGGATTTTAAGTCAGTGGAGATTCATCTGAAATGCCTTCCAAAGTGCAGATTTTTTAAGTCTGCTTCATGTGTATCCATCGACGCGACAATTTTGGACACCACGCATCATTTTGTTCATTGACACTTTGTTGCATGGCACTAAGCAGCAGCTCCACATGTGTCATCTGTCCACGTATTACATTTTGCTGTTGGTTTCTCCGTCACATCTTGGGCCGTGTGTGAGAAATAAAGGCGATTGACTGGTTAGACCTTCTGTCAGACTGTGTGGATGTGGACACATTGCACTTATTTGTCATATTTATCACGAAACAACATTAACACAGTGAGCAACTTCTATGTTTTGACCCTCGTAGATTATTTAAGACTCAGAGAAAAGTGACACACTGGCATTACCATTGTTTCCCCTATTTCCCTTTGTTTGAGAAAACAAAGAGGTGAGATAAAACAGATCATCTCAAGAAAAAAACATGCAAGGAAGCAAAATGGAAAGAATCATCTGAAAATCTATGCAATTACTGAGATTTCTTTGTCAGTGAGGCAGTAAAGAGCAAATGCGTCGTTCCTTTTTCTTTGTCCTTGATCAGAAAAACATCAACTATGAATGTGCCAAGGTTATTCAGATGTGTCTGTCACATAATACACATAAGAATCACACTGTTTTATGGCATGTCAGTGTGTACAAGATAGGTATAACGCAATGTTGGCTGCAATCTGTGTGAGAATCTATAGCATCAATTTTGAAGGATGTCAGAGATTGTTTGATGACTCTGGGGTTATGACAGAACAATGACAGACCAACAATATCAGTAGAAGAATAAGTGCATCCATTTGAACTGATTTGACCTGGAACACCACAAACACAATGTGGCTTCAACTGGCTTCAACGGCAGCAATGTTTAGGTTAAAAGCAGTAAAGAGCAAATGCATGGATCCTTTTTCTACTTAAATACTGTACTTAAATAAAATAAATAAAGCAGTATTAAACAATAACAGTAAACAATTTCACAAGTGCAGCACTTGTGACAAAACCGTTTGTCAAACCATTCTTCATAGCGACAACTTAAAAGCTTCGTTTGCTGTATATAACATTTCTTTAAATTTCTGCTCTGATGAGTGAAGTAACACAATTCAAAGAAATGTGTTAAAAACAAAGAAGGAATCTGAAGAAGGAACTCCAATGCTGACCTTATGGTTACATCCTGTCTTACTGCACTCTTCTGCTATGATATTTGTTTAATCAAAGTATATGGGTATCCTAAGAATAGTATAAGTCAAAGGAATTGCACTACTACAAAACAACACCAGCAAAAAGGTAGAGTTCATAAGGAAAACATTTAACATTCCTGTCTTGAAATATTCTTTTGAATATGCAACCAACATCTTTTGTGTACATGAGTTTTGTACATGAGACCCTCACCCCTTAGATCATATGCACCATACTCTATAATTCCACTATGTTGTGAATACACTAAAAGAAACAAATAGGTTATAAATCAGCAGTTGTTTTTAAGTTACTTGGAGTATGAACATGTCTGATTCAAAAAAGGAATGAACAATGAGTGTAAAAACCAAATCTGAAGTTACCATGTTCAAAACTAAGGTCTGGAACAGCCATCAAATATGGTGGATTTAGAAATGAATTGGAAAATATGCTCTGAATCGTCCTCCAGATCAGCAACAAATTCATCATGTTGAAAGATATTGGTTAGGCAGCATGTGTGTGATTTTTTTTCAGAGGAATAATTGTCTTAATTAACAGGAAAATCACAAAAATGTCATAAAGTGCCCTCTCTCCCAGTGGCGAAGAATCCTTTGTAAAGAATTGATAGAAGAAATTCTATTATCCCACTCCTGATCTGGAATGTCTTCTAGGAGGACAGAGACGCGGTAGAGACCCGCCTTGTGTACATGTTTCAGGTCAAAAAGTGTAATCGTTTTTGAGTTACAGGTGCAGTCATGTGGACAGACAGACGGACGCTATTACAAAACCCTCATGGAGGCCAGGGTTATAATGGGGATCAACCAGTCCAAGTTATTAGCAAACTGGAGAAAGCAAAATGGAAACTGTGCTGAATGTAAATGTTTGGAAAGCCAGGAATTTACACACTGAGTAACTTATGTTCCTACTTACAACCTGTGATAATGGAGTGCTTGTTTGGTCAACCATATCTCCCAGTAACTATAATCAGATTGGACTAAATTGCAATTACAATTATGTAATAGAAATGTAATCAATTCCTTGAGTCCGTTCTGAGTGAGTGTAATCTATAATTGAATAATTCAATCAAGACCTCCACAATCAGAAGGAGGCTGATTTAGGATTGCAGATGTCCTAAATATAGGACTTCAAGACTAAGTCCATAAAACCAATACACGTTCTAGCCACTGTTACTGTAGTCATACTAGGTGTCGCATCATGTGGTATTTTGCACATATAAATACCACTGGGACATGTTCTCAGATAGAAGTTGGCGTCTAGGTCCGATTTAAACATAAAATAGAATACACATGTCCATATGTATGTATAAACTTACACGACTAATCCTCATGTTAACATTCTACAGATATGATGCTCCAATGCATTTCCTGATTTGCATTTTGAAAACTGATGTTAATGTTAATTTAGTCAAAAACAGTAGTAAAGAATTCCGTGTTTTTAACTCTACATACTGTGTGTTTAAGGAAATGAGTGTTTGCCTTTGGGATCAAAAACCGACCTGTTGCCTGTCTAGTGGAATACGATTCGAAATTCTCTCTCTCTCTTAACTCTGCTTTACTATTTATAAAAACATTGCGAGTCCTTTTTCATCCCATCTTTGCAAACTTCTCCTGTATTAAACCAAGCCTTACCTTTCCTTAACCATAACCGTAACCTTAGCCCAAACTAAGTTAACCCAGAGCCTAAACCTAAATAACTGTAATAATACTGCGGTAGATACTGCAAGATCATTATGGCAGTTTTATTGGAGTTCAAGATTAACATTTTTGCCATTTAATTATTTCAATTAGATGTAGATGCAAACATAACACAGGGTGGCAGTACATTTATAACAAAAAACTGCAGTAGCAATTTATCTACATATAAAAATCTCATTTCTAGGAGACAGGTTTTGTGTTATTACTTGCATCTGTGCATTTTCTGCTCCAACATTTCAGAACAAAGCCCTATTGTGTGCTGCTATCACTGTCTGAGGCACTTAATAGTCTGCATATTAAGGTCTGGTTCTGTCAGTTTCCATGACAAGAAGGATTTTTTTTTTTTTTTTATGTTTTAGGTTTTAGTTCCCAAGTTGCTTTTGCATTTACTGGCGAATTGTTTTCTGACATGTTAGCAATGGACAAACAAATGTGTTATTGTTTACTGGCTACAAAAAAAAAATTGTTTCTTGTCATTGCATTTGAGGAAGTCTTGTCAGTTATTTTGAAAATGCCACAAGCAGCTAAAACTCTCAGACATCCAACAAAAGTGGATCCCATATCAGTGTCACACCAGTCTAAACCAATCAATACAATTTGGCAGAAGCATCCAGCACACACTAGACACAAGGACTGTGTTTTACTCACAGGACTTTTCTTTGGATCAGGGCTAGTGATGAAAAGGCCAACCCTGTGTCTCAGGAATTGTGTTCATATGCATGTGAAATGCCAATGCAATTATGTTTTTGGGATAGATGGTCAATACACAAAATTCAGGATTTTTGCGAGACCAGAGACCAGAGTTCCTGACTCTCCTGACTCTTGTGTAGGAGCATTTAGGTTTTGGCAGTAAAAGTGCATTGGTTGAGGCTAGAATAGGATTCAAGGTTTGGTTTAAATATTAATACCTGTGAATCTTTTTAATCACGTCTTTGCAGGTTTATTTTTTTATTAAACGAAATCCTTGCATTTTTCACTAAACCTAACCAAGTGTCTGTGTCAAATACGTTGTCTGTGAATAACTTACATTTATGTTCAGGAGCAACATTTTTGCCACTTTGCATGTAAAGGTTTGAGATTTGCTTGTGCTCACGCGCTTAGGTGAAGTTCGTGTGTGTCTCGTGCTGGTCTTTGTTGATGTTAGCCGACTTCAATTCTAAACTAAAGGTAGAGAGATAATGTTGTACACTGTTGCCGCTTTAGAGGAGCAGAAGAGAGGCAATGAAGAACTCAGGAGTGAGCTTAAGGATTTTCACAGAAAAAAGACCTAAGCCCTCCACATAGAAAAGAAAATTCTAGAGGCTGTTACCGTGGATGGAGGCAACTGAGATAGTCGTTAACTTAGAAGTTGAGTTAGTTATAATGTCAGCAAACAACCAGCTCCCAGGACAACACAGACTCCAACACAAACATCACAAGCACACATCGAATCCTAAGTATTGAAAAGATTTTAAAAAGTTTGTATCATGTAAAGATTCACTGTCCATGAATTATTATATTTACAGTGCAGTATGATGACAGATGAACTACAGTCTTTATAGTTATCTTTAAAATGACACTTTTCAATATTTTATGCTCACCATTGAAAAACTGGCATTGACTTGGTTTATAATCCCCAAAACTCTAGTCATCATCATCCTGCTGAGTTGAAAAACAACAATACCACCCGCTGTGATCAAAGGATCCAAGTACAATTTGGGATCTCTGCTTAATCAGGATTATCAAAAATGCCTCTGATCTGCTCAGAGTATCTCAGTGATATAACACTAACAACAAGCTTTGGGTCTTCTGGATGTGAATTCATGCAAGCTCAATCTGAGCTCCTTTTGACTCACCTCAGTAATTGGTTTCACTGTGATCTACAGTGGCTGTTAAGCTATTCATAAAGGAGCGCCGACATAGCCGCAGGGAGACCTGACAGAGGAGCAAACTGCAGTGTGCAGCCGCAGCAGGCAGATGCCCTCACTTGGAAATAATAGAGAGGGAGCTCTACTGCCTTAATTGCAGCCCATGATTGTACTGAACAGTATTTAATTCAATGGATGCAGATGCAACCATTATTACTGAAGTATTCCCAAGTCACCTGATCTCAGCATAAGCCATTTGAACCATTTCTATCAAACACTCAGGTAGGGAAGAAACACATCATTATCCTTACTCATACCTCTGTAGAATGATGCTTTTGTTGCTCATAAAATACACTAAATACTTCCCTCACCCATTTTGTTTTGTTTTTTTAAACTAAGAATATGCTTGGCATGCATAAAATAATAGAAGCATCAGCTTAATTCCCTACTCCAGCAGCGACGAATGGATGTTGGGCTACTCATCACTGCTGGGAGAATTTTTTTTCACGATCCTCTCAAACTTCTTTTTATATTAAAGTGAAATGCCCATTGTTGATTGGCATTTTCAGTAGTAGTGTGCTTTCTTTTCTTAAACATTTATATTCTATATATTTTTTTCATTTGCAGCATGTCATTGCAAAGCTGGTATCTCATCTAAACCAATACATAACAATCTAATCAGATTCTGTGGAATGCAGATGTACAGTTCAGCAGCTCATTATCAGCACCTGTGGGTAATCAGGGAAGCTTAATTATAGAGACCAAGTTGGGTCTCATGCTTTAAGCTTTTTATTTACTTTATATGCAAACACCGGAAAGTATGCGGTGAGTGATTCACTGCAGTTCTTTACTATGGGTCAGTCATACATTGTAAAATATATGTTTACTGAAGTCCCATTTACATTTTCCTTTGTGTTCATTATACATGCTGCTTTGCTGATTTCGTCCAAAAAAAGTACAACACAGCACTAGGGGCACTATGAAAATGGAAAACACTGATCTTTAGTACTCATTTTAAGATTTGTTTAGACTGAAGGAAATTAATATGCCAAATACTATGCAATTTGCCTTGTTTTGGGCTTTCAGACACACCAGTCGGCAGGATATATAATAGAAAATGATGCCAGTGTACATTTCTGCACGCCACAGATACATGCAATCTCTGCGTAATTTGTCATTGAAGGACTTTTTTGCCTTTCTTCAATAGGCAAAAAGCAGATATATAAAATTCAGGACTTTGCCTCCAGAGAGTGGAATTCACATCCCGACTCCCATAGGTTTTTAGGATTAGGCAAAAAAGCTTTATTTAGGTTTTAAACATGGCATACACTGTATGATTTTGGGCTGTCCTTGATGAAACATGATAAAATATGGTCTATCTCCATATCTTTGGAGGACATCTTCACCTTCGGCAGAGCTTCAACTGCATCCCTGGGAGGCTGGGGTGTCCAAATGAGCCATGTTGAGGTGAATGCTGGTGCCTGTTGTGGTGGAGATATCACTGAGTGGTAGAAGGAATATTTCAAGGATCTCCTCAATCCCACCGACACCCGCAGAGCCTGGGGACTTGGAGGAAGGCTCGCTGAGGTCTCCCAGGAAATTAGGAAACTCCTCTGTGACCAGGCCCCAGGAATGAATGAGACCGGCCAGAGTTCCTTAAAGCTCTGGATGTTGTGGAGCTGTGGTGGTTGACAGGCCTTTTCTGGAGGAGATGGGGACGGTGTCACTGGATTGGAAGACCAGGGTGGTGGTTCTTCTTTTTAAGGGGGAACGGAGAGTGTGTTCCAACTCTAGGGGGATCACATTTCTCAGCCTTCTATAGGTCTATACCAGGCTACTGGTAACATTTGTTTCTCTTTATTTGTGAGGTTTCCCCAGATTCACACTGTAGTGCAGAAAACATCAAATGAGTATATTATGTACTTGACATTATAAATTCATAATGAACTGCTGTGCAATTATCATTGACAACTCAGCTTGTACTTCTTGGACAATTAGCATCCTGTAAATTATTGCTATGTTCAGGCAATAATTTCATCATAGGATGAAACTGATCTTTTGCAGTCACTGATTTATTTTTTTTCCGTCTAAGCAACCACAGTTATCATAGAACGGAATACAAACTAACAGCAACTCATAAAACCCTTTTACTCTGTTTGTCTTGCTTCTTTCATTTTGCCCATACTTTGGATTTCTCCCATCTCTCCCTTCAGTACGCCTCTGAATTTGCAGAGCTCATGGGTTGTCACATCATTCCATTCAAGACAGGGACTTGGACAAAACACAATGAATGAACAGTCAAAGAACTGCAGTGTGGTAATGAGAAGGGGATGTCAGAAGAGAGAGCGGCTAGTCCTGATGTGCTGTCACAGAGGATATTCTCAAGGCCTGATCAGCCTGCTCTCTGTAGGCGAGACACTCATACAGACACACAAAGGCTCACACACATTCAAATAACATCCACGAGGCACGCTGGGATGTGTGCAAAACAAGGCTATGCACACCATTTCTGAATAAGTAGCAACTTGACTTGAGCTGTGAGGATCCTGAGGGCCTGCATGTCACTGCAGTCTATCACTCCTCAGCCGCCGTCGCTGACAAGGTCACCATCTTCAAAGCATCGTCTTAGCTCATGCTTTATATTTCCTCTGAAAAAGATCTCATCTAATTAACTAAATGTGAAATTATTTGACTGAAACAGAAGAAATAATCACTTCTAAGCTTCCAAATCCCTTTTATCTCTATGCGAAGTAACTCTACCTGAGAAGCAGTAATTCATGTATTCTGAAATTTAGAAAAGAAAAGTGCCATTGAGCTTGAGCTGTCTGTCAGTCCATATGACTTGATGTATACCTCTTGTTCATAGTAAAAAAAAAAAAAATCATTAAACTTAACAGGCAACGTGCTGTATTTTAATTTATTCCTTTGTCTAAAACAACTAGACCAAGTGTGAAACCGTATTTACAATAACCACAGTAGCAGGGGCAGCCTTTGCTGTTGCTGCCCCAACCCTCTGGAACTCCCTCCAAACGTCTGCAACTCCGACTCACTCCTCTCAGTCAAAAAACAACTCAAAACCTACCTGACTCCAACTCCCTCCTTCTGCCATAACCTCTACATTTGTTTTTTGTTTTTTTTTTAATTAGTATTTGTTTTTGCTTATGTAAAGCATCGTTGAGTGTTTAGAAAAGCTCTATACAAATCCTATATATTATTATCATTAGAATGATCAGTGCATTTCTAACCATCTTGTCTACGTCTCATTGAAGAGCATGTCAAGCTCAGCTTATGTATCTTGTGTATGAGTTGAGTATGTAATATTTCCACAGTACAAATGACTAGGCCTGTGTTATGGATTTCGCTGACTCTTGTAATGTTTCCAAAAATGTTCATATTGAGAGAAATCTGTAATTTTATTTGGTCGGCAGTCAATGCTATCCCCTTTACAAACGTTAACATTTACTGTTACTTGCAGCTATTTATTATAACATGAATGTGTCTGTATATATATATATATATATATATATATCATCTGTAAACATGGTTACTGCCTGTCAGATTTTCACCTCACATGATTCCACACTACCTCACTACCTCATCAACTCCTTGCTGTAGAAATGATTTCAAATGATTATTGAAGAGATATGGAAACATTTCTTTTAATGTGTAGGCAAAGATTTCACTGGCAACTTATCTCAAACATTTACCTTTTCTGCTGCAGTAACTGGTCTACATGCAACACAACGTGACTCCTCATGTCATTGCTTTGACTGAGTTCAGTTATATCAATGTTTGCAGCCATAGTGAAGGTTTGGGTTCATTGACATTTCACATTGATATAACTTACCTCTGTCAAAGTAATGACATGATGCATCATGTTGAGTGAACAAATTCTTTTCAAAACAGCTGGCAGTGCCAACTCTTAAATTCATTTATTTTGTTAATGTAACTGTACTGTATACTGTAATACCATATATCACTGGCCACTTTTGGACCTGCTTAGGGTCAGTGGTTTTAGCTTATGCTGCAGCATGCAAGTCCATATTTTTCCTTAGCAAGCAAAGCACAATCCATGTACTGTAAAAATCTAATGGCAATTTTCTTTCCTATTTATCCATTCCCTCAGCTGCTTATCCTGTTTAGGATTGTGCAGACATTTGACATTTAAGATCATTTAATCTCATCCCCAAATAATGTCTTACAAGAACCTTGTCATCCAAAATGTGGCAGTTTATAAGTATTGATATGCATGTGAAATGTCAAGCCCTGTCTTTCGGAAATTATAATCGTAATTCATAATTCACAACGTGACAACAGCGTGTTTTCGTTCATTTTCAACAGAACCACCAAATTGTTTGATAATATTTGTTGGTCGCAGCATTATGAAGCTGTTTATGGTTAGGTTTAGGCACTGACACCTCTTAGGAAAACATATCAGAGCTCAGTTTAATACAGGTAAGCGTGAAAAGGTGAAAAAAATCCTCAAACTAAACTGGAGACCTGCCATCCAACCCAACCTCCTCCTGCAGATGGTTGAAGGAGAAAGAAGTAGCAGATCCTACATGACAAATTACATTTCCTTACAGCAAAATCAAGGCACTAATTATGTTTTTCAGAAAAATGTTATTTGATTTGCACCTAGTTGTATATGAAGACAATTTCTAGGCAGTGCAGTAGAAACGCCATGTTCTTGTGTCAAAGCAGGTGAATCCTGAAACTTTATATCCCATTCCTTATCATCAAACGGCAGAAATAAAGAAAAACCTTATTCTCCAGTGCAGATCGGTATCAACAGGTTTGCCCAGTAGGAGATGTGCAGCCAGCTGCTTTTTTAAGGCTCTCTATATTCCTGCAGTGGAGATGCCCTGAAGCCTCCACTGACCCCTGAGTTTCTATCTGACAGGACTGCTTTCAGAGATGCCTGAGATGGTAGTCAAGATGAGGGGGGGTGGGGGGCGGTCTGTGAGGAGTTGGCACCAAATTTAAGTATTTCCACCCACAGGGAGTGAAACAACTCCCACGCACTTCTCACTTTCTGTGACTATAAGGTCACATCGTAGAATGGGAGCAGACTGCAGTGTTATTTCCAAATGTATATTGAGAAAACAAAGCTGAGTCATGTATCTCTGTCGTATAAATATGCCCA
>JAPQRN010000018.1:18060063-18076376 GCA_037367275.1 Coranthus polyacanthus
CCCCAACCCGAAGCAAAGCATTTTCATTGCCTAAACCTAAACACCTATAGGAGTCAGGATACAAACGGCACTCTAACGCTGTGTTCACAACACAAGCTAAGCAAATTTTGGTCCTCCTGAGTTGAAAATAAATCAACTTGAGGAAAAAGAGTTCATGGTGCTGTGCGCTCTCGGAACATCCTAAACGGTGAGTCAGAACAGAGTTTGGTAAAACAGCTTTTCGATGTGCTGCCCCTTCTTCATGGAATAATTTACAGAAGGACCTGAAAATGTCAGAGTTTACTACTTTGGGGGAATTTGAGTCTATTTTAAAGGATTGAGAAAATAGTACTTGTGTGATTGCTACTAAATTTGGCACTTGAATAATTTTTTGAACTTGTCCTTTATTCATCTTGATCTTTTTTTTATTAGATATAACTAGATATTGTGTTTATTCATTTGAAAGTGTTTGTTCTGTCTTTATTTATTGCTGTTACAATGTCTATGCTGCTCTCTTGGCCAGGTCGCTCTAGGAAAAGAGATTTTTAATCTCGATGAGGATTTTACCTGGTTAAATAAAGGACGTATAATAAGCACTGAGATTACCCTGATGACACCAGCAATCAGAAATGGAGAACCAAGTCACTGTGGTGAGTGTTTGCCTCTTGACATAAATAGTAAGGCTTAAGTTTCATCCTCTCGGCCTCTTATTTTCAATGAGAAGAGCATCACTGAGCACATACACCTCTTTGCCCCACTCTTATTTCCCATTGGCTGCTGAAGGGAATATTCAATAGTCTTGCAAAAATACTCCAGTGGCCGTATTCATGCAAGTAACGTCATGTGAAATATCTTCATGCTTCGTGTTTGGTCTGAATACAGGATAAGTCCTGGATTATGTACATCTATCATCAAAGCAGTAACAGATCCTTCAGTGACACATCGCATTGCATTCTGGTGACTGAGTTAAGTGATCCTATGAGAAAAAAACTCAAATAGAACATCACAATTATGATCTATATTACGCAGGCATGTGAAATGCATTTATCTGGACTCACTGTGAGATAAAATGCGGCCCTATGTGAACAGCAGGAAGGAAAGTATCCATAATTAATGGCTTTACCCTGTACTTCGGGGTTGCCTTTACTTATGAATGTAAGCTGTTTTCCTGTGGTGCTAAGGGCTACAATTATTGCTGACAAATTAAATCTAAAGTCTACCTACAGTTTATCAACAAAATTATGAAACCAACAGAGATGTGTGTTATGCTCTTACCATTCAGTGTCGTTAATGAGCCATTAGTTAGTTAAATGGCCAATGACATGAGAGAATTGCTGTGCTAATGCACAGATACTTGGAGAAATAAACATTAGAATCAAATGTCACATTAAAATCTTGCATCACTCCCAGCTTTCAAGCTCATATTTCACATTGCAGATGAGGTGCTTGATCTGCTTCTTATTTCATTTTCAGAGAGCCCAGCCAGTGCCAAATAAACAAAAAATGGATGTTGATATAAAGCTTTTTTATAATATTGTCACGATGATGCACATCAGCCACTCGCAAACAGGCTTTCAGGGACCCAGATTTGAGTTCACCGCATTAGGCAGGTCAATAAGAACAGAGCCTTTTAATTTCTCTTATCTCCATAATTACACATAATCTCCTAGTCTGTCAGTATGTAAGATAAAAATAACAGGGTTTGATGGGTATCCTGCAGGGACAGAATGATTTAACTGGAAGGCTTTTCATTCCCTTTTAGTTCTTTTAGATAAGACATGATTCTCTAATCTAGCATTTAGGACGTCTGTCAGACGTAAATGAGTCATCGTATGAGTATGTTACGTACATGCCAGTCAGAGCAGGGGAATGATTCATCAAGATATGTTTTCACCGAGGGCAGGTAACTTGACGTTGCTGACAGTGAAAACAAATGACTTTTTTTTTTTTAATTTAAGATAATCTTCAAAAAGTTTCAACTTGATGTCAGAAGATAAATTCAACACAACTAAAGAGCTGAACTTCTTATATGTCTCCTATATACAGAGATGAAAAAAGAAAAAGAGCTCCAGAGTTAGGGTTTATTTCAGCTAATGTCTCAGGGAATTATATTAAATATTTAATTTTCTAATTTGACTTTGATTTATTGACTCGCTTATTTATTTATTTAGTTATTTAGTTTCTGTGCTAGTTTATTTTAGTGCCATTATTATTTTAATTCCATGTCAGCCTTTTCTTGTCTTTTTGTTGTGATCGTTGTCATACTTGCGACTGTTCATGGTTGCTATGCTATTGTTTTTTTTCTTTCTTCTTACAAAGAAAAATTAGCACTGTTCTGATGAAATATGATATACGTGCTCCTCTGGTGCTCAATAAAATACACTTTGAAATATTTTAGCCGTGATGTTTCGAGCATAGTTTTTCTTCTTCAGACTTCTAAAACACATATAGAGAAGCTGTCTTAAATACCCACATTCCATTGGTGTTAAGAGTCATGAGAACCTCTTTGAAATTATTGCCATTACTGTACAGAAGATACGCCTATATATCTACACTGAAGAGGGAATAGCCTGAACTATAATAAATTGCATGGTTAATTCACTATAATGTCGCCTACATTTCCAAAAAAAAACCACACCATCAGTACAACAGAGTTGTGTCACACTAGCTCTTAACACAAATAACATTAAAGGTGTGAGGTTTGTCTGTACTCATGTGCTTAGGCGAAGATTGTGTTGGACTATGTTGTGCTGGGAGCAAGCTGTTGTAATGGAGGAGGAGGAGGAGAAGAAGAAGAAGAAGAAGAAGAAGAGAGGCATGGGGGCAAAAGACCAGAGTCCTCTTCAAACAGCAAGTTTTGTTTTTGTGATCATTTCTGTGCTCCTATGAAACTTACAATCTCATGCTAGTAGTTTTTATTATTATTGAAAGTCCAGTTTACTTTCTGCCCCCTGACATCAGCTGGACATTCATCCCACAGCTGTGATCCACCAGCCAGTGAACCATCCAATGTTCAGCATGCAAAATGATTAAAGGCACAGGATAAGGATAAAAATGTGCCAGAATCATCTGAGGCTCACGTTAATCTGCTGTTGGCAGTGTGTTTGTTTTGCATTACCATTATTACAGTGAGTATCAGCTGGTTACAGGAGGTTCAGGTCTACATATCTTAGAGGACTGGAGCAGTGGTGGCACTGCTGGTAAAGGATGGAGTGGAGCTAATGGAGACTTAACTGCAGTAATTCCAACTTTGGGATTGGCCTAAATGCTTGGCAGTGTTGGACTCTAGAGGGATATTCAAATGAGGTAACAGAGCTGTAATGAAAACATTCAGGATTTGTGACTTCCATAATGAATATCTTGGCACAAGACCGGGAAACAGCTTTTATTAAAGTCATGCAGAAAATTACACAGGTCATTTTGACTTGTTTGTGGATTGACAGACATAAAACAAACATCCACATTACTGACCTATTTGCTGTATGCCTGAGCACTACTGACGTCCTATTAACTCCACTTTCCTAGTTTAAGTCTAAATATAGGCACGTGCCAATTGTTAATGGGTTTAGTGTGGAGGGATAAGTGTCCTGATATGTAAATGAGCTCTCATCTCTGATGACCAGCTGATTTAACGACTTAATGCACCAGGGACCTGACAAAAAAGACACAAAATGTGAAATACTTGCTTGTGAATATTTATTTAAAAGGTCCGAACAGATTTGCAGCAGAATATCTTTCAGAAAAAAATTATGGATTCAACATCATCTGGGGCACTCATACAGCCTGTGGCTGGTTTGGAAATGGCCTCCATAATGACATACTGATTCAAACCAAAAGTAGTAAGTAGTAGGCCCACTGTTTGCAGGATTTTACCCACCATTATAACACTTAGGTGCAGCAGCGAATTCTGCTTTTCCACTATCAGTATCAGCTCAACTCACCTCGACTCGGTATGGCATTTTTGGCATTTTATCATGTGAGAACAGGGACCACCAGATACTATCAGATACTATTTCTAGTATCAGCTTCACCAATGTTCCAAGCGAGCCAAAGCAATACTAAACGATAAATAAAATCATGCAGATCACAGATTGGTCAATCCAGCATTGTTGCCGCATTAATACACATGTGTGTGTCATCATGTTGCAATGCAGAACACCAAGCTAAACTAGCGGGAAATCTGTGAAAACATCAGAGCAAATTTTCAAGTTGGCTCTATCTTGATAACTCGACCACAGATTTGAGTTGAAACTGTAAACTGTATTCTCGCCTGAAAAAATCTTCATGTCACAGTACTTTACGTACTGCACCTGCAGTGGAAATGCAACGTGCTGGTGCCAAAACCGAGCTAAAACCGAGTAAAGTTGACACGAGTTGAGCTGATGCAATCAGTGGGAAAGCGGTCAAAGTGTTTTTTCACAGCCCTAGAGAAGAGCATTAGCATCGCGTGCAGCTGTCAATCACATATTTAAACCCCCTACCTGTCTGAAAACACCTGTGAGCGACCAGGAACTCCAGAGTCCACAGAAGGACATATAATTCTTGTTTCCTCTCAGACCTCTTGAATTACAATATGCTGAAAGTAATTATTATTATATTACCCATTGATGCCAAAGAACTATCAAGCACTGCAGCTTTAACGCAGCTTATTGTGAATATAACACTTATATTTTTTACACACAAAAATGTGAAAGATTACTTAGCTGATCAATGAGCATATTTTTTGAACTTTTCTTCTCGCTAATGTCTGAGTGTAATGCCAAAATCTACAACCTCCATATTTTTAATGGCTATCATAGTGATGAAATATTATGAAAATGCAGTTTTTAGTCAAATACCATCAAACCTCATGACCTCGATGGCAACTGCAGCCTGGTACGACACAAACTTGAAAATTACAGCGTGTAATTACCTGAAAGAATACCACACTGGCCAAATTTCATAAACTATCTGCATGATGTACTCAATCCCATAATGCACTGCGGTCATCTTCTTCTGTTTAATGGCTGGTGGCAACTTGTTTTGCATTACCACCACCTAATTTGCTGTGTGGGCCAAAGTTCCCTATTTACATGCATTAAAATGGATTTACAGCTCTGAAAATTTAGGCGAAAATGAGCATATGCTGCAAGGGAGAGGAAGAATGCAAGTGTAAGTGCATAAAATTGCTAATGTATGATTTGCTGTGCACACAAAAGATTTCAGATCTACCAAACGATTTTGCATAGATTTCTATGTAAAAACATAAAGCAAACTTATGTAAATGTCTGCCAACAGCTGCTGGGTAATTACATCCACGATGATGATGATTTCCATGATTAGGTCTTTGTGTGGTGGTCATGTGACTATGTCGTACACTATGTTAATGTTCACATATAGTGTACTGGATACCACTATAGGAAGTAACATGTTGTATAGAGTATGTGTGTAGTGTCCAGGTCAAAAGCCACACAAAGCACCTCTTTTACTGTGTTTAATGTGAGGTTAATGTGAAATAAGTTCCTCAGTATCCCGATAGCTGCATGTTGTCCTTCAGTTCACCATGTTGATCATTTTTGTGTCCTTTTAATATGAGATGGTTTGAAACACTCAAAAAGGACACCATTAGATGTGCTTCTACAGCATATTTTAATGCACATTTTGTAAGTGTCACATTAGGAAATGTTTATTGAAATGGCAAAAAATGAAGAAAAGCTTCTTGAAATTCACTTGAGGAGGTTTTTGCCAGATGGTTTGTTTAAATAAGAGTTTATGTGGACAGATGAGAAGACCAAATTATTCCTGTCTCATCCATAAAAAAGCCATTTTAGATGTAAAACAGCAACAGAATGCTCCACTTTCTCTACTCTGTTGATTATAGCCATGTGGAACAAAGCCTATAGTCTTGTATGATACTACACAGCCTAGTTATTCACTTCTATCCACTTAATTCCTTTTTGTCCTTTTTTTTTCCCCCAAAGCTTCAAATTTACTTGACAACATTTGCTTAGTAACACGGCTCTTGTCATTGTGACTTGACATCCGTTCTGCACGAGATTGGCTGATGCCTTTATGGTGCTAACGCTCAGAAGACTTGCTCAGAAAAAATAGATTGCTTTTTTCACATGTAATATTTCCATTCTTTGTAAAAGTACAATGATTCAAAAATAATCTATTGCCGGGCGAATTAAGAGGAAAAAATGCCCTCACTTTTTAAAAGCCTTTCTCCAGATGTTTCCTTGGCCTGATGTTGTGAATCATGAGAGGAACAATTATCCCAGTTTCTGCCTCCCCCATAACACTGCAACATTCAAACAAGCTACCTCCAAAGATGCCTTTCCAAAAATAGCATCAGGGACAGCTGCATCTTCTGTCTAAACAAAGATCCAGTGACAGCACTGATCGCTGCAAATGTATACCGTTAAACACAAACAACTGTTTTTGTCTGCTATGATAATTTTGCTGGAGGCAAAATGGTTAAAAAAAATCAATTTGAACTGAATTTGAGTCCCAGGATATGAGGTAATTGTAAATGAATGGATTTATGTCCCCATATTGTGATTAATGGAATTAGTGTGTGATACTGTATCACACACTAATTCCATAAAGATATGTTTTGCAGTGAGTTCAGAGAAATAATTTATCTTCCAACCTTAATATAATTAAAACATGATTAATATTACACACAGGCTTGCCACATCATCAGTTATGTGATATATAAATCATTGATTGCAGTACCACCGCTGAAAACACTATGCGAAACTCATTGTTAAAATTTTAATTAGACCTGATTTTGCTTCACGGCACTTTACAAACACAATTGTCTTAAAAGGAAAATGTTGTATTCTTTTGTCAGTATAATTCGCTATGCCTACTTTATGATGATAATCACCTGAAAGTGGGAGAAAATGACTTTCAAATGTGCTCGAGTGACAAATTGCTTTAAGATTTTCATTGCAGTTGAATGTGGATTATGTGTGGCTGTGAGCATCCATGCCGACTCTATGTATGTTTAAATGTCATATTGTTATTTTTGCCAAGGCTATGAAGTCATTTATCAAATCTGAAACCCTATACATATGGATGCATGGAGAAACTGGATATATGTGGTGTCTATTTGATTAAAGAGACCTTTGACAAAGGAGCCCGTACAGCAGAATGACAGCCGAAGCTCTGTGGGTTTACACTGCATAAAGCTCATCCTGAGGGACCAACGCCTAGTTAGAATTTAAAGCAGCCTGGGACACATACAGCAGTACCATTGCTGCTGGAGACCTGATGAGAGGGGGGGGGGTCAGTTTACTTACAGATTCAGCGTAGAGGATGCAGATTGGGTTGTTGTGGTGAATACCAAACAGTCACCCAAAACCTTTCCTCTTCAACTGATCACCAAAAAGAAGCATGACAAACTGGGAGAACTGGCAAGGTGTTGTGCTTGGTTAGAAAAAAAAAAAAAAACGAGTATATGCCGAGCCAAAAGTATAGTCTTAAGGAAATGAATGTAATTGCAAAGTAGGCACTTTGAAGTTTCATTCCGATTCATCCAAACCAAAAAACCCTCATTTTACTTACGCATGTAGCAATTACAACACTTTGTCCCCATTTCCAAAACATACAGTAATTGCATCACTGGCATCACAAAACAGCTAAATAATATGGTGGAGGTGTAATTGAAACCAGAATTGCAAACACTCAAAAAATACATTTTAATTAACTTCAAAACAGCATGTATGTGATTACACTGGATGGAAGGACTGATTAGAAAAAAACACACATTATGAATCAGTCAAGCAGACATTTCTCTACAGCAGCCATTTGTTTCTCAGATTCTAATGAGACCCACTCTCTTTATACTATAAATTAGTCATGATCTCTGACCTAATGAATAAATAAAGAAAAGCAGGGATCACAGATCATTTGACCCACATCATTGTGCATATGTGATGTATTCACAAAATACTGTTGTCCCCACAGTTTATGAAGGCACTATGCAAAACTGAAGGCTTTTTGTTTCGTATATTGCCATACCTTGTGATATGCTACAACTCAATGATCTACAGTGTCACCATGTGAAAATTAAAAGGAAGCTTAATGATGTCTGATGAAAACTGTTTTGTATTGAATTTCTGAGACTGGGATTGCATCAAGGAGGATTAAGTTTTAAGCCTGATTAAATGATGGTTTAACTTTAAATTATGTTGCATCAAACTTCAAATGAAGGAAGATCAAATTTAAACCTCTCTTTAAGCCTTCTTTTAAGTTTTTACTCTAAACTTAGATTACATTTAAAGATTAAATTTATAAACTTAAGTTTTAAACTAAAGATTGTCTCTCTTACCTACATCCATGAAACATCCATGGTTTCTATGTAGAAGACACGGGTTGGTTTTTCTGCTCTTCTACAGAGGCAACATTGTGCAACACTAGCTACCATTAGCTTAGTAGTGGAAAATCTTACATATTGAACCTTTAATTCTGTTGATCCAAAACTTTAAACTTTAATTTAAAATGTCATCCAGTATTAATAGTTAATTACACTTGAGACACTTGAACCTACCTGTCACTTGTCTCACCATTTTCACAATATAGGAGTTTGTTGAGGGCAGTGGCGTACGGTAGTTATGATGGCCCCCAGTGCAGACTACTGCCCTGGTGCATGCTAACCCCAACTAGCTACCGTATCGCATTGTCTTCTGTGAAGATCAAATAGAGAGCTGACACTGGACAACATCTGCACAATGTTCAGCAGTGTTCACTGCTTATCTGTATATGACAGAAATGCCAAAGAACATTAGAAATCAGAGCCGGCTGGCCCATTCGGCAATATAGGCAAATGCTAAGGGCACCGTGGCCTCCAGGGGACGCCACAAAATCGGGAAAAAAAATCACCTTCAATATAATTATATTAAAACTAGTTGTTACTATTAACTCTTAAAATGTAAAGCAATGCCCAATTAACATTACTACAAATGATAATGCAAAATAAGTCCCACGCACCTGGTTCAGGGAACTGAGTCACTTCTCCCATAGGACTCCATTCAAACACAACAGACAACATGACATGTTTACAGCCACAAATTGCAATGTTTCATCTTTAGTTAGAATCCCTTTGACGAGGCTAATGTTAGCCTGCATAGTACTGTAGACAGACAATAACGTCCTGTTGTCTCGTGTTGACTGCGTCTCCCAGACCATGTCCTCATTTAGACTCGTTCAGCCTTCTGCTTCTTTCACTGTAAAGCATGACTGCTGGAAGCTTTTGTTTACATCTGTGTCCCCATGTGATCATGTGATGATCGCATGAGTTCGTGCATCGGGCACAAGAATCTTAATAATGCATGTGTGATGTGCCATTATTGTCAAATCTTGTAGTGTGTGCATGATTGACATTAGAGTCAAGATTATCTGTGAAGAGTCTACTTAGGTGTGCGGTACAACCAGATTTCAAAATCGGTTAGGATTATTAAATCCTGTAATGTGGGCCAGGCTTCAATACAAACCCAGTGAGTTTTTTTTAATGTGGGAATAAACACAGTTTTGTGTTTTATGATGCTGCTGAATTTGTCTCAAGCCTACAGCAGGGAAACTGTTATGGAGCTGAACAGGAAGATGGGACCAACTGTCAAAGTTGCTGCCAAGCACTCGCTGGTTTTACTTGCTGTGCTGTTGTACTTTTTAGATGTGTTCAGGCATCTTTAAAAGAACATTTCTCCATCGGTCCCTATTACGTTTAAAACTCAATATCTCAGAATTTCTCTATCTATCTATCTAGTATCTAGTTTTATCAAGTTGGATCTAAAGGTATCTTGTCTTCTTTGCGGTATTTTTTAAATCTATTTCTATCCTATGAAATGTAAAAGCACATATTGTAAATGCTGCAGTAAATGATATAGAAAAACAGAGCAGGGACAGACAGGTTTTTCATACTCTTAAGATACTCTGCCTCCTCCAATTTTGTAAAGAAGAACAAGACAATCTCTTGAAATGCATTTGCTCACCGAGTTCCAAGTTGTGAATGAAAAATGCCAGGCACAAAAAACTGCTCCTGTCACCATTCGCATGCAGGCATAAAGGAGAGAAGAACAAAGCCACAAGCCCCCCCTACACACACATTATTTAGCCTGCCGTGTTATGAATCTATTACAAATCCTTTTATAGCATGCTGAAGAAGAATAGCCCTATGTGATAATGCGCCGAAAGGCTATCGCACTGGAGCAGATGCCTAGCTTCAGTGTGGGAGTGTGTCCCCTGACAAGGCTTCCACAAGCTGGGTTCATTGACATTAACGCTCTGAGGACAGCCAAAGCATCAGATGGTGCCGCTTTGAGTCTTTCATCTGTTAGCTTAAGACAATAAAGCAGCGACTTGACGGAGCACCCAGGAAAGGCCTTGTGAACACGACTGCAAACGCACACAAAGACAGATGCAATCAAAGATTTGCCGGGGCAGACCATTGTCTTTGTTAGTGCATGTGATCTCTACAAGGGGACAGTATGTTGGACTATCAATCAAAGAATAAGTGGTGTCAAAATCAGGGAGGACTATCGCTAGTGGTGAATGTAACATTTACTGGAGCAATGAACTTATTCACAATGTTCACGTCCTCATACTTGGACAAGCTACAAGCTTAGTATTTCAAACCAAACCTCACAACCTCGTCAGAAAAATCACAATACTGGTTGATTGTTTAAGGTGGCTACATGACTAGTATTGTCATATTTCTGAAAAAATCTCTGAACTGTCTGTTCAGTCATGAAGTCATCGCATAGGGACAAAGACTAACTTAAAACATGGAGATGAGTGTTTAGGTCATGTTTCAAAGGAAGCGTTATTCCTTTAAAACCGTGTCTGTATTTGTTACTGTAACCATGATGACAGCTGTTATGTAACTTTCTTTTAGTCTTAACTATGATCTTTTCTTAAACCTACCATGTTGTTTTGTGTCTAAATCATAGACTGTATATAAAGATGGATGTCACAATGCCATTTCCTCCCACTGAGGGAAAATGCAGTCAAAATCCGGAATCTGGATTCAGGATATTGTGGTGTCTGATGTGTTTTAGGCTCATTAATTAGTTAAGAATTGTATCATGATAACACCTTTATGAACTATACTGTTCATTGTCTGTATTGTGCCATGTCAACATCTTACATATTGTCAACAATATCATCACTCTTCATTAGTCAATCAACCATAACATTGAATAACTTATTTAAAACAAAGTGAGCAGATCAGATCAGATGATGAAATCAACCTTAAAAGACCAAAACCACCTTTGGGAAAAATTCATTGGATGTGTAATTTATTTTTAGTTGGGCCAAAGTCCCAATCTAATTTTTAGTTGCAGTATTTGGCTGCAGTATAGGTCATGGAAGGGACAGGATTTATGACCTATGACCTATACTGCAGCCAGCCGGCAGGAAATGACTTGGCTTCACTTTTTTTGTATTTTCACGTTATCTGTGGTATTTGGTTGGTGCGAGAATGGCAAATGGCCCAACAATATACTTAAAATAAACAGAAAAATGTCTCCACATTGACCAGGTGAAACATTAAAATCCATCTTGCCCAAATTATAATCAATCACTATAATAATGCAGTAATATAATAAAGAGACACTAATTAAACCACTATTTATAGTCATTCCTTTTACTGTAATTCTATTTTCCAACATAAGCTTCTGAAGTTGGAGGATTTTTGCTATAGTTATTCTGGTGATGCTATTTGAAGAAAATCTATACTTCTTCCATCACTTGCAAAAGAATTTCAGGAAAGTATGTAGTATATATTAGACAACACAAGCCTTCTAAACAGAGTTTTAAACGGCTGTCACTGTTGTCAGTTGTGTCAGTTTTATAGTTTGTAAAGGTATTTGCAAGGCTCAAAACATGGTGAGTCAGCTCATCTCAGACAGACACCAAGTTCATTAATTGGTTCAGCTGCTTTTGGACAGACTCGGTCAACCCTTTGTCTCCTTCATCTTCTTCGTCATCTGTGTGAAATAGAACTGGTGACCTGTCAAATTCGACAGCTCGTCAATCCAGAGGCTTCAGAGTCTCAGGCTGAGTTTCAGTGTCTCTGCTGCTTTGCCAGTTCACAGCTTAATAACCACCATAGTGACCTCAGCCGGGGAAATGATAAAGGCATTCTCCTTAGGCTTCTACCATTACCTTTTCATAAAATGTCTGTGCGATGGATTCAAAAGTTCTCCAAGTGCTCCTGGAAAAGCTGGAGTTAGTTTTTGGTAGTTTAGTTTTTGATTGAAGATTGTAGAGTCGAAAGCATTTGAGAATTGATTGAGCGAAAGAGAGAAACTCTACTATAAAAGAATCAGTATATTGACAGTCATGTTTCCATTAATGTATCTTCTTTTATTCATTTTCAAGTATCACATTAGAAAAGATTTTATGTAAAAAAAAAAACCCAACTTTTTAATGCTTGCCTGAGTCGCTTTTTGTCTTTTTTGAAAAATAATTAATGTGCATAAGGGAAGATGGAACCACTTTTTTTGAATAAAAGGTCACACATGTAATTCACCTGACAATTTTATGGCAACATGGCTATTGTTGAAAGTTGAAAGCTCTGTAAAATTTACTTTGGAAAAAGTGAAAAAATTTCATGAAAAGCACTTAAGGAAAACAGTTTGACAAATATATTGACAATGGACTTAATCAGTGTGCAAAAGTCCCATCCATGAAATAAACCTCATAGCCATGCTCTGCTTCTATGGATTCTGTTTATTACCGCCATGTGTAGCCTGGACTGCCGTTTTCTGACAACACCACTGCTGATGCAAACCAGCCAAATTGTATTTTTCTTTCTTTTTTGCAACATTTCAAATATTGGTTTCATATTTGCTCGACAGTTATGCTGAAAGACAGCTAACGTCACCATGAGAGAACAACAAGTTTATATCCACGTACTTTCTCATATTTATTCTTCTCTTCGTTCTTTGTCTCATTTTCTTTCTTGACTCGTTGATGTGAGTCCCTTAGTTAAAGGTTCAGTGTGTAATATTTAGTGGTTTAGAGTTGGTTTTGTCCATTCTGGGCTTTTTAGATATGGGAATAATAATCAACATAGCCAACACAGTAGCTGACACTAATCCACCTTAACACTGGATGTCGCTCGCTATACAATAAAAGGAAAAAGAAGAAAAAGTCAGGTCTGTTCTACTACAAAAATGGCGGCACAACAAAACAGACTCAGTGGAGATGTGGAATCTGTAGATATAAATAGCTCATTGTAAGGTAACAAAAACATCTTTATAGATGGTTTATAAATCATTAACTTCACATAATTGGTTGCAAGGTTACAATGAATCCCACTGAGGTTTGGTCCTGATTTCAGTCCTTTTCTAGAAATGAAAGGTCAAACTGTTTTTAATAATGACTGATGCGTTGTTAGAAATATACTTATGTTACTATAAAGTACAGTTTTTAAATGAATCACATGAGATGTTGTTGTAGAGCCCGAACGTCATTAAATGATAGCATGTGTCGTAGTATCGATATCCCAGTTGTCTTCTCACAGATTTTTTTATTTTATTTTAAGTTTTCTTCTTGCTGATGTCTTCAGTCCCATGTCCTTAAGAGGGCATGTTCTTTGTACACTCATAGCATGTTCATTATCAGCCCACCCATATGTATCAATAACTGGGTTGCAGATACCCTGGAGACAGGGCTTTGCAGAATCACAGAGCCCGAGGCGGTAATGCTGATGTGATGAGTTCATGTCGGTCAGAAGAGAGACTTTCTACCATAAAATCCCTCGAAGCAGTAAGGCTTGCTCTTTTCTAAGTAGAAGCAGACAGCTAGGATAACTTGTAAGGAGTGATCTTAAATAACCTGCTGCAGCTGTGGTTTGTTAGTCTCCCATCTCAGTCAATCACAGAGAAAAAAAAAGGACTTCCATGCAATATACTCAAGCATCTGCATACAATTTGAATGGAAAAAGACTGATATAATAACTGAAATCACTAATGAGGTATGCATCCAAATGTATCGGAAATTTAACATAATTTTCAGAAAATCTGCAAAAGAAGCTGTGAATTCATGCGCCTTTTCATCCACTACTATTATGCAAATATTGTCAAGCTCCTGTCCTTTGTCCTGTCAGTGTTTGACTCATTATTACCTCAATGGGATATAAAATGTATGAACTTAATGCAACATAATGTAACCTCAAAGTTGGTTTTAAAACGTTGGCAGTTAGATGTATTTCATACATTCTACCTGAGATGTTGATTGAAGAGTTGATATATATCATAACCAGAGGTGTTTGACCAAGAATTTTGTCCATTTTGTCAAAAAAAAAAGCTGGCTTTAGTTTTGGTCTTTGGTCTGACATAGCTCTGACACGTGTTGCTCAAATAGCGTTGAAAATCTCTTCACGCTTTGTGGTGTGTGCTTACTGTTCCTCATTTAATGTGGTATTTTGTTTCTTATATTAAATCAAGGAACGTTGCAGTCTCCTCATTGGTCGATGAGTGGCCGATCCAGATGATTTTTACAGGCGTGGCCAGGCTGACAATATGACTTACACTGGGGTAGTCACTTCTATTATTCACTTATGCAAGAGACAGTGTAGAAGTACCTTGAAAGTACGCCATGACGGCTCAAAATAAGCTCTTTCGTGTAAACCTTATTTCGATTTAAAAATATGGAACAGTTAAAGGTATGCTCTTTACTGGTGATTAGTACAATCCTGCACAAAGGTTCTGCTTAAAAAATAGAAGTTACTGGATGTAACTCCAGTTCTACGAGTATGGATTTAGCTTAGTTTTTTATTGGTTGTGTAGAGTGGACAGATGTTAATCATGCTTGACCATTTAATTACCATTTAATTACCATTTACTACACTTAGACATCACTTAGCTTATCCACTGAATCTGTTTCCATTGCACTTATTCACATTTACTTTTACCCATAAACCCCCCCCCAAAAGATCTTGAAATATTGCCAAATATCTTAAAGCTTAGTGGAAAAGTTGCTGTATGGATGAAAGGTAAATGCAACTAAAGTGCAATGGAAACAGATTCAGGGAAATAATGATGTGCTGATGAGGAGACACTCTTTTAATTAATACAGAAAACAAACAAAAACGTCATATTGGTGGAAAAGCAAAATGTGCATGAGGAGCAACAGAAACAAATGTTAGACAAAGGCTTTGAGTTTGAAACATCTCAGAAGCGTCTGATGTCTACGTGCGGTTTGGGGAACAAAGATAAAGCCAACTTCAGGTTTTTGGACAAAATGGACCAAATTCTGGGTCAAAGACAATGGTTCCATCGACCAGCTCCTCAATCAACAGCTCAGGTTTGTTATCGTATGAAATACCAGAACTAACTGGCAAAGTTTCTAAATCCACTTTAAACTTTTCTTATGTACCAATAACTTTGCTTTATATCCCACTACGGTATCGAACATCAAAGGACAAGGGATTGATAACTAATAATCGTTGCCTCGGTCTTAACCCCGGCCTTTTTGCTTAAATAGACAATAAAAATGTACAACTACTATGTGCCTCGATATCTCAATAAGCAGATGAAAGTTTGAAAGTAAAGTTTGTGATACTTTTGGATGGAGGCCTGACTATTTGTTAAAATCGCAGTCAGTCATTCCATCCACCTGTTTTTTATTTGTATTTTCAATTATCACATAACAAGAAAGGAAATCCTAAGAATGCAAAAGAAAAGTCTTGGGAGACGCGGAAACGTTTGTGTATCAATAAAAGGCACACACATTAGATGAAAACAGCAATGAAACATCCCCATGTGTGTTGATACAGTGTCGTTTGACGCGATATGATCCAGATCTGCGGTTCAGTTCGGGGCCAAAAGCTTAAGCCAGCATCAGGTTTTTTGACAAAATAACTCTTACTTCAATTACCAGCTTAGGCAGTGTGTTATTGTATGAAACACAATCTTACTGGCAAAGTTTTAAACCGCAATGAACCAACACCTAATATTCTCATAACAGTACCGGATGGAAGCATTAATTCGCATTTTTCTTTTGCTGATTTTATAAAAATATGGATAAAATGTACGATGCATATGGATGGTAACCCGCCTTCATTTACATTTTATCGATAGAACTTTTCCACCTCTCCCGTGCATCAAAACTTTTTTTTTTTTCTCCACTCTTTCATTCAGGTTCTGTTACGCGCAAAATTGAAAATGCGCATAAAAAAAAACCCCCAAAAAAAAACCAGCTGGATGGAAAGCCAGTTACTCACGTTGGCTGTGTGAAAAGAGCTGATTTGTTTGTGTGTGAAGGGGGTGGTGTGTGTGTGTGTGTGTGTGTGTGTGTGTGTGTGTGTGTGTGTGTGTGTGTGTGTGTGTGTGTGTGTGTGT
>JAPQRN010000018.1:18086528-18107390 GCA_037367275.1 Coranthus polyacanthus
AAAGGTTTGTAGATAAAGACTTTTCCGCCATCATCTGATGCAGAAAAGGCAAAAATTGGTGAATAAAATCCCCCTTAATGCTTCCCACCCGAAGTTCAAACACACACTAAGTCCGTGTGCAAGATAATTAAAGTGCATTGTGCTGAATTGCTGTAATATGGGCAAATAGTCAACTAAAGTGATAATACAGAAGATCAATATTCCATGACACACACTGAAGATGTGAAGTGATTTGTGATTGGCTGTTTCAGTCACGTTACAGTCGGTTACAGCTGGTTACAGTCCTCCTTCAAAACGGACTGTGGGAGTCACACAGCAGCCTTTACTAGTTCAGGGGTTTTTTTTTGTGTGTGTGTGTGTAAAACAAATCTAAATCTGAGCCAAACAAACAAACACACAAACAAACAAATACAGCCTTTTGTTCCTGTCGTCAAAACTAAAGTGTAGCCCACGTACTGATGACTCATCCTTCACTCAAAAAGCACAAGTCATTCCATCATCAAGTTGTACGTTTAAACATGAGCTGACTTTAATGTTCTCCACGCTCCACTGTAGTGTTGTTGAGATATCAAACGTGTAATGTCAGCAGCCATTTCACACCAATAAATCATCTACAGCATTTATTTGATAATTGTATATAGAAAGTATGATGTTGGAACAAACTGCAGAAAAATTCACTTCATTTTTATCCTCAGGGCATTTTAATTTTTTTAATACAATCACCTTATTTCACTAGATTGATTTGTTTTGCATTTTAATGACTTTCTAGTCTGGATTCCTTTTTATTATTTTTTTGCTATTGTATATTTTATTCAGCTATATTGAAAATGATGCCCTGAAAAAAACACTGCAACAAAAGAAATTTCAATACTGTAAAAAGAACAAAAGCCTTGTTTCTGGGAAACGAGTCTTAATTTTCATTAGAAGAGTAATCTCAGTTTAAGGAGATTTAAGAAGAAGATTTTTTTCCTTGGTCAATAAGGTTGATTGAATGAATGTTGTAGTGTAAAATAACAAAAATGAACACTGATAAGAATAAAAAAAAACAATCAATTGTTTGTTCGCAGGGAGGACCTGGCATGGACCGCTGTGTCTAAATGAAGTGGTTCAGCCATGCAATGTTCCTGGAAGGCAGTGATTCTGCTGGCCTTGGCCTCCATTGCCATCCAGTACACAGCCATCCGGACGCTCACCTCCAAGCCTTTCCAGCTGTGCCCGTTGCCCAGCCCCCAGAACTGCGGACTTGGGGGCCAGGAGACAGAACCTCCCTTTGAGCGCGGTGGAGCAGCAGGCGGTGGTGGAGGCTGCGATGACTACCCTTACTTTTCCATCAATGCCACTCGTAAAACTCACATCTTGGTCCTGGCCACCACCCGTAGCGGCTCGTCCTTTGTGGGCCAGCTGCTCAACCAGCATCAGGAGGTGTTCTATCTGTTCGAGCCACTTTATCACGTTCAGACTACGCTAATTCCACGCCTGTCACACAGCCGGAATGCCGCAGACCGGCGCGTGATGCTAGGCGCCAGTCGAGACCTTCTGCGCAGCCTTTACGGGTGCGACCTCTATTTCCTGGAGAGCTATATTAAGCCGACGCCGACCAACCACACAACAGATAAACTGTTCCGTCGCGGCGCGAGTCGAGCGTTGTGTCAGCAACCTGTTTGTGATGCCTTCGGTCCTGCTGATGTCAATGTGGAGGAAGGGGACTGTGTGAAAAAATGTGCGACTCTAAACATGACCTTAGCAACAGAAGCATGCCGTGAGAAGCGGCACGTGGCCATCAAGATTGTACGCGTGCCAGAGATAGGAGATCTGCGCGCCTTGGTGGAAGACCCACGACTGAATATCAAAGTGATCCAACTGGTCCGAGACCCACGTGGTATCCTGTCATCACGGATCGAGACATTCAGGGATACATATCGTCTGTGGCGGATTTGGAGGGCCACGGGTCGACGGCCCTACAATCTAGACTTAAGTCAGCTTACGGTCGTCTGTGAAGACTTTCTCAGTTCTGTTTCGACTGGTCTCAGTCATCCCTACTGGCTCAAAGGGAAATATATGTTGGTTCGCTATGAGGATTTGGCTAGAAATCCGCTTCTGAAGACAAAGGAGATCTATGACTATCTGGGGCTGCCCATGGATAAAAACGTGGAAGACTGGATACACGCGAACACTCGGGGCAGCAACGAGCCCTCAGCAAAACACAAATTTGGTACAGTGAGAGACTCGGCGGCCAATGCAGAAAGTTGGCGCTTGAAACTGTCTTATGAGATGGTTGAATACACACAGACTGTGTGTCAAAAAGTACTCCACCAACTGGGATACAAGGCTGTGAAATCAGTAGAGGAGCTGAAAAACATGTCCCTCTCACTGGTACAGGACAAAACTTTTGTACCTTTTTTGTAACAAAGATAGTTCTCTAATGACTATTTTTGATATATTTATAATTGTTGCCTTATAATTTCCTTTGTTTGTTATGTTTGGTTTCTGTAATTTTGTTTTTTTCAAATTTGCACTATGAATTTTGAATGCACCTAGGGAACTTAACGGATGATTCCCCAATGTTACAGAACAGCACACTTTAAACACAAAGTAATCAAATGAGCTAGTTTACAAATGTCTCCTTATTTACTTTTTTTCCATAAATAGAGTCAAGACAAGTCTCCATTCATTTCCTGTATGCAAGCCGTTGTCTCAACATACATAAAATGTTACCCTTTGGAAAACATTGTCTGGAAGTTAGGAGTGGTTTGGTAAAGCAGATTTTTTTTTTTTTAGACCTGTGATGGCAAAACTGGACTGTACAAGCCCTACTGTGCAATAAATAGTGAATGTCGCAGTCAACCTTTACCACTATGGTATTTCTATCCATGTGGGATGAGAAGCGATACTTCTGACAGATGCCACGCTTGCAAAGGATAATTGCAGACAATTAATAGGCTCTCAAGTTAAAGGGACAGAATCCCACTGGAGGTCATGAGTGTTTTATCAGAGGATTTACAACCATCTGTGATACACAAACACACTAATGAGAGGTAATGCTCAAATCTTTATTACTGTAGGTATTTACAGATTACATCACATTTTTCAAGATGATTACAACGTGTAAAGCAAATAGATGTTACACATGTTTTAATCCAAGTAAACACGAAAGCATTCTGATATTTGTCAGTTTTATTTTACTCATGTTTTCTTTTAGAGTTAATTTATTCAAAATAGTTCAAAAGTGCCGAATTTGCATAGTCTTTTCTGTCTCCAGTTACATTATGACACTGCTGGACGTAGTAAATAAGACTTTATTACATTTTAGTGTTTTGTTATTTCGAAGAAAGAAGAAAGAAAAGAAGTGCTATCAAAGACAAAGGAACATGAGAGATCAGACATACTGTATACATTCTCTCTTTCAACTCAAGTGATGCTCCTCTTTTGACAGTTCCCGTCGGGTTCATGTTTATCTTCCACATAAAAGTGAGAGAAAACATTACAACAGATTTCCAGGATGTGTGGATGTGTTGCTTATAGCATGCAACAACCTCAAATCATTAGATCACATATAAAAGGAAGCAAAGACTAGCTATAATCTCAACAAATCCTCTGATCATTTTAGTAGCAGTTGGATGTGGTTTCAACCAGGATTCCATCGAGAGCAGCTGTGCCGCGCGTTGGCTCTGATGTGGTTTAGTTCTGTCCGATGCACGGCTTCATGCCACCACGGGAGCGTTTCAGAAGCGGAGCGTTGTGTCCGATTTCGTTTACCTCCTTATTCGGTCACTTTTACTTGATCTTTGTGCTTCTACCATAGATAAAGTATGAAACGCAGCAGCATGATTCTTTGCGTCTGTTTTAATTGCTTTTACCATCGTGCTGTAGCTACAAACAAAGTTGGGATGGTTAAGTGGAATTATGAGTGGCATGGATCAAATGCTTCGACAGCGGCTGCCATAACATTAACGCAGCTGTATCCGGTGGAATCCAGGGGTTAATGCAGTAAATGCAGTATCTTATGGTTCTATAATGTGAAAACCACTGGAGAGTTGGAAAAACATGAAACAAAATGTTTATCTTCTTTTAAATAATTTCTATACAGGAAAAAGATTTTATACTCTCACTGACTCTTCCCTGAGGAAGCACATAATATTAAGAATTTAACAAACTGAACATGTAAGGGACAGCAAATATAGTGGACAAATACATTTCATACCCCAAAAGTGGCATAAACAGAAGCTTCCAGATCAACTTTCTGAACTGAACAGCTTTAGAATGTGAATAGAGTGTTATGGCCAAAAATATTAAAGGTTCAGTTTGTAAGATTTGCACATGCTTGTGTGTTTCTGTATTATGAAGGGAGATGGTCACTTGCTGACATTAGCTAGTCCATTTCTAAGCTAACGGCTGTCTCAGTCGCCTACATCCACAGTAACAGCCTGTGTTTCTATGTAGTGGACTCAGGTCAGTGTCTTTCTTCTGTTCCTCTACAGCGGTACACGTTGGCAGAGCTCTGCTAGTGCTGGAGATAAGTCTGATTCAATCTATCATTGTAAAATAGGAAAAAAAAAAAAAAAACCCATCTTGGGCGGAACTGAGCAAAGGATGCAGCGACAGTGCAGTGCAGTCGGGGAAGAACTTGCTTTGGTGGAACATTTGCACGTGGGGAAGCCAGCTCTGGTATTAAAATGACTAAATCCCCACAAAAACAAACACTACATAGAAAGGCATACGTCTTGTGTCGTTGCTAGCTGGGATGTTGTTCTTTTACGCAGCGAGGGGGACTTTGATAACGGTGAAAAAGAGAACTAGTTGCCCAATCGCAGGCCTATTCCAACAGACTATTTCTTGTGAGCCAGACCACTACAGCAGCAACAGTGAGCAACACTAGCTCCTGTTAGCTTAGAAATGCCTAGTAGCTAACATCAAAAAACAACTGGTTTCCAGCACAAAACAGTCTCCAACACAACCTTCATGTAAGCACACGAGCATGCGGGAATCTTACATAATGAACCTTTGACAAATCAAAACTATAATGGACACAACAAATATAGATTTCATACCCCATTAATGGCATAAACAACAGATAAACTGCTTATCTGCTTGTGCAGCATATAGGCCAAAGAACATGATATTGAACGGTAGAAGGCGACTGGACTTGTTTTTGTTTTAGAAGTCCAGTCACCTTCTACTAAGCCCTTATTGTAGGATGAAGCCTGGGGAATATGGTTGTATTCATATTTTTTTTTTCTATCTACTCAAGATAGAAAAAAATCTTGAGTAGATATTTTGTCTTGAACTCAAGACAAAATATGTTTAAAAAATATTTTATTAATTACATGCTATATGTAGACAACAAAAATACAGCCCTTGCAAGGATGTCAGTGTGTGTTATTTATTAAAAAATAATTTTAAATAAAATAAATCACAGCTGGTAGGCAATGTCTGGAGAAACATGTTGACACTTAATATTTTACAACAAACAGGCTGCATTTTGAATTTATGTTGAGCTCGAAAGATCTCCAGAAGAAGCAGTAAATCAATTTTGTGATTTACAAAAAAACGTCAATCAGTTAATACACTGCATGAGACTCTACACAGGTGTGACCACAGTGATCACATTATACTTTGGCCTGTATTTCTAAATGTGTTTTATTCACAGTGGGTTACACTGAATGTGGGTTCGCAATACGTTTCATAGAAAACTGTCAAGGATGTGTACACAAAGCTTCAAAGTATAAATGCACTATTCACTTTTATTTTCCTCAGACAAAAACAATACAGTGAAGGGAGTACTAACTGTTGTTGCCACTTAATTACAAACACATTTATAATTACACCGATGGGAATTAAAAAGTAAATCAAAATGGCAAAAGATTCTGAATACTAATGCTCTACATTTCACAGTAACAAAGGTTAGAGGTTTAATGTGTAACAATGCTATAAATCGCATACATGTGCGGATAAAAATGTCAATATCTTTGTTTTATTTATCTTTTGGTATGTATCAGTTCAGCTTTACACACCTGATTTGGATTTCCTTACACTGAAAGCACATATCTGTGCAGCTGAATACCACTTGGCGAAGACACGAATTGATTTCCAGGCAAAGACTACTTGTTTATCCATACGATATAAACCCTGTGAATGGAGCATCACACACTCGGGCTCATCAGTATTGGTGACCGGATGTCCATTGAGATGCAGAGCACAAACCTTTGATCCTCCTCTGTGCCGAGGCTGGAGGCGAGCTCGCTCCCTCTCACTGCCTGAGCTTTCTCCATCATCCACCTCTTTCTTTCTTACACAGATCTCAGGGGATTGTTCCTTTGCTTGAGTGCTCACTCTGTGTTTTTCACTTTACCTATGCATCTTCGGGATGTGCTCGGCATACTTTGAATTTTAGACCTAAAAAATGGTGCAAAACTGGTCCTCAGTACACATGATTTGTTTTAGCAACCCAGTTGCCAGAATAAGTTTCTGCACCAACATGTTTCATATCAACATTTCTACATACTGTATATTCATTTTACGGTGTTTCAGCCACCAAAATGACTTGGTTAGGTTTAGTAAAAGATCATGGTTCGGTTAAAACAGACCCTTTCACAATGATAAAGGCAAAATATTTAACGTTTTCCTATAAAAACAAAACAATACAATAATAATCCTTCTCAGTCACCACTTCTGTCCCCCTGTTAGTGTGTCGTGCTGCAGAAACCCTGTCCTCTGCCTGTATTTTCTATTTTCCTCTTGTTTTGCTGTGTTCCGGATGTTTCTTGGCGTCGACCTTTGCACTCTGATGCACACAGGTACAAACTGTCTCTGCCACTATCCACACTGTATACACTTGGTTTTAATTAGCACTTTTGACTGCGGACACTCGGGTGCAAATAGCGCCGGCCTTTTATTTATTTAGTTATTTGCATGACTACGCCCTCAGGTTTATGGCTTATTCTACTGTCAGGAGTACATAGAATATACAAACACTTTAGTTTTGTCACATATAATGAAGGCTATGATTAATATGGGGTTTGCTCGGCCCCACAAAATGATACAATATATGAAGTAATCAGTATGCACGAAACAGTTTCAAAATGTAAGCAAATTTTGTTGTGCAAACTGCAACGTAGTAAAAACACATTAAAAATAAATAGACGTGCCAACAGCCTTGGCAGCACGGTGGCAGGGCAGGCCTTTTCTGTGTGGAGTTTGCATGTTCTACTCCAGGTTTCCTCCAGGTGCCCTGGTTTCCCTCGCCATCAAAAACATGTGTGTGAGGTTAATTCTCCTTTTTTGCCCCTGATCAAGGCACTGGCTCAGGTCTAGAGATGGTCCTCAGGCTGCACAGAGGCTGCCTACTGCTCCTAACGCACTTGAAAGCACTATAGAATGGGTAAAATGCAGAGAACACATTTCTCTACGAGGACAATCAAGACTTACCATTACTTCCTTTAGAAAAAAAAAATCTGTGTGACTGTAGTGGGACCACGGCCTCAAAAATGTTACAAAGAAAGTGAATTGTGGGTCATTAATTGTTGTGTTGTAAAGTTATAATTTGCTAAAAAGGGTACACGCAGTTGATACACTCTGAACAGCACTTTATAGCACTTATCGCTGTGAACAAATTGATATAATTTGCTGCCTATTGAAGTGCTGTTTTTCGTGCGGTACGAGAAATAAGAAAAAACCAGAAAAACTGGCAAAACTGGTTGATTTTTGAAGGGGCTTAAAATAACCTGATAACCTGACCTCGTGTGGCTTGTGGTATGAATAAGTGCATGTAAAAAACCAGCGGTGCCACTGAATAGGGTCAAGCCATTTGCAACCAAAGCTAAATCTTTTATTTGTTTTTGTAAAATTAGTCATGTAATAAATTATTTTAGCTCTCACCACAATATTTTTCTAACCCTAATCAAGTTGTTTTGTGCCTCTACCTAACCAAATCTTAACTGTGGCATTGTCACAGCCTAAATGCAACATAACGTAGTCTTTTTTTAATATTATCTATTTTATTATCTGAGGTACTCAGGTGGTGTGTGGAGTGAGTGTCATTCGATGTGTTGACGTAAACCTAAAGATATGGTTCGAGTGGGGATGTGTCCTGAGTTCCCTGATGGCGAAGTCCTGGATTTTATATTCTTAAAACACTATGATGTGAATACATTGAGAAATGTTGCGATGCAATTGATTTATATGGATTTAAGTATCTGTGGCTTTCAGAAATGCACAATAGCAACATTTTTTTGGGAGACTGGGTGGTTTTAACTACTGATAAAAACAGCAAAGTGAACAAAGTCATAGAACACCTCCAGGCTGTTTTGTGACAATCTCACAGTCCTTAACTTGTCCATAGTGCTACTAAGTCTCCCTTTATAGGCTGTAATGGATTAAAAACTCAGCAACACCAGCCCTGGAAGCTAAAGCTGGCATGTTTTTTTTGCTGGGTCATTTATATCTCATCGACTTATTGCGAAATGAGAACTAACATCATTTGACAGTTTGTCAATAGTCCTGCATTAGAGCAATATTCCAGCTGAACATGCACAGTTTCAAACTGAAGCTCGCTGTTGTTTCTAATGCTCGACACTGACACCTCTTGAGTAATGTCACGCTTCTTTTTTAAATGTCTGACCCCCGCGTAGTCTACAGCCTGCTTCTCACGTGTCAGTGTGTTGCTGTGTCTCTGGGCTCGTACTGAGCCCTTTGTGCTGCTTATTGTGTCCCAGGGCTGAACATATGGCTCTCAAGTCCCTGAAAGAAAGTACAGCAAATCCCCCACCTCTCTCTTGCAGTGTCTCGCTCTTGTTTTTATTCCTATCCCCTCATAATGTGACCTTAATAATCTGACCCTGTGTGACCGCATGACGGAGCAGAATATTTGCTTCTTTGTGCTTACTGTTTACTGAGCTGAGCTGACTGAACATGTCTTAGTGGCTAAAACTACTTGTTAGTGAGCAAAGGCTGCTGCAAGAGGATGTTCTTGAAGATTCGGCAGCAATAAAGTGATCATTCGAAAAAAGGAAAGTCAAGAGATGAAAATATGTTCCTAGTAGCCTACTTCACAAGTCTTGCGTTTAATCTCATGTGTGTGAATGTGTATAACCACTTTTTGCTCTCTTGCTTGTGGTGTAGTAATGTTGACTAGGTTTACCTTTATTCTGAAAAACACAGTATTCCTACTAATATGGCTAATGAAAATGCATAATTCACTAACATTGCTATTTGCATGCAGCCATGCATACTCCAATTAACACTGCCCTAACATGCCGTTTATCATGTCAAAATATGGAACAGTGGCTGGAATAGCTTGTGCTGTTTTGCTGCTTTGCATCAGAATAGGATCTTTTTACAGTTTTCTCTCAGCAGCAGACTTGTTCAGCCATGCAAACACTGCCTCCTTCATTCATTCCTTCAACCCCCTTCTAGAAAAGGTTGGCATTTTGATATTTTCACATATCCAAAAACCTGTGGATATCCAAATCTAAGTGTGTTGTTTAAGGTATAAACCTAGGTGTGTTTCTCCTTCTGACCAGAAATGTGGGCTTTGCTTCTGGTCATGCATCTCTACCCCAGCCAGAAAAAAAAAACTGCTGGCTGGTTGGTTTATGTAAAATGCACAGAGCTGACCGTAAATAGGCAAGAGGCAGAGTGTCACAAGCTGCTGTAAAAATCCCAAGTGACCCTTCACTAAACTCCTGTCAGATATTAAACAGTGTGGAAGAACTCATTCACAGCTGAATTCATCAATATTACCATATTATTTACATGGACACACACATAAGCAGACTGAAAGACAATATCTTGGGTGTATTTGTAGATGTCTCAGAAATTGTGATTGGATTTTTCAATGTTTAATGACATTATAGCAACAAAATGATCAATGAGATAGAGATCAGATATTCCAGAAGAAATAAGAAAGGAACATTTCTCTACAAAACTACAAAATGAAATTAAGAGCTACATTCACAATATAATTGATAAAAAGAAACTCCATTGGTTTCCTCCAAGGTAAGATGCTAACTAAAGTTAACTAGCTTAGTAAAAAGTTGTTAGCAAACCAAGAAAAACTGTCTCACTCTTGAAACCAGCATTACTGGTGTTTCTTTTATATGATATACAGTATTTTCTCATCCTCAAATGGTACACAACTACTAACTTAACTAACTAACCTAATTTATTGCTACCAACTGTGTGTCAACTGTCATATTTCCTTGCAACAAGCAATTACATTAGATAGATCAAGGGAATTTGTTGTCAGTCCAGCGCCTCACAAGGAATATCTTGTACATACACACATAAATGCACAGATACACAGTAACACTGCAGACTGTTAAACCAACATACACAAACATGCCTATTCCCCTACGTAACATACCGTTAATGGCCAAATTAACACTATATTGTGAATGGTGCTCTTAAATGCATATTGCAGTCCTTTCTGTCTATTTGATCGTGATATTTCAGAATTATTATTACAGAAATTTGCCATTTCATTTGGGAAATCTCTCACTGACATTGGAAAATGCTCCATTTGGAAATACTAGACTAATTTGATATATGCAACAGAATATGCTAATTATGTAACCTATATCAATTTAAAAATGTCATATTCGAAACAATAGAGGAGCATTAACATAGATGTAAACACAGCTTGTGTGCGTGCAACCCTTTCAGCTCTTATGTTTAGTAGGATGTAGTGTCGCAATTGTGAAAAGCTTACTGAACTGAACAAATTGTATGAATTATGGCACTTAACCATGACAGTGTCAGTGTTGTTACGGCGCACAGTGGCAATTTCATGCAAGCATCCGCATATCCTGGCAAGCACATATTGTCTTTGACCCCTCAGTGTGTCACCTTTGTGGATGCTTTGTGATTGAGACCGACTGTGTGTCCAATCTGCCAAGGACGAGTCAATCAGTCACTCAAGTGACTGCTGATATTCTTTCGAGAACACAAGAGCTATGAATGAAATTCAAGCAGTGCAATTAAAACTATTCATGTGAAAATCATTGTTCAAGTTCTCTGCATAGGTTGCCCAAGTTGTTATTTGATTGCGGGTACAATGGCAGCGGGGGGGTTGGTGAGCTGGATTTTGCCAGAAGCGACATGAGAAGCTTAATTGAAGTTGTCAGCAGGTCAGCGTAAGAGAGGTGTAGCAACCAGGTCATTATGTAGTCAGAGATTCAGAGCACCGTGATAGGTTTAATAGGCTGAGCAAGCTTTGAAATGAAATTTTCAAACTAAGATATTTTCTGTAATCTGCAAACTGGACAGTTATTCCTCTGGGTAATACAAGTTTGGAGTTGGAATGAATTCAAATTTCAACTTTAGTCGTGTTTGTAACATTAGCTTGTTCGAACACACAAAGCTGCACTGGTACTGGAGAAATTAATGTTGCACGAAGCATGCTCAAGCCTGAATGAATATAAAACATCCTATCTTGTTATATAATTATTGAATAAATTACTTTTCATATGGGACTATTTTTCATATTTAACATTTATTAGATTAAAGCATTAAAACTTATAGTGTGAATGAACTGGATTTAAATGAGATGGGGAAAAAAAACAAGATATTACTCTCATGCGGAGGAGCTACAGCTGCAACTGGCAGGCATGCGTGTAGGTGATTCTCACTTTCACACACACTCACTCACAGATACACACACACATTCACACTGAGGAGCCATTGATGGTTAATTCCCCCGTGGAAATGTGGGTATATGTAAGCGAGGGGCCGTGTGTGTGAGTGTGTGTACACGTGCACAAAGCATCAGCAGGGCTGGCCAGTGCAGCTTACGTCACTGTGGTCAGCTGTGGCTCTCCTGCTCAAATTCTCCCTTCGGCTGGCCTGAAAAGCTGAAATGAGATTAGCACACACACACACACACACACAAATACACACATGAACAAACAAGTATGAGCAGTCATGAGCTAAAAATGAAGCTGTCAGAGGTCTGGGAATAGAGAAAATATGGAAATATGTTAATTTTGGCATTGTATAACATTTTTGAATCACAGTTGCAGATAGAGTTTGTGCGATATTACCAACACAACATAACAGAGCCTAAACCTGTACATGGTTTTATGTTTATATGAGTGACCTGGGGCATAAATCCTAATCAAACCCTCACCTACCAAGAGTACATTTGTTTTCGCAGACGTTTGGGCTGTAAATCACAGCTCTAAGGGTGCAGTGATAGAGTGTTGAAAGAAGGCAGTGTGTGACAGGCCTGAAAAAATATTTCATATAAAAATTTGTTGTGAAATTCCATTCGTATGTAGTCTATTTTGGACAACCTGTTTATTTTGTTCTATTTGCATAAAGAGGAAAACAGTATTTTACATAAATCCGAATCTAAGATAAGCTCTCGTTTTTGAGGATTTATCTGTCGTGCAGCCTGGCATGTATATTTTAGCCTTGTTTTTGCATCAAAGCACTTATCAGGCACATATGTCAGAGATTCTTCCAGCAAGGCTGCGTCTCCTGGCATGTCTCTGACTTGCAACATACAGTATGTTCTTTTTTGTTAACTGTGTCAGCTCTAAAGACAAGCCTGGCATGAGCCTAGTCCACTATATGTGACTTGTATTCAATATTCACTATAAATAGCATTGGTTTTATTTCGCCTCATATTTTGTTTGACACAGGAAACATTTTAGGCCTCCAGGCTGTTCCAAATTAGTGATGCAAGTTCACATAATCTGCTAATTGGTAAAAAAAAAAAAAAAAAGAAAAAAAACGGCTTTACTTGATCTTTTCCTCCCTCTTACTACAACTGGCCTAGAAAGAGACCACATCTGCCTGTTGTATGTAAACACAGACCTTATGAATGATGCAATGAAGGACAATTCGTGACACTACAGTATAATTTGTCAGCACTGCTATATCCTGGCACTAGGGCTGTGCAATATGATCCAAATCTCTTCTGTAAATTCACAGAATAAGTAGTTTATATAAAATGAACAACTGGAAATGATACATTTACTGTTGTTGTACTTGTGCAACATCATTCATAAAACTACATAAGATCAGTTATATTTAATGGTTCAGTATTCAAGATTTGGGTGTGTTCATGTCAAGTTCATGTTGGGAGATGGTCATTTGTTGATGCTAGCTGACTCCATTTCTATGCTAGCGATTGTCTCGGTCTCAGACTCAGGTGGGTTTTCTATGAACATCCTTACGCTCTCGGCCAAGGTCTTCAATGCATTTCTTCTGTTCCTCTGCAACAATGATACGAGCTAAACTTAGCTTAGAAAATGACTTGAATGATGTGAGCAAACATTTAATACATGAGCATATACAAATCTTACATACTGAACATTTAAAATATAATTCTAACTGTAAGAAATTAAATAAACAATAGTTCAAGGGTGAATATAGAGTGATTTTAAAGTTGTAAGACACTCAGCAGTTTTGTGAATTTAGCAGCAATGCAGATTTGTATATGTCGGCATGTGCAAAGTTAGCTTTGCTAAGAAGATGTGTCTGGATCAGTGGGCAACAACCACTGTGTAAAGATCAAGTGTGTCTTTGAGCGTAATACCACTGACAGCCACTAGATGCTGCTGGTTCCCACACACTTCCATTGACTGTCTCTTTAACAATTAAGATATTCTGGTCTCATCTGCTTTTTTTAGACTCTCTAATAAGCGTTCTGGTGGTCCATCTGAAGGCTTCGATGCCTGCAATGTCGGGCATCGATTGACAGCTCACTCACCTGCCGAGATCTGCTGTTCATTGAATAAAATGTGTATTTTGTTCCTGACAGACAGCTTGACTGTAGGTGAGCTAGCGTTTAGCATTAGCTCACCCATGACCCCTTGTGCTTCCCCAGTTCCACCCTTTTGCCCAAATATGATTCAAAAACACAAACTACTGGCTTCAAGCATAAGAAGAAACAACAGACATTTAATTGCATGATATACAGTATATTGTCATATAACACAGCCCGAACTGGCACTAATAACTACCATGACTGTGGATTGAGTGTAAATTATTCTATTCATTCAAAGCATCTTTGAGCAGACAGTATCTAAACAGGTTTCTACTTAAATGTCTTGATAACAACTTGTAGCTTACTAATTTTGTATTCTTCAGCGTATCTACAAACCAGTCTTTCTGGATATATAACACAGAGAATAGAGAACAGTGTTATGTTTTCTCCCTGTAACCCACGTTTACATGGTCCAGAGATTCTCTAAGCACACTTTCTTGTCCATTAATTTTCCTACCCCTCATTAATTTGTTCTCATGGTTATATCAACATCGCAGCTGAGATGAGCTATGATGAAATGAAGGTACTCAGAGAAGACCTTAGTGTGATAATATGTGCAAAAATGATAAATAACAATGAAAATATTTTATAATTCCTAGTGTCACTGTGCAATATCGTGGCTTGGCTAACATTCAGTTGAAAACCAGTATTATTCATCTTGTCTGTCTCTTTTTGTCATGATTAAAGAATTTCAAGGTTTTTTCTTTTGTTCTTGTTTTAGAGATTTTGATTTTGAGATTTTGACAAAAAATACAAATAGTAAAAAAAAGCTGACAGTTTACCTAGAGTGTGAGTCTGGGTATTTCTGTTCACCGTTGTTTACTCCTCCAAATCAGGGCGTTTGTTTTGACCATCTTGACCATAAATAATAAAATATGCATTAAAAGCCCACCAGTCAAGTATTGATGGGAATTTCCAAGACATTCAGCTACACGAGATAATAACAAGCAACCATGTGTTTTCCCTCCACCGACTTCTGAGACAAATGTCTGGCTCTGAGTTGAACCAGGCTCTAACTTTGTCTGTCAGTTGTTGTGCTGGACTGGCAATGGATTTTTACATCCATGTGTGAAAAAACAGCTGCCTGCTGCATTTAAAAAAGCCAATGATGAGAGCAGTGGGAGTGAACCAAAACAGGAAAGTAGCAGGCTGGAAAACAAAAACAATGAACTTATTAAAAGTTACTACACAGCTTCGTAGAGCAGAGCGAAACTTGTCACTGTGAGGGATTATGTACATACAAGCACTTGTGTAATACATAGTTAATATAAAACATCTAATATAACAGCTCGATAATGTTGAAATATTGATAGCTACCCTGTTGCACTTTGTCTGGCGTCTGTCAGTCATGTCTGGAATCATTTTTCCTCAATTTTGCAAATTATAGGTTTTTTATTAGGTTGAGGGCTTTCAGCATGCAAGACAATCAAAATGATTCCCTCTTTACATTATTTAGTACACAGAATACTCCTTGTTTCTCTCCCTGGCCTGGATTTCTCATCAGGGAAGAGCTGTGACTCAAAGCTGACTGGGTAGCAAAACAGCGGTGTGGAGTCCTTGAAATGCAAGCATTGTGTACGCCCTCTGGCAGTGTGTGCCAGAGACGTACGCACAACCGTGGCACAGTGGAGTAACACTGTATACTGTAATATATTATACACAAGTTCATGCACACTCACACTCACTTAGCACATATATACAGCTTGAGGTGCTCTGTGTTAAGACTTGTTGTTGGAGTCAAACTTGTTACATTTACTGGGAGTTTTACGCCAGTTGGTTAAATAAAAATAAAGACTTAGTGCATTGTGGTCCCATGTCTGTCCAGACACATATAGTAGTGTAGTGATGACTTTGAAGGTATTTAAGCAATGGTATTAAGTGTGTTTTGTGGTGAAATGGAAATTCTCCCTATACTGACATGTATGATTCCAGTGAATCATTTCCAGTGAGAAACATTTACTTACAGTCTGTTTTTACAGAGGAGTATGGTGTTGAATATTGGCCAGAAAAGTGTTTTTGATGTCATCAAAAGGTTGAGCCTTGACCATTTATACACAAAATGTCACCACATCATCATTTTATCCTATTACCCATTTATGTGAAATTTTGTGATACAGTAATTAGTGTATGGATTCTTGAGTCATGGTCATGGAGATCTCAGTGACCACAGTGACGGGCAAATTCAGATCAGATCATCCTTGGGTCCAAGCGAATACCAAATTTGAAGAAATTCCTTGAAGGTCTTCATGAAATGTCATGTTCATTAGAGTGTAGGTCTGTCTCCAACTCTTTTCATTTTTGTTCAATAGAAAATTTTGACTATTCGTTCTTGATGATCGATTGCAGCCTCATTAACGCGGTCAAATACAGCAGGGTTTTGAACATGTAAAAATGAATATAGCTGCATATGATCATGAATTGCTGCACTCACCGACCGAAGCCAAAGTGCCCGGCCAATTAACTAACCATTAATTCCAATGCGCTCTGGCGTTGTTAAGCATTTGGTTGTAGGAGGTTTCTTTCCTCCCACCCTCGCCTCAGGACACCTGTGTTATCATTTGAGAGGTGTATCACTCCAGTCAACCCTGCCTGTCACTGTGCCACAAGCCCGGGTTCACCTTCCCACCTCACCAGGGAAGTGAAAAAGATTTAAGCTTCTCTCATCTGTCAGCCACCAGCACATGTTTTTACCCCTTTATTTATAATTCCTCATTTGATCCCCGTGCATTTTTGTGAGCTTCTCTCTGTTTTACCCTGTTACTGTAATGCACACTGACTGACTTGAAGAATCTGAATCGACTGAGGAGTCTCCTGATGGATGATTCGAATCATCAGTTTTCATGGGGCAACTCTACATGAGTGAAGTTGATCTTTGATTTTTTTTTGGATACAAAATGCCATCATGTCTTCATTTTTATCCCATTACATCTACTACATGCAATGTTGTCATGGTTTGCATAGAAATTCTTGAGTTACAACGAGTGCATCCTTAAGTTCGGCAAACGCTTGTGCCAAATTTGAAGATATTCCATCAAAACATTCCTCAGACATTGCATTGAGAACATATGAATTCTTGAGTTATGGACAAAAGCATGTTCTGTGAGGGCACAGTGACCTCGAACTCTGGCCTCCAAATTCTAATCAGTTCATCCTTGAACTGATCATGCACTGGCACAAGTGAACTTTTTTCATCAAACCTCTCCCAAAATATCGCATCCTCAAAAATAGTATGGATGAACAGACAACCCAAAAACATAATTCCTCTGGCCTTGGCTACTGTATTTGAGATTTTGTGCATTTCTGCCATCACATCTGTTAGAAAATGTCTGACTGCAGTCTGACATTCTTCAACAAATTAAATAATTACACTGTTACCAAAGTCAACTATATCACATTCCTAGTTAAATATTAAAGCCCATGTCAGAATTTGTCAGAAGAGGAGAAATACTATTGTTCCTATGTCTGAGAAGAATTGCCCAGTACTTCTAAATTATTGAGCCACAGAGTCACTTGTGCCTATTATGAGGATTCTACAGTAAAAAGAGCACTATTTCTACAGCAGAAATGGCAAGGATAAATCTGCTCTGCAATTATTGTTCAGTGCATAAATGTCACAGGGCAGCGGATGAATTAAGGTTAATTTTCAGTGATATTTTGCTTTAATAACCGTTGCAGATGCCATCATCCTGAATTTCCCATTCTCAGATCAATTAGTTGCAGTTGCTTTATGGCAAACACACCGACAGATTTGGCAGAGAAAGCATGTTACGTATATATCCCATGTGTCAAAGCTCATGTTTTTGGCTGTTTTCGGGTCATTTCTGACAGCTACAGATGTACAGGGTGATATATTTAGAAACTTGAGACGAGAGGCAAGGAAGCTTTTGTACTGACGTTGGTAGCATTGAATTGTGAAAACAGAAAAAAGGGAAATGAGATGTTTCCTCCAGTCAGTTGGTAAAGCACAGTGAACTTTTGATGGTATGAATGCACTATTAATTACTTAATAATATCATGGCATGACTGTTCGTGTTAAATTTAATCGGATAAACTGATGAGAAGCTCAGGAGCACTTTATTTTTCAAGGGTGCAACTCAACACCAATGTTGAGGATTAATCACATTTCTGAATACATTAAATAATGACTGTAATTAAAATGGTATCTTTTCATAAAAGGGCTATAATGTTAATCAATTATTTTACCTTTGATACTTAAGCTTGCCTCCCTTTTGCTGGAAATAATAGGATTTAATTGCAAATGTTAGGTTACTCAGTGATCTAAATCAGGGGTATTGAATTCATGTGGAATCGGGGCCAATTCATGAAAAGCATTTTGAATGAGGAGCCAGAGAAATATGGTTTGATCACATAAATCACATTAACAGATCCTCTAGATCAGAGGCTAGATTACATGATTGAAGTCCACATCCCTTCTTCTCAGCACTTAGTCCTCTTTTCCTTTTTTTTTTGGTAATAGAGAAAATGTCATTTCACTGCACTGAGAGTTAAATCCACTAAGACAGTGTGTGTGTGCTTACTAACTTCCACACCATCTGCTAAAGCTGTAAAGACTGTCAGTTACATTTGAAGTGGACAAGCAATCCACACCTTTACTTGAATAGTTTACAACTTTAGTGCGACAGCTCTTGTCAGTCAGATATATATTTTGATTTTTGTCAGTGTCTCTTTTACGAATTTCACACTCATCAAGCGTAGGATGTGACGGTTGCAAAGACAGTGCCTTTGCAAAATGGGGGAGAAGTTGTTTTGGTGGAACATTTGCACAAAAGAAACAGCCACATAAAGAGATGTTTGTCTTTTTCAAACTTACCATTTTCAGCATGTAGTCGTAGCTCGGAGGTGGTTGTTGTTTTTCACTTAGCGAGAGGAACTTTGAAAATGGTAACACACAGCTAGAGGAAGGAAAGGAGAACTCCGAGTGAAATAGTCACCCAAAGGCAGGATTATTCCAGCAGAGTACATCCTGTGAGCCAGACTGTATTGAATCAGATACCTTACTAATCAGACCATGTGAGCCCTGTCACATCAATAGCTGCAGTATATTAATCTAGTGAAATGAATACCCCTCACCTCACCCTCCCCTAGGGTGGGGGCTGAAAACATGAAAACACACGGCTTTCTCTTGAGCCAGTTTTTGGTTTGTTTGTTCTGGGGTTTTTGGTTAAGGTGATACTAATTTTGGTCCAGTGTGGTACCTTAACGCTGGATGCCACCTACTATACACAGAAAGAAGAAGTTTGTTATGAGCTACTGTAGAAACGTGGCAGCACAACACTGAGAAATAGAACCTGATTTATCTGTCGCTATAAACAACTCCTTCTAAGGTAATACTAACATGGCAATTAGGTGATTATACACTAATGAAAACATAACTATGAATATTATATTCTGTTGTTCTGTTCCTGCAATTAGTTCAGACCAAAGATTTGCAATGAGATGAGCTGCAACTTGCAGCGCTCCTGTCTGCCAAAATCTGAAAACTGCCAGTTGAGAGTGATGCACTGAGACGAGACAGTGCATTGCATTGTTTCAATAGCAGCAACTCTTTGTACACTCTGTACTTCCATTCTAACTGCTGGCTTTTCAGGGGGTTTTGTAGTTGGGTATATACTTCAGGACTTCTTCAGCTCTGGCTTTTTCTTTTGCTCATTTGTCACTGTAAGTGGATGTTTGGTTCTTTTTTTTTACTTTGTCAAAGTACTACTTTCAGGATCAAAAACTTTTCCACCTCGGTTACCAGAATAGAATGTTGCTATTTTACATTTCTGTAAACCACCCACATAAATATTTCTCTGTATGTTTCTGAACCAAAAATGCATTTCATATCACGATTTCTAGATACATATACATCAATTTTATAGTTTCTAATAACCACTCATTGCGCTTTTCAACTGTGGCTCTTAAAAATTATATTCCTATTGAATTATTTTTCCAGTAATTAATTTTTAAATTTAACTTTAGACTCAGAAAAAAGTTTGCATTAGACTTTCTTGTCTGTCATTTTGACAGACAGGGTGCTGTTATCATTAACAGAATTTTCGAAACTAACTTAACCATAATAACAGTTAAGACACATAATAAATTTACAGATTATGCATTTATAAGGACACGGAGAGAAAAGGTGGAGACACCTACCGTGCAGTCACTACTCATATCAAGACCACTAGAAACAGGTGAATGATTTTGTCCTCTGCAGTGACAGAGGACTACTACACTGTGCCTAAAGAGGAAAATATGAATATTGTAATTTTACAGAATTAGACGATTAGGCCAGTATCTTTGTCCCGGACAGATGAATTCTCTGTGACTGATTTCATTTTCTGAATGCTGTGACAGAACCTGAAAAACCTTTTTGATTTCTAAACATATTATTTATATTCCAAAAGCAACTAATTTATCCCCATAATTAAAAGAAGCAAACAGGTCAGCAAAGTCAAACGAAAGAGGGAAAACACTTTAGGCCAACCCAGCAGGGGCCTGCAGGACCTAGTTGTTTTCCCCTACCCCTAAAAAGTCCAAACCAAACCCAAAAGAAACAAAAAGAACTGCCAGCCTCATCAGTCAAAAGAAAAAGATGGACAACTAAACCAAAGAGACGAGATGACTGCTGCTGGAGCAAACGACAGCCTCCGGGCCTGAAAAGTGAAGCTTGAAGTGAAGTCAATCCTTATAAACCTCCATATTAATATGGCCAATTTAAATTATATTAAGGCCAAATGTTATGCATAATTAAGGGAGTGGTCGCTGTGATTGACTGGTGAGTCTGTCTGTGTCTGCCATGCTGTGTGGCCTCTGATTGACAGCTACTGATAGCTCTTGTTTATTGAATAAAACTTATTTTTCTCCCTGACAGGCAGCTCTGCCATAGTTGTGTTACACTAACAAGACGTCAGTGGATTCAGTAATGAAGTTTACCAGTACTTAATTATAATAACTTAGCTACATTAGCTGATGTTAGCATTAATTTGTATGGAATTACAGTGGAAAACCGTAATAGTGATCACGGTTGTAGTGATCAACTGCTTATATGGATCAAAAACCCTGGGACAGAATCATTCCTACACAAACGCTGT
>JAPQRN010000018.1:18129211-18143588 GCA_037367275.1 Coranthus polyacanthus
GTGTGTGTGTGTGTGTGTGTGTGTGTGTGTGTGTGTGTGTGTGTGTGTGTGTGTGTGTGTGTGTCTGTGTGTGGGTGGGTGTGGGTGTGTGTGCTTTCCGCTGAGCTCCCCAGGCACAACCTGCCACATTGACTTAACGGATCAATCCACACCTCGCAGGTGCACCAGATGGGTATCACTGCAACTTTAAAATTCGAGGCTGTCTCTGCCAGAGTTGGTTTGTATGTGACAAGCTAAAAAACAAAGCAATAAATAAGTGAAAAAAAAACAAATAAATAATGCAGCCTTGACACAGTTAGCACCTATTCCGAAATAATGAAACGGCGAGTCACAGAGTGAACTGGCCCAGAAACAGGACTTGACTTTTTCTTTTTTAGATTTCAGGAGACATTTGATTTTACTTCTACTTGACCAAGTGAAATACTGCTGCAGTGCAACTCAAATGCCCCATGTTTTTTTTATGTATTTAGAATCTCTGTATACTATACCTGTGTCCTTAAAGTTACTAGACACTGACTCTTTCTCACACAGTCTATTCAAATGAGAAGTTAACCAGCATGACACGAAGAGACGCATATAACTTTACAGCTCACTAACAACATGTTAATAGTGGAGTAATAGTTTGGTATAAAGAGGTAATAATTAAATAGTAACATGTAAGTAATAACTAGGTAATAATGTATCAATAGTGAGACTGAACTTCATGTAGTAGGGTAATTATTCATGCTAATATTGTGATTTATTGTTCAAGACATATGCAAATTTATATAAAATGTTTTTTTTTCATTTGAGACTCTTGAGTCCTCATCATTTTTCAACATAAAGTGTCACCCTTGAGCGAAATACCAAAAATATGGGTTTATTTGACTAAAAACATAAAACATTTGTCATTCTTTATTTTCTCGTTCCAAATGATAATAAGTCATTTTTGAAAAATAAATAAATATGAACTGTATTTAGTTAAAAGCTGCTCTTTCTTCAAAGAAAACCTGAGGAAGCATTTGATGTTGTTGTAATAAAAGGAGATAGGATAGTAAACAAGATATGCTATTTACTGTAAGAGTAACACCAACAACACAACACACAACACAACAACTTGATTTTACACGATATTAAAAAAAATTATCCCACACATTTGATTTCAGCTCTTTTTTTTCTCTCCATAATTTCTAGTTGATTCTGACCCCAAGGTTGTTTAAACATTGGTTCAGCATGAGACCTTCACCTTTAATGTCTCCTTTCCACTTCAGAAAACTCACTATGGATTCATTCCCATACAGTGTTCTGAGTTCGAGAGATTTGAAGCAGTTCTTTTTTGTAGATGTACATGTAGATGTAAGCACTTGCATTTTAAAATCTCTATAATGTCTTTCTCTCATCAGTGAGTTTCCTTAAAAGCCTAAACACAGAGAGTGAGAGGTGATCTTTTCAGATGATATGCAGGGCACATCTTGCCACTGACACACAGGGAATTGGATGTCCCAGCAGAGCCAGGGGCTGCATGTGCTTGACTGCGCCCTTCTGACATCACCCATCACTCTTTTGTAGCTGGAGACGTCCTCTGCCCATCATCCTCTCCCTCTCTCCAATGTATCTGGCAGAGTTTTGAAAGATGAGGTCTCCCCTTGGGACAGCTCACCCTGCTGGGCAGAGATGCCTGCTTATAGATCTGTGAGCCCTTACTTCTGACTCACTCTCAAACCAGCCTCTTCCCAGCAACAACAAAGACAGCTATGAACCTAGATATATTAGTTTGAACTGCAGAATAGGTGTGATGCGGGAACAAATTGAAATACTGAACTGTCATGTTATTGCTTTTTTTAGGGCCTTATTTGATAGAGACAGGAAATGCGTGTCAGGAAATGATAGAAGTGAACGTAGCCATTGGTTTGTGAACTACCTTTTTGAAGTATGCAAATGGGCTATCGCCATCTTGGATTTTTGGAGCCAGAAGTGACCGTATTTGAACATAAAGGTGGAGATGGGGAAGGGGTGAAATCATAGAAACACAGCCGGAAACCTGCAACACTGACCACACTGCTAACACTGGTTGATAAATGTCAACACATACAGTTGTGTTTGGTAACAGTAACGTCAACTTTATGTAATGGATAAACACACAGACCATATAATGCAGTACCGAATTAATGCTAACATTAGCTAATATAGCTAAGTTTCAGAACAGCTATTTTAATCAACCTATTTAATGTCCTGCTCAACTGTTTGATAGAGCACATTCTGTGTTACTATATCGTATGAGAAATCTGTTGCTTGATTTAAGTACGTTGTGCTAACAAAAAACTTGATGTGGCCACTATCCTTGTTAATTCGGTTTACTCTAAATCTAATCAAAAATCTATGTCAAAAATGTAAATCTAATCAGTTCCACTCTGAGCCTTAGACCCTTGCATGTGGCCATACTGGTTGTTTCGCGGTCGAGGCTCATATCTAAAGGCGACCGTACCTTTGCCAATAGAGCACCTCAGCTCTGGAACGACCAACCTGAGGAGATTCAGAGAGACGCAGAGTCAGTAACCTCTTTTAAATCACTTCTTAAAATGCATCGATTTTACTGCCTTTATTGTTTTCTTTGTCTTTTCTAATTAACGTCTGATTTAATAATTGTTACTATTATACTACATTTTGCTTTGTTTGGCTAAATGATAACGCTGTTGTGATTCTGATTACTGGATTATTTCTGAGTTTCCTGTTTTGCTTTGTCTGTCAAAGTACAAACTGCTGTTTTTAAAAGTGCTATATTATTATTATTATTATTATTATTAATAATAAATGATGTGCCAAATCCACTAGATGTCACTTTGGCTTTAAATTGTTTGCAATTAGCCTCCTTATGTTCGTTGTTGTTATTAATCCATGATTCGTGTAAATATATATCCATTATCCATTGTTATTCCACGATTTATTTGACAAAAAAAAATGAAATACAGTAAATATAGTTATTAATACTTGTTTGTTCTACTGTCACAATGACCTTGACCTTTGACCTTTAGCCACCAAAATCTAATCAGTTCATCCTCAAGTCCATGTGAACGTTTGCAAAACCAAATTTTCAAATGATGTCAAACCGTTCTTGAGATATTATGTTTTAAATGTCTTGGGAACAAAGAAAATAAAATAAAAGTTCTCCTTCTTTCTTAGTGAGGCCATTATTGAACTGTAATTAAACTTTTTAAAGTTTTTTTTTTTTTTTTTTTTGGTATTTCATGCCTTTATGTAATAGAGGTAGAATAGAGAGACAGAAATTGTAAGGGGCACAGCATGCAGCAAATGGCCAGGCGTGAATCAACTAACTGCTCAAGGCGTTTGTGTCCATGTGTTATGCACCGTAACCACTAGACTGTCGGGTGGTCTCGGATTTGACCTCTTCTAATTAGTTCCTGTGTCTCCTTTCTCACTTTTTTAAACTTCACAATTTCTGTCATCCCCTTTCTCAGTCTTTCTTTTCTAAAATGTAAACGTAATTCCTATTGACACCTCATCCCTTTGTTCTCTTTACTGTCTTCTCTCTCGGTATAATAGTTCTTTTTTTTTTGTTTTTCGGATTCTAGATTACAAAGCTCATGCTGTGCTAAACAGCAGTGCAATTTGTGAGAGAAATAAAAATAGCTTGGCATGTCAGCAGGGGTTTATGATGGCCTCTTTTCCTCTGAGAACTCATATTAAGTCCTACCCACATCTTATACAATAGACAGAAAAGGGCGAAGCCTGCAAAGCTCCAACTAATAACTTGAGTCACATCAAGTATAGGTTTCTTGCAATGAATGTTTCTCAAATCCGTGGGTGTTTTCGAATCGCTGACTGTTTCTAGGATTTTAACACAAGTGAGCCTTGCACAACACAGACAACAGGTTCCAACTTATATGAAAACACAAGCAAAGCATACATTACCGACATTTGCTGCTGCTCTACTTTGACTAAAAGACATTTTTGTTATAATCTGTAGCTTTGTGAGTTTAAATGTCAGTTCAGCATGTAAGTACAACCCCAAATAAGAAATACTTGGCACAGTATGGAAAGTGCCATTTAAAAAAGAAATCAGTGATATTAACATTTACTTTGACATGTATTCCATTGTACACAGTATTTCATGTTTTGTCTTGCATTTGTGGATGTAACTGTGTATTGTAGAGCTTGAGAAATTTTTACCACAGTAAACCTGATCCATGTGGTTTGATCAGGTCTAGATGAACGATGGTTCTAGATGCGGTGTCGTCTGAGGGATCAGAGATCACAGTGTTCAGAGAAGACTTGAACCCTTGCTCTTTACACACTGAAATACATCCAGATTTCTTGAATCTTTCAATTCTGTTCTGCTCCGTTGAGGATGAAATATCCAAATTCCTTCCTATCTTTCTTTGAGGAACATTTGTTCTAAACATTTCACTAATTTTCCTGCAAATTTGTTGTCAAACTGTCGATCCTCGGCCCATCTTTGCTCCTAAAAGGCTAGACCTTTTTGCTTTTGTACCAATCACCTGTTCAAATCGCCTGTTTCATATCACATTATTTCATTATCCTAATTCATTATTAGTACTACATTGCCATGTCTGAACTTCTTGCAGCTGAGTATGTCAGGAATGACATGAGTTGACCAACATAACATGAAATATGCTGTGTTCATTGGGGTGTACATACCCATGATGCTGATGCTGCTAGCTGTCTGCTCAATGCTCACTTGTGTGCATTAAAATTATTTTTGTTTTACACTGGTTTAGCTGTGTACATCCTGTCTTATCTAGTGAGACTTAGGCAGCAGATGGTATCTTTTGACACATGGGTAGCAATTATAGTATATACAATATGTGTTGACAACAGTGAGTATGTGGGCATATGCTAGCTTGCGAAGTGTACTCGCTAACAAAGTGTTTGCTCACCGACTGCCCAGACCTTGTGGGTGTTTTAATTAGAATATTAGACAAACTTTGAGGGCAAAGACTTGCCCACTCATTTTTTGTTTACCTCACCTCTGCGTGATTGACATTGTCTAGGCTGGAGGTGGTCCACATTATCTTCTGCTTGTCCAGACACATCAGTCATGTAATGTGTGCCAAGATAGAGCAGAGCACGTGCTGAGTAGTGACTAATTTTAATACAGAAAAAATCTAGGAAACACTAGAAGACCTTCATTTTCTGAGTTGTATTCAAGTCACTCTAACCCAGTGAACTGTAAGCATCAACACCTGTATTTACATACATTTTTATGTGTGTTAAAAATCTTCTGTCAGGGTTTAATACACAAGCACAGTGAAAACTTGGCCTGGACACAGTTATTTTTGCATATTTATCTTTGAGTTGCAAACCTCACCACTAGATGCTACTTTATATAACACTATGAATCTTTAAATGAATCATGTGTCAACTGATTGGGTTTGTTGACCATAAACAGTAGACTGTTTATCTAGCCAACTTTATATGATAAACTCTGACTTTTACAGTTGTAAGATTTCCAACAACAACAACAACAAAACTGTAGGCTTACATGAAATCGTCTGCTTAGTGACATTCAAATTTCCAATTGTTTTGCACAGTTCAACGCCTGGGACAGTGCACAATGTTTCCCCAGATTGACAATAGACAATATCCAGCATACAGAAAAAATATATGTAGGACCAAAAACCTATTCCATCAACCCCCATTACTCGCTCTGCAGAAGGCAGGCGGGTTTCGTCAAATGGTTGGGGGCATTTTTTTCAAGAGGACCCCCACCCGTGTCCTTCCCTGACGCTTTATTAAATGCAGCCTTCTCATTTGTGCATCTCTTTAGGTCATGCCATTTTTTTTTTAATTTCCTCTGTGGAACGAGCCTTCCCCCCCCCCACTGCACGTTCCCTTTTGTGAACAGATTGGACATTTGAAGTATTTTAACATCTCCAATTCTACTGCAGAAACCTTCTTTTTCTGAAATCTCTCCTTATTCTATGTTGCCATGGTGTTTCCTGTGTAAACCCTAGGCTTACATTGTGTTTGTCAGATTACAAGTAACAAGGTGCACCTGTGTTGTTAGTAGAATACCTGCACCATGAAGAGGGCTGCTTGGTTGTGACAAATTGAAAGCCTATGTTAATTTGTGCTGCTCTTGGTAGATTGCATTGTACATTATTAAATTAACCACCTGCATTTGTGTGCCTAAATGTGTGCATTATTAGTATATCATCTGCAGCGCTGGCCACTCCCATCTGAGTTTTTTTTTTTTTTATTATTATTTATTTTATTTTACCCTCTCTCTAATTTGCCTGCTTAATAAATCTGTCACCTAGACCCACAAGAAAACATTTGCATGACGACAATGAAGTCTGTCATCACAAAAAAGACCATCTTGAAGTTTTGGAAGTAGTCATAAATGTATTATCTTTTCAGCATTTGATTATCTCTTATACTTTTCGGTGTGGGTGATATTCAAACCTCCGCAACTCACACATGAACTGCACTTTTTATGTACCTTTTAAACTGTGTTTTTACATCTCTTTAATTGACAGCCTAAACTCTCAGTTTAAACTCGGTGCAGTATTCCTAGTCATTTCTAGGCAGTTTGCACATCCAATTCAACACCAGCTGATCCTCACTAACCAACCCCAGCAGCTAATACTCCCTTGGCCTGCTAACGAACACCTCTATCACTCCTTCCGTGTACACCCCTGAAGCCTCCACCCATTAGTGGTGACCCTTTCTACAGAGCTTCCTGTGTTTTGAAGGACAGGAGGCAGAGGCCAAAGCCTCCCAGACCAAAGCCTGGATTAGTTACTAATCCTTGGAGGTATTTCTCTCTCCCCTGCCACCCCCTGCTTTTCAGGAATCTGCTTGCTGCATGACTTAAATTTTCAAGAGAAGGGAGTAGCACAGAGAGATGTGGGAGTCTGCAGAGGAAAGGAGTCAGAACTGTTTAATGAAAATATTAGAGAAGCAGGCAGAAAACTTGTGCAATATGTGGCCAGTGGCATTCTATTTAGGATGTTGCAAATACGCCTTACTAATTTCGCTGAACTCTTCCGTAGGCGACTAATTTCACTGTCCTGACATTTTGATATTAGAATTAGGATTACTGGATAAATTGTGCTGTCATGCAATTTGTTAAAAGCTCCTATTTTCAGTGGAAATGTGAATGTTCTGAATGTGAAGCCAGGATGTTGAAGTGGTCCTCACTAAATGTGGTGCCATTTGCAATCAGTGACTCATCCAGCATTCAGAATCCCCAGTCAAATACACTGTGTGCTTGTGCTTAATAGCCTGAATATGATTTACCTGTGAACGAACAGGGGGTTATATTCTGCTTATTCTGTAATGCTTTATATTAACGTGCTTGTAATATGAGTTCATATGTAATAAGTCCTTATGAGTGTATTCAAAAGAAAATGTATTAATATAGACTGCGAAGCATGTTAATAAAAGCCTTTATAAAAGTTTTGTGTAATTGTTCATAATAGCATAAAAAAATCACTTACCGAGTTTCACCAACTTACCTATTATGTCAGTGTTAGACATTTACTGAACTTTTGCTTTATAAAGATTAATACATACATACATACATTTAATATGCATTTAAAGGTGGCTAGCTATGCACATATTAACACTTAACTATGCTTTTTGCAGCTATTGGATCTAAAGATAAAACACTGCCTTATTAAGGTTACAAAATCCTTTATTAGGCTTTATTATTAAGGTCCAGTGTGTAAGATTTAGGAGGATTTAATTGCAGAAAGGGAATACTATATTCATAGTTATGGTTTCTTTAGTGTATAATGACATGAAAATGAGATTTGTTGTGTTTTTCTTACCTTAAAATGAGCCGTTTATATGGAGATGGAGCAGGTCACTGTTCACACAGTCCGCCATGTTGCACCGCCATCTTTCTACAGTAGCTCCAAACAGATTTCTAGCAGGTGGCATCCAGCATTAAGGTGCATTACTGTCACCTACTAAATTTGAGTGTGGATCGGAATTCTATTGACTGCACTTCTATAGTGGTTTTCTATGTTACTGTGCAAAGTACTTGTGATGATAAATAAACCAGAGCAAGGCTCGAAATAAAAAAAAAACTATCTGGACTAACAATAAGCATGGTTATGATATAAAATGTATATAGACTTATTAACACATAATCTTTCTAAATATCATATAAGGTCTTTTAAGGGTCTCATAACCTAATGCTTACAAGAATCATAACATAAAATGTTACTGCACATTCATTATCATTATGTACAAGTTAATGTTCCATTTGTTTACCGGAACGTAACCAATGCCATCCCATCACATAAAAATAACCACCATCCTTTAATCTTTAATTTGTTTTACTGCATTGTCTCGTGAATACTGCATTCCTCTTGCATGTTAGTACATTATATACAGTTTTTCCTTATCAGCCTCACATGAGCTATGATCGACAGCCGTTGATGAGGGCACAATAATGACAATAATTATCACATAACCATCTCACTAATTACTATGTCATAATCACTGTCATCAAGGAATTCAGTGCTGAGCCCTCATTTGCAGAGGGTGAAATATTCATGCGCTTCTGGTGGAAGTTGAACAGCCTGAATTTTAAAATGATTACACTCTGAAATCTCCGGAGGGGCGTGCAAAGAAGGAGTAGTTCCAATCAGTTATTCTGTTTTTGCTTTATCTAAGTATAGTATCTGATAAAAAATAGGGCATAGACCCATAGATTATTTGCAAGTAGACAATAAGTTTGAGCGGTGCTCATCTTCATGTATGTTTGGTCCAATTAAATCAAAAGAAATATCTGTGAAAGGGAAATTTCAATTGTGCACTTGTCAAAAACACTGCAGTTATTTATTTGTTTATAGGGCCTCTTCTCATTTTGCCCCTTCCACTGTTTCCCCAGTAGAGCAGATTGGATTATACTGAGCAGAGGCAGTAGAATTAGTGTTGGATCGCTGCGTCGCCTCTGCTCCCCAAGGAGGGACGGTCTTGAAGAAAGGGTGTGTGTGTGTGAGAGAGACAGAGAGAGTGAGAGTGAAGGAGAGAGAGAGCAGATGGTTGAGTTACTCAACGTTCAAACACCCTGGGCAGTCGTGGTGTGCACATTGTTGACTCTTCGCTTGTAATAACTGCAGTCACATTTCTTACAGCCACATTTCATGCTTTAGTGGGTGGATGATGGACAAAAGACCTGCGTGTAACTGTACATGTGCAGTGATGGTGTAGATTCAGAGGAGGATGATCTAAATCTCATGCTATGGCCAGACAATTTTCTACACTGAATTTTTAAAAGAAGCATGAACCTGAGGCTATGCAAGTGCCTCTCATGCAATGAAAACCTAGTAGAAGCAGCGAGGCAGCGGTGTGCTGCAGTAAGCTACATGATATTGTCAAAATTTTGTCAACAATCATGTCCACACAGTTTTGTGTACTCTTATTTGGGGTATTGTGTGGGCTGGACACCGTCCACAGTTCAATTCAAGGAATTTTTAAAGGGACTATTTGTAATGTGTTTGGGATACAATCATTAAAAATAAAGCTACAGTAGTCAGTCAAATTAGAAAAAAAAAGCTTGAATTGAAAATAGACAAGCTCCTCCTGCAGCTCTCTCCTCTCAGTCCTAAACAAATACTCAATAAGAAGATGGACAATATGAAGCCAAATAACATGGCCAGGGGACCTGTCATGTGGCTATACTGTGCAGCATTTCTAATGCTTAAATAAATAAAGCCAAAAGCAGGTGCAGAATTATTGTTGCCTACTGAAGCTTTAACCCTTTTGTGGCACTCAGGTCAAATTGACTCCTTTCAAATTTTTATAGAAAGAGTATTTTTTTTCTACCTGAAACTCAATGCTACTATAACCCCCTCACATTTCCATCCTTCATCTGGTCTTCAGGTCAGTTTGACACAGACACACACACATGAACACACACACACACACACAGATAATGTTCCATTGTTCTAATCTATTGTTTGATGTCATTCTTTACCCTCTGTCATGTGACCACCTTCAAAGACCTTGTTTACAATGTGATTCATAACTTTGTAAACATCAAACATTTTCTCACACTATACGCCTCACACCTGCACATCAAAGAGATCAATACGTCTACGTCACAGTACACAATCTAACACCTCAGTACGACCCAGTTTTGACCCAGAGTATCTCAAAAGCAAAGACAACACAAGGGTTAACTAAAATGATCAACAGTGTGAAGAAATCACATTTTGACATTGAGATATCTACTTAATTTAGCACGATAACCCGCTAGCACAAGCCCATCCCATTTTGTAATACATGAAATTTTATGTAGCAAACAAACCAGGAACACTGATGTTGTTTGGACAATTCAAAACAGATCTTTAGTGCAGCTAATGGCAACACAAAACATACTAAAAAGCATTCCAAATGATATTCAAATGATCAAATGATCAATTATCAGATTTCTTCTTTAATGTTACAGCATACATGGATATTTCAGAACACTGATATGCTTTCAAATTCTTGCCCCCATTTTTCTTTAACACTTGAAAAAGATTAGAAAAGCGAAAAGGCATGACAGTTTAGAAGCTTGGTGTGGAGGATCTTGGCAGACCTGCAGAGGACTCTGAATTCAACCCAACTCAGCACATTTACAATGAACTGAAGCACCAGCCATGCCTCGTCACTAAAATCACTAATTCTCTCCCAGCTAAATGGGAGAAAATGCCTGAAACCAGGTTCCAAAACTATAGACAGTTACAGCAGGAGATTAATGGCCATATTTCTTTAAATGAAATACTTTACCATTCACATTCTATATAGTATTTACTTACTGTATACCTACAGCCAAATATTCTGCTAGTGAACAATAGATGTTTTTTCCTCTCATGCCTCCTAATGCCAGCATTTTTCTGGCTCATGGCCATCTCTATATCTGATTAATGCTTACCCACTTAGACCTCTCCTCTTCCTCCACTTGCTCTCTGCTTCCACTGCTGTTATTAATAGTGGCTGCATAAAGGAGACTTGTTGTGGTACAGAGATTAGACCGCTTGCAGCGGCCCACCTGATGACCTGAGGTGCTCTACCACGGACCACGGACATATCCTCAGTGTTTTCAGAAAACAGAGTAAGAGCTCTTGGAGTCAATTACAGTGCTCCAGATACTGTATCTCTGGCTAGCCTCCTCATGTAGCTGATGAAATCAAAGAAAACCATTTGATTTTTTTGTCTCTTGTATTAAACATATAAACAGTCTAATAAACCGATAGGAATTAATGGTCATTACCAGTTAGCAACACCATCTGGCCTTACTGTAAATCTTACAACTTGCAATTATCATAACTTGCAATTATCGTAACAACACCTGGCACAAGACAGGCTAATGAGTTTAGCAATCCATGGCAGCACCACCCTCAGATATAATTGCCGTTGGGGACAAGACAGTCAGACATGGATTGCGCTGTAATTAACTTTAAATGTCTGTCATGTAAGAATCAGGAAAATGCGGATGTTTTGAAACATGGCAGTATCGGTTTGTTCACCGACAACAATTATACAAAAGCTTCACTGGGAATTTTTGAAAATAATTAAAGGTTCAATATGTGAGATTCATTCATACTTAAGTGCTCAAATAAAGTCCGTTGGTGTGTTGGAGTGTGTGTTGTGGTGTGAGACAGCAACAACAACAAAATGAGCACCACAAAGTGAGTAAAAAGAAAAATCTCAAGACGAATGTTTGTAATGAGTCTGCTATTTAACTCGATTCCAACAGAGGACGCTGTATACATTTATTCTTGACTAAGATAGGACTCTTGTTCACCTCAGTGACAGGTGAGTAGGACGGTGTTCAAGCGGCATTTTTCGGCAAATTACTCTAACAAAGAAAGAAACACGGAACCAAAGATGTACCATTTACATAGATGATGTACTGTACGCTTCACCAACGATACGAAGAACGTTGTGTAGATATATGAACATCGATTAATATGGTCTAAATACAATAATAATAAACTAACATCACGTGTTTCACTGGTATCTAACATTATTTTATCCTAATTATCACTCGTCTTATTTTCCCACTCATTTTTTCCTCCTCCAGATGAGATTTGTGTTGCGAGATCTCGCGAGAGTTCGTTGCTGAGACATAGACAGGCCTCAAAGTCCATTTTCTCCTGATCTGTGTGTCTGTGAAATGTCATTTTGATGTCAGAATTTTGAGAAGACTTGTGACTAATGTGGCTTGGGGCACTTTGGGGTGAAAGAATCAGTCAAAATCTGTAAGTCACGTTCACTTCTGCCATTGGAATGAATGGGACAGAATCTGCCACTAGTCTCCTAAAGGGGCGGGGCACGAAGACACCCACGTGACACCAAAACAGGAAATCATTCCCAGTCTTGTTCTTAAGCATCTTTGAAGGACCCAGGGCTTCTGGGCTGCAAATAACTTATTGTAAAGCCATCTGTCATGTCTATCAAATTCAGGTATTTCAACATAATTCAGCACTCAGTTTCATGTTTCAGTTCAATTGTACAATGTGTGGTCTTTTACATACTTTATCTAAATTGGTATGGCCCTCTGGAAAAAAATGCTGCTGTTGTAAAGGAGCAAAAGAAAAGCGGTAAAAGACGGATTTTCTTGGAAAAATGTCCTCTGCATAGAAGTCAGCGTACAAGCTGTTATCATGGATGTAGGCAACTGAGACACTCATTAGCTTAGAATGAGCTAACGTCAGCACTCCAACTCCGACTCCAACACAAACTTTACTTAAGCACACAAACACATGCAAACTTTTAAAAGGAGAAGTTTTTCTTTATTGATGTGGTTCAATGTATAATATTTGGACAGGCTCATGTGTTTGCCTTGGAGTCATTTCAGCATCACCTGTTTTATATCACAGTTATTTATTTAACTCATTACTAGTCTTAAATTGTCCCTGTTGCTTGTATGTCAGGAATGGGTGTATATTTACAAAGGAAATGAAGTTGACCAAGTTGACAAAACATGAATTATGTTGTGTTCATACTGTCTGCAATGAAATACAAATCAAAGTACATTTTAATATCACCGCTTTCTCTTTCAATTAGCATTTTCCATACTGTGCCAACTCCTTGGGTTGTGCATCTTCCAGGGAGTTAGTGTGGACTGGCTGAAGTGGGGTTGTGTGTGAGGGAACGACCGAGGCAAAAGATAAAAATGGGGTGTTTCAAGCTGAGAAATTGTGAGAGTAACACCTGTACTAAAAACATGCCTTGTGGCGTCTAAGATGCAGTCTGGCCTATTGAGGTTACTGACAGAGGAGGGAATGTTTTCTCTTTTTTTTTTTTTTTTTTTTTTTCCTCTGCTGAATTTTCTCCCTTTGTGCTTGTTCAGTGTGGGTGCAAAAGTGACTTTTCGAAAGCGATGCATGGTCTGACGGACTGACACCAAAACCTGACATTTATTTGATGTAGTGCACTAAATGTCTAAAATGTTTCTCCTTTGAAGAAACTTAGCTAAAGGAAAAATAAAATTGACCTGGCAGTGACAACATGAAATACGAGCCATTTTAGAGACAGTGATGTGCCATTATTTTTCTGAATAATGGAATTTTTTCCTTGGTTGAAACAATAAAAACCACTTACACTGTCTCCTACATTCTGGTGGGTAAAGGTACATTCATAGCAAGTGTTTAGAGCCATTTTAAACTGTCAAATGCTTACTCTTTTAATTCAGTTTTGTTGAGTAGGTGAGGACAATGTTATTTAAGTTGTATCTCTGCCCTCTTCCCAGTGGTGCAGTTTGTCAGGAATAAGAACATAATCATGCTGACTGTAGGAAAGTGTTATAAGTATAGCAAGGCTATTGTTGGCAGCAGTCCCTTGTGCTTAGAAAATATTACAACAAAAAGGCAAACCACTGTTGTCTCAAAGTACAAGCAGGACACAAACAGTGCACTCCTGCTTTAAAGGCCAAAGCTTTGACCCAACCATCTTTGATGCTTTAATACTGCATCTCCTGGTATCCAAAAGTACTTAACTAAAACAAAAAGGCCTAAATATGAGAAAACAAAAAATACAGAAGATGTAGGTCTGAAACTACTGAATCTGTCATATTCCCAACTGTTTGATGCTCAGATACTTTTACAACTAATATTTAAGAAGCATAAAAGTGAAAGGGAAATCACACCATTTAAGGCTGAATATCACATTTATTACCTATCACTAAAAGATTTTCACAATCGACATTTTTCAGTTTCATTTTTGAGTTTCAAGCTTAAGTCTCGCTAAATAACACGGAGGGGGCGGGATTTATCTTAAAGCATGTAGCTAGTTCATGCTAGTGATCATTTTAACCTTGGTGTTTATCAGAACCGTAGACATATTTGCATCCATAATTCATTATTTATTCTATAGAATTCATACAACTGGAATTATAGACACTTGTAGAATT
>JAPQRN010000018.1:18172259-18187266 GCA_037367275.1 Coranthus polyacanthus
TCTCATTAATGCACACAGACACACAAACATAGTAAATGCATATGTAGCACATTTGTATGACTCTTAAGACATCATAATGTTTACAGAAGTCATTTCTGCCTTTATAATGACTCACAGGCACAGTTACATTTCTAAACTAAACTTTGATAAATAAAGATGTGAATGTAGGAAGCAGGGTTTGTTTGATTACCAGTATACATACAGATGCATTTCCCTGTCAAAGGAAGACAGATTTTTATTTTATATACGCAAACACTAAAAATGTATGGATCGCAGAAGGAAGTCCACAAAGCAAGCAGATGTTGGCAGTTTCAAACTTGTCTGGTGAGTTGTAAATAGAAACTCATGACAAATGGACGCTCAGGACTGTAAATGAGGAACAAGCGACGCCAGGTGCCATTCATTTGTTCTGACGAAACTATCAATAGTAATAACAGCAGCTGCATGAAGCGCTACCCTCAGCAACACTACAGGACTCTTGTGCTCTGGACTCCTTTTTAAAACAGAGAAAGCAGATCTGTGAGATAACATCATTTTCTAATCGACTTCCCTCCTCTTCAACATTATGAGATTCATATACTGCATTTACAAACAAAAGGGGGTATTCTGGATCACAGAAATGCTGTTTTTCTCCAAATTAACCAAAGTAGACTGAAGCAGTAGATTGATGGTGGAAATTGAAATGGGATTGAGATCTGATTGATGAGAAAGCAACTTTTACATATAATTTGACTGAACTATGACTGAGTAAATTGAGAAAGAAAACTTTTATTTTATAGGAATAAAATACGTTTTCCTCTGCTGGTAGAAGAATGCCGATTGAGGCAAGTTCTGTCACTCTGTTCGTTCATGACTCTCCGGCGCTTTCTTCCTGATGGATCTCCAGTACCTGACCCTGCCTGCACCCGACCCTTGAGCCTGTCGCCTGCCCAGGATTTCGGACCTGTTCTCCAGTCCCCGACCGCCGAGCTCTGCCTGCCTCCGGGTAACCTGCCCTGCCTTCTGTTTCTGACCGCTGAGCGTTATGACTCTCCAGCGCTTTCTTCCTGACGGATCTCTGGTACCTGACCCTGCCTGCACCTGAACCTCAAGCCTGTTGCCTGCCCAGGATTTTAGACCTGTTCTCCAGTCTCCCGGTAACCTGGCCCGCCTTCCGTCCCTGACTGCTGAGCATCTCTTCCGCCCCGGCCATCCGAACCGCCTGCCAGTCCCGGCGACGACCGTGATCCAGCTGCCCGCCTCGGTGGTTCCCCGGCTGCCAAATGTCATTGAGACACGACAGAACCCATTCGTGAGTGGCCTCTCCTGTCTGTGACAATCTTCTACCTTTGCCCCCGTGTCCCGCCACGGCCCCGGCCAGTCAGCCTCCTTGGCGGTCTCCTAACCTCTCTGCACCCTCCACGGCCCTCGCCAAGCTCCGCCTGGAGCCCAGCTGTGATTGTGTGTGCTATTCTGTCTGTATTCAATAAATACTTGCACTGTGAAATTGCCGGCTTCTCGTGTGCTGCATTTGGGTTCATAAAACACACCGTGACAAGTTCAGCTTTTGATTATGAACATTTTATACATGCATGCTTCAGTTGCAACTTGCCACTGGCCACTGTTTATGGCTCTGCACTAAGATTCATTGCTGGTGATAATTACAGTGCTCATCGTGAGCTGTATGCTCTGTAAAATGATAGGATGCTTTTAAGGCCCTTATTGGCTGTTTATAGGACTTTGTTGCTGTCTGTTAATGTAGAGCCCTATCTAACATGCTGCATATGAACAATCATATGGCTTTTTACTGAGATTTGACATTCAGCTTCAGACAGGGCGGAAGTTTCTGCACAAATTTAACTTGGAATAATTTGCAGAAAGGGACAATGTGAAGACATTTATTAGGGATGTCAAATGATGAATGATCTAATTGATTACATGCTTTGTAAAGTGTAATTGTGACAACTCTAAAATGATTTCAATGTTGAGACTTGGGTCAGATTTTTTCTGGAAAATCCAAAGGGTGACGTTTATGCTCGCTCCTGTTCACGGCTTCTATGCCTCTTCTGTTTGTCCACAGCAGCAAACATGTACAACACTCACCACCCGTAGAAATGGAGTTAGAAACAAGACTCCCAGCACAAGACAGACTCCAACTCAAACTCGCATAAACACACAATTAAGAGCAACGGGATGCTGACTGCAGTTCACTTCATGGCCACCAGAATAATTAAAAACAAGGCTTTTCGAAATATTAGACACATAAAGCCTTTAAACTCCATTCAGTTTTACTCAGAAGGGCATTTTAAAATTTTATTTCTGGCTGTTCTGTTTTAGTTGATTAGTTTATTTTGTATTTTAATGAATGTAATTATTCTCAAGGTTTTATTATTTCATTTAACTGCCTTTTCTTGCACCACCGTGCATTTTATTGTGTTTCGTTTACTTAGATATATTGTAAAAACAGTAAAATAATGGTTTGTATTTCAGCATTAGTAAATGTCATAACATTGGAAATAAATGATTCGGAAACTAATTTCTTAAAATAAAGGTTCATTTTGACTTTGTTATGTTTAAAATATTCTTATCCCTTTATGACACTGCTTTATTTACATTCATCTTGACCTTCCTGGCTGCCTCATCCTTTTATGTCATTAATCATCTGTTTAATTCATTTTGTTAATCTGTCCAATAACATCTGCTGTCATTTCAAAGCCTGCCACTCAGGTTCAGTTTTTCTTTTTTTATTTTGCCTTTTCCTTTGCCAATTCCCTCATCATCCACCTGCCTGCACACCTGCCCCTCATTACACCATCATCCCCAGAGTTTACAGACCTGCCCATTAGTCATTTTCCAAATTACCTGTTGTTTTTCCCTCCCTCTTTGCTACCTTTTTGTTCCCTCCCTCCTTTGTTACTTTGACCTCTGCTAGTTTGTAAATGAAACATGTCCTACTTAGCTTCTTTTTTTTTTCCGGGCCTCTTCACAGCCAAAACATCCAAAGACAAACAAAAGTAAAAAAATATATATATTTAGGCTATTGCTCTTCCACTCGTTGATGCACGCAGTCGCAGTTTAATGACTCCGCTCCTTTGAAAGTTTTAAAATAGCGTGTGCAATCAAAAGATAACTGGAAGCCTCTGGTGTTAATAAATCAAATCCAGCATCAATTTCCATATTTGCCTCCCTTGGTTTTATGCTCCGGCCTTGAAACACCCATAAATACATACACATTAAGGCAACATGGATGCAATAAGTTGCAAAGCAATGATTTAATTATATTTTTTGTCACACCTGGACATGTGTGCACTTGGATCAGAAAAAATATTAAGATGCCCAGTATATCTAACACATATTAATAAGAAGGAGATTATTTTTCACACTTGCAAATTAACTTCCAAGGCATAATTTAATTCCTCTGTTATTCTCATTAACGCCTTCATGGCCAAAGTACAATATGTGGGCTTATCAAGGTTCTCATTATGAATGGCTTTGTGTAAGTTTCGTAACAGTCGCGTTTCTGCAGTTGCACACAAACTACAATCCATCTTTATTCTTGTGTCACGCAGACCAGACAGACTGTGCCTCCATTTGCATTCTAATTTAACCTTTACCATATCTGCTCTTTGCAATCTATGTGATAGACTCCTGACTGACACTCTATCCATAACAGCTTACTCCAATATCAAAAGGCAATCAATACAAGCAGGGAATGAGCACTGCATGAGAGGTACCTGGTGCCTGGTCTAATGGGTCATTCCATCTCACCTCAGCCTCCTATTTCATGTCATGGATTTCTTGCAAAAAATCATTCAAACTTCTATTATGAGACCTTGCAAAATCCCAGAGCTCTGCTCCAAATACCTTTTTTTTTCAGTTCTGAATTTTTTTTTAAGTTTGGGCTTCGGAGCTAAATTTTCGTCTTCAGTACGTGTATTTTAATCATCACCAATTGCTTATTTTTTAGAGAATTGGTTTGAAATTTGTACTGAACAAATGATATTGTAAGGATCATTTGCAACATGTATTCATGAAAACAGTTATTGCTGAAATCACATTCATAAACATAAATAATTTGTTCCCTCAATGATAGAAATGTCATTTTCAGAAAGTAATATCTCCACTAGTCTTCACTTGTGATGTTGCAACAAAATGTTGATTCTGTGTAATATTCATGTAGTTGTATCTTATCTAGAAGTCTAGAAATTTGGTCTTGCATAATAATTGAGTTCCACAGATGTTGCTAAATATCACTGAAAAACCCACAGCTTCACTGTAAGATCTGCAGCAATTTTTATGCAGGACCAAATAACTTGTACAGTTATATTTATACGACACAGAATCAAAATTTGGTTGCAAAAAAGTGGATTTTTGAATTGATAAAAATGAGAAGTTTTCTGATCAGGTAACAATTATTTATTTCTTTATTAGTTTGATGACAGCAACATCTACAGTATGTACATGTTGCAAATTATCCATCCAGTTTCTTGGATGTTCAGTACAAATTTCAACCCAATCCAGAGACAAATAAGAAATTGTGAGCCTTGAAATACACTAATTATGAAATTTAGCTCCAAGGGCCAACATTTAAATAACTAAAAATGTGTTTGGAGTAGCGCTTTAGCAGTCTGAAAGGTCCCATGATCTTTTTCATTAAAATCCATGACATAAACTGGGAGGGATTAACATTTCACATCAGAACTAGATAAGCTGAACTCTGATCAGCGGAAGGGAGAAACAACAACAGAGAAAAATAAAGACATCAAAGTCCCTGTGTCCACCTTTTAAAATTTTCATCATTGGCATACCCAAATACCAAAGCAGTAACAGAAGAACCAAGGTCTAAACTACAACCAATAATACGTCAGCGTAAACATGAGGGTGAAGATTTTCAGTAAGTCATCTTTGAGTAGCCTTTTTCGAACGTCAAAAAACATAAAAGTTTAATTTGAAAGATTTACACACGCTTGTGTTTTTACGTGACGTTTGTGTTGGAGTCTGTTTTGTACTGGAAGTGTGTCAGTGATGTTAGCTACCTCCATTTCTAAGATAACAACACTCTACATCTTTATTCTCTCTCTCAAGTTCTTCAGTGCCCATCTTGTGCTTCCAAACCAAATCGTTACAACAGAAATCAGGGTACAGGCTGTTATCATGGATGTAGACAACTGAGGCGGTCGGTAGCTTAGAGATGGAGTTACCTAGTAACAAACAACGGGATCCCACAAAAGACTCCTAAGCACCTTACTGAACCTTTAATGGGAGATGGAAACACTTTTCTTAATAAATTCTGACATAGCATACATGTAACTCACACGACCGACTGGCTGTTTCCTCAGCGTTTCCCAGATATTTGCTTAAAGCACAAAAACATGTCCGACAGTACAACACGTAGCGTGGACTGAAGAGGTCTCAGCCATGGAAAAAACATCACAGCAATTTTAGCCAGAAAATAGCGACTGAATGTTGCACTTCTTCTACTCTGTTTATTACAGCCATGCATAACGTAGCCTACGAGCTGAGTTTATTCGCTCCAAACCAGTTAATGAAAACACACTTAATTCACTTTTTTTCTTTTTTGCAACACAAGTTCGTAACTTTATGTGGGCTAGTGCGCTTTTAGTTTGTGGTGTCACTGACATCCCTAAACCCTATCCTCACTACGGTGGATTTTAACAGGTTAACATTCAAATTAACTGCATTTCTTCTGTCTAGTGTAACCTTAATGCCATGGTTCACAATATGGATTTGGCAGCCCAAGTCACTAAATGTCTATTTCTTGCATAACACTCAGTGGTTTTCCACAAAGCTACCTTATAAATGTGCAGATGCTGACAGTCTACTTCTCCATTTTCCTTCATTATTTGAAATCCCCACATTTAGATTTGTAAAGGGGGAAGTGTGTGTTTGTTGCCGTGTGGCACGATCTTGCTCAGTAGCAAATAGAAGGGGAGAACAATGACACTGCAGGTAGAAATCAGAAGCAATTACAGGTTGTGCGGGATTGGTTTTAGGGGTTTTTACAGGTGGCAGCAGCAGGGGAAAAAAATGGCAGAAAAGGAGGCTGGATGGAGGGAGCGAGTTGTGATGATGTAGATGGTAGAGGAGGGAGTGAGCTCCTAGAAGCGCCAGTGAAAATCAGTGGTCCCCTGGGAGACCAGCTGAGCTCAATTACCAGGAGAATACAGTTGCAAAGGGAAGCCGAAAGGATACAGCATCGATCTGTCACACTCTGACAGCGGGGAAGAGAGCGCAGGCAGAGAGGGAGGGGGAGGCAGACTAGAAACAGAGTGAGAAAAAGAGATGAAATTGGAAAAGGGAGCGAGCCAGAATAAATAGTGAGGTAAAGGAAGGTAGGCGTAAGTCACGAAAAACAAATTCTACTGTTTAAAGGCAGATTATACAACTTTTATATTCTGTATGTGAAAATCAGACCGCCGCCTTTGTAGTCATTGCAAAAACCAACAAACTGCTTATCAGCGGCACACTGAATCTTTGAACATTTTTACCTTCATTTGTTTTGTTGTTTCAAACCGTAGACTGGTCCTCACTGGTGATCACTGTCTCTTTCTTTTTCATTTTAAAGACACAGTTTGCCCCAGGGTGAGTGCAACCTTACACTATTTCAGTGTGCAAAACCAGCTGCTAGAATATTAAAACCCACCTAGAATTTGAAATTGTTCTGGAGGGGAGTTTCCAGTATCATGGCCTGGCCTGGGCGTTCAAGACACCCAAAGGTTTTTCCTTAAACTCTGAACCAGGAAACATCAGTGAAAAAAGACAGCAGTGTTGTATTTTATCTTCAGTGAACGAGGCAACAACAGAGAGAGTTTACGTTCAGATGGCAGCAAAAATGATCTGAATCTGATCTTTTTTTTGGTTGAGTGATTCAGATCTATATTTTTGTTTTGTTTAATTTTTTTGGCAGCTACTTATAGCAACACCACCTGGACAAACCACATTAGAGCTGATAAAATGGGCTGCGGCCATGTCACGTGATTTCTGCTACCTTTAACATCTGAGACGTGTTAAGCACAGACGACAACGCCATATTTGTTGCTGATGTGCTTTCAGATGGATGTAAGGTAAGATTTTAATGCGTCTCCATAGAAATGTGTTGGCTTTTCTGAATTTACACTGGTTACCAGTCACTGGTAGCGTTAAATGTATCACGGGATGTTATAAAATCAATATTCAGAAGTAGAAGACCTCTTTGGACGTCCCACTGAAGAACCATTATCTAGACATTGGAAGGAAAGATAAACTTCCAACTTGTAAAAGTGGACAATCTATGGTAAATCAAATGTTATCTGAGAAGCCTAAAGGAGTGTGCCAGCGCTGTGGACACAAGGTTGCAGTAGTGATGTGTCATGATTATTTGCTGATGCCATTTAAATGCAAAAATTGTTATCTTCCTATTCACACATGCTCCGTAACAGAGCATCCACGGGAGAGGTATTCTTAAGCCCACTGCCGCCATCCACACACATCAAGGATGAGGGAGGAAAATTCTCCTGCCATGAAAAAGTTACATAGGCGAAACGGGTAAATTTAGTTAAATGTAAAAAGCGCTTTTTGAAATGCACTTAAAGCAAGCTCTGCTGTTGTTTCTCCACTGTTGTTTTTGATTTTAACGTAATTTACAACTCATAATTGTTTTTCCCTTGTTTCCTATACTGTTTTTACCAATATGGCTTCTCTGTTGTGATTGTTTGACAGCGTCCACATAAAGTCATTAATTTTGATTAGAATGAAATGTAAGGATTTTTTTCCCCATACATTGCTGATTTTTTTTTAATTGCTTGTGTATTGGCAATACACAAGCAATTAAAAATTATTTTAATTATTTTTCTTTTGAATTTCAGGACAATATGATCTGTGCCTTCTGTGCATTAGCCGCTCCTGTGGAAAGACTTGTTCAGGTGATCTGGTTGAAAGTGGTTACAGGCCAGCCACAGTCAGTTTTGAAACCTTGTACGCAGTGGATTTGTTCAGAAAATGATGATCTGAAGGTCACTGCCCCGGGGATGTTGCAGCAAGCTTTTGTTAGCGTGCTTGAACATTGCACAAAACTCTTCGGTACGGTGACTACAAGACGGAAGAATTGCCCCACTACTTGGAATAAGTTTCCAATATATTTAGGATTTGTTTTCCTCCTTGTTATCTGAATGGTAAGATATGTGAGGACACCATGCAGAAATCATTTCTGGAATGGACCTATGCCAAACATGAGGTGAAGAGGCTTTTCCTGTGCCCTGCATGCACTCCCTCCATGTTGGCTGTTGCAGTGGATGGGAACTGTCACCTATACCACTTTAAGAGCCAACCAGTGTGTGCAGATTTCTTGTTCATAGAAATTGTAGAGTGCCAAAAGTGGCTGATGGCTGATGGATTTTTTGATGGGGTGTTTCTGGCCAAGGATGCTAAAGTGTTCTCCTTTGTTGACTACGTCGACGGGACAACAAGACAGGGAAAGTTAATTAACATTTCTACAAATTTTATTAATGCTTGAAGCCAACTTAAAATTATATGTAATAAGCTGGCCTCTTAAAAGCTCAACTTGTACTGCTTAACTATAAAGGGAGATATGTTACAGGCCATTGGGTGGCAGCACGAGAATCTGCAAGGAGACCAGGTAGGTGTCGAGGTTGTGGTCTGCTGTCATGGGGTTTTGCTCAATCGACTGAATATGTTCTGTGGAGAAATATTTGCATATCCCTTATATGTCAGAGGAAGCTTGCTTCACAGAACTGTAAGTTCTGTGCTCTTTCTGGTGATTTCTCTCAGTCATACGCGCTAAAGAGCGTTCATGGATAAGCGAGGTAATGACAGACAATTGCGTGTCTTATACAATGTACATTGCATCGTTACTGTTGCTACTCCTAATATACATCATATTTTAAGGATGTACAGACATTCTTATCTTCCAAGCAAGTGGCTGGAACAAGTGGAAGATGGATAACCTTGACCAGACATTGGCCTAAAGATACATCAAGGTACTGAACGCCGTAAGCTCTTAAATTTGGGTTGATGTTTTGTAATTTATTTGTCTTGGCAGACTGCACATGGAATTACTGGGGCAACAAAGGACCTTGAGACACACCACAGAGTTGTCTCTACAGGAAGACACAGTCCAGCAGTGGGTGTCAGATGTTCAGCAGTGGACTAGAGGTACTGTGAAAAAATAATCAAATTAATGCGCAATGCAGACTCATGCAGCTCTGTTCTGGTGTAGGTTCACTGAAAAGGGGTCGATTGTAAATTGATCTTTGGCATTAATTCATTTGATACTACCCTCCACAAGGAAGAACCGGTCAAAATGACTTGCAGAAGACCACTGAAGGACTGGACTTGAGCATCAAGCAGTGAAAATGTGAGCTCTATCATCAGACTGGTGAGACAACAACTATCAAGCTATGCAAGTTTTACATGCCTTGACAAATGTGTTCTCAATTATTTTATACATGATTTTAAAAAAAGCAAACTTTTTTTTCCTCCATCTGAATAGTGATGCTCAAAGTAACAGTGTTTTCAGACCCCAAAATAATTCATTTTGAAACAACACAATAATGATTTAATTTAGCTAGAGTTCAGAAATCAATATTTGATCAAATAATCTGGATTTCCAAAGGACACTTTGATGCTCTCTCTTTCACTTTGCTGTTTGTGTTTTATGTAGCTTGAAGCTCAGCTTCATTTCAGAGGTTTTCAGTTGGTTCAGGTCTGAAATGTGGAGTGGTATCTTGTTTTACACAGCTGTAGATGGGAATAAACTCAAGAACTCAAGTAAAGGATTGCTGTAGAAAAGAAAGCCTTGAAGATGCTATCACAGAATGCAGTGCTGTTGTGGAGAAAGTTTCCCTTCTCCTAATGAGCTCTTGGCTGAGGACAACTACTCCTGGCATTGAAAGACACTGAATATAAAATCACTGGCACACCTTGCTATAAATGTAATTAATTTCTAACACTTTTGATGTGATGAACTGCAGGTCATCGTGATATGGTCCAAAAAAAAAAGTTTACGAAAAGGTAACATTGCTAACCCGACTTAAAAGAAGAAAATTGTAATTGTAGTTCATGAAATCAAGCATTACTGGGAGTACGTGAGGAGCATGGTACAAGCTTTCCACCCACCTTTCAGAAGGCATCACTGGGAAAGGTAAGTGCAATAATTATTTTTTGCAAATCGCTTGTTTGGTAATAACATGTTGCTAATCGATTTTCTCACTGAATTCAATAAGCTTCACAGACATAACCACATATATACGTTGTCTGTTTCGGGTCAATACTAAGGCAGAGTGAGCTACGTATTAAATGCTTTGTCGTGGTCTCTGTGTGTCTCTGTCTTGCTGCCAATTCATTTTAGCGTGTTTTTCTGGGACACGTAATATTTGCGTCATAATTGCTGGTTATAAATCTTTTTTTTTTTTACTGATACGTTGTATGTTTTCAGGTTATTGTCTTATTGTTATTAGACAATATCTCACCTTATTTAGGTGGGATATTTTTTTAAACCTCTTGGGGTTTTATGAGTAGCACGGTTTCTTAACACACCCATCCATATCAACACCCTCAACTCCGCCCATCAGTACCACCAATTCGTATGTTTTTTAATACGGCATTTTATACCCATGGTTTCCTGCCAGGCTTCGAAGTAATGTCCGGTCAGCCCTCAAAGAGCCAGATTCTGTGGACAAACTGCCAGCCAAAGAGGTTAGGGGAGACTTTACGATAGGGCCATTCCACAGCCCTCTCTTTCCCATCTACCACGTCAACCCCATCAGCATGGCCACCAGAAAATGTTTCAATGCAATACACCACAATAGGTCAATGCCATCCAACTCCTTTGGAGTATTTTGTAAGGGGTCCTATTACTTTGCAGTCGCTCTTTTGCACTTTTGGTTATAAAAGTAGCTCCTAGATATTTGACTCCTCTCTGAAGCACTTTGCTGGATCGTTTTTTAATAACCATAAACTCCCTTTCGTCTTGCATCTTCTGGATGAGGTTCTCACCATCACACCTCCGTCCTCTCCCCCGGCACACAGTCTCACCACTCTCACATCAGCATTCCACCAACTTGCCGTTCCCTTTTCTTCCATCAAGACCGAGGGACCCCATACATCTCTGGAGTTCCTTGGCATTACCTTGGACTCTGTCTCCTCCCAAGCTTCATTACCATAAGAGAAACGTCACCGCATCACTGTGTTCATTTCCAATCATCTCCTTACCCACAGATGTACGTAAAGACAGCTCCTCTCCTTCCTCAGCCACCTCAACTACACCTACATCATTCCTCAAGGTCGTCTGTTCCTTTTTCAGCTCCTTTCACTGGCCACCGCTGTTCCTTCCCTCCGCGACTTTATCATTCTTGATTCAGCTTGTAAGATGGAGCTGAGAATGTGGCACCATTTCTTCTCCTCCTGGAATGGCACATCATCCTTTTACTACATCACTCAGCCGAAGACATCCAGCTCTACACAGACGCTGCACCCTCCATTGGATTTGGAGGTTACTATGGCAGACAGTGGTTTGCCTCTAACTGACCTCCAGAATTTACCATTCTTGGTCCTTCTGCTGCTCTTTACAAGCTGCACCCCATTGTCATAGCAGCTCTTCTTTGGTGGCAAGAATGGCCAAAAAAGGTCATCCTCATCACACAGATAACACCGCAGTTACTGACATCTGGAACAAAGGCCATTCCCAATCTCTCGACCTCATGCAGTTCATCCGGAGACTCACATTAATCTCAGCCCAGCACCAATTCATCAATTCATCAAATCTCTCCCCGTCATTCTCTTCACCTGCCTGTCTCTCCTCTCAGCTGGTTCTCAGGTGGAGAAACTGCGTTTGATTCGTGCTCTTTCAGATGACGCTCAGGATAAACTGGACTCCACTTTTACTTTGCATGAGTTTTATTACTAATTTTATGCATGATTTTTATTACTTGTTTTTTTTTGCATGAACATAATTGAAGGAGCCAGAGAAATAAGAATTTTATTGCCAATGACTGTCTTACTGCAATTTCGGTGTATATGGCAAATAAATAACTTGAACATGTGCAATTTTCTTGTGCTGCACCATGTTAATGATACAGTCCAGCTGCATTGTGACAGAAATTGCCAATAAGCGGTCTAGAAAATAAAGACACACAGCAATCATCTAATGTGTTTGAAGAACAATTAAAACATAATGTGCATTACATTTTGGGGAGAGAGTACTTCAGTTACAGAAAAAAAAAAATACTTGTCTCTATATCTGAGGTTTCAGTCATTATTTACAGTCGCAGCAAAACAACTCTTACAATGGACTGGATTCAGATTCAGATTAATGTAATTAATCCCTGTAGGGGGAATTCACAAGTCCTTAAGCTCAAGAATAGAAAGAAAAATAAAATGAAGACAAGTAATCAGTGAAACAGAATGATCTTCAGTTTTATAATCTTCCATTGACTAAGGTCTGATGGCAGTGGGAATGAAGGATCTTCTGTAATGTTCGGTCCTGCAGGGTACTGAGGTGAGTCGTCCACAGCAGCTCCTTCTTTGTCTCGTTAGAATGCGGTGAAGAGGATGTTCGTAATTGTCAATGATGTCCTTCACCTTATTATTGTATTGGTTGTTGGACATATAACATCAAACTTACGCATCAGTCCTACATACATTGAGTCATAGTTTAGGAAAATAAAATTACTTCTCCCATAGGACATGAGGGCTCACTCAATGGTTTGAGCATGAAAATGAAGCGCATCATATGCTCTGGCCTTCACAGTCAACAGACCTCTACTTAATTAAAGAGACTGAAAGATTTTGGATCAGCATGTTAGCTGCTAACAGAATGTGGACATATGCATCCCAGACTACCTCCGAATGTGGTGTGAGTGATTGGACTTCAATGCATCCACACCTTTCATTAGAGGTGGACACTTGCGATCGGGTCACGCAGGACGTATGCTACTGCCGGTCTGAAAAGAGCCATCAATGATCTATGTAAGTACTATGCATGTACTATTTTATTAGTGTTTAGTTTTAGTTTAGTTTTACGACGACAAGCCTCTGCTTCAAACCAATGCGAGCATGATGCCTCTCACACTTTCAGAGCTGAGAGGTCGTGTCCTGCTGAGTAGATAGCAGAGAGTTGTCTTCTGTGTTTGACAAATATTAGCAAAAGAACTGGTGACAAAACACATTAAGGACTACATTGATTGCATAGACAGAGGGGGACATCCTCATTAGGCGGACTAATTCAGAAAAACTGTGGCAGCAACTTGATGATTGCCCAGTATGCTTTAAAAGTCCTGTGGAAAATCAGCATTTTCCATAAACATCACAGAGATGTTTATGGAAACTTCCTGCAGTAATGATAAAGTCAAGTTCTCATCAGTAATAGGTGTGGCTTTACATATTATTAGCAGACTGTGTGGGCTGGAGCACACAAGAAGCCCAATTCTCCTTTATAATAATTCACTTCATGTTTCAAATCAAGTCAGGCAAACTCTTTAAAATATGCAGTAAGCGTTTAAGATTAGGAGGTGGAATACTAACATACTACTCAAATTTCAATGTGCAAATAAATGCACATAAAAAATAAAAAAATGCACTCATTATTACTTGAATTAATTATTTAGTTTCTTTGCAGATTCATAGTATTAATAAAAAACAAAAACAAAAATCAACTCATACATTATGATGTATTATGATAGATTAAGCTACCCAACAGTATATACTGTAATTAAAATGAGCCCCACTATTACCATCTGCAATATTAAATATGAACACTTTAATGCATCTCTATTTATAATCTTGTGAGATATAATAGTCATATAAATAATACATTTTATTTATATATCACCTTTCAAAACATAGTTACAAAGTGCTTTACAATAAAACAAAATAGATCAAAACATAAAATGATACCAACAAAGATTAAAACATTAGGAGAGTAAAATAAAGTGTACTATCATTAAACATAAATACATAAGCAGTTTTATAAATGTGGGTTTTTAAAAGTGGCTTTAATTAGGAGAGAGAGTTTGCAGCCCCGATCTGCTCAGGCAAGTCATTCCAAAAACTAGATGCCCTAACGAAGGCTCTATCGCCTTCATTAATTAGCTCTGGACCTTGGAACGACAAGAGGTGATGCATTTGAGGATCTCAGTTACAGCGGGGCTGGGACATAGGGCAATAAAGGATCTGTTAGATTAGATGGGCCATGGCCTGTCAAGTAATCAATAATAATTTAAAATCAATCCAAAAAGTAACAGGTAGCCAATGCAGAGATGCCAAGATCGGTGCAACGTGTTGATGCTTCCTGAGTTAAAGCAGCAGAGTCCGAGACCCGAGAACCCGAGACCTCCTATGTAGAGAAAATCATTAATGTACAGGGAAGGCAGACGTGACAAAAACATGACAAATACAGCCACAGATTGGTAATGGAGAGCAAGAAACTTTAGGTTGTGCATCTGTTATATTCTATATACAGACTGATTTTGAAAGATTAAAGCATTGCCTTGGATCATAGATGATAACATCACTCTGGCGTAGAATCTGTTTTCAGAACCTTGTCAAATCTTAACTATGAAAAATGTCTTTCAGATGCATGTTATTAAACCAAAACCATAACATATTGTTCCATATTACTAACAAATCAGCCTATTAATGCATTTTTAACAGCTGTCTAATTCATTGTCTCTAAGAGCGGTAGGAAATATGTGACTCACTTCTCACCTTCAACTCGGAATTAAAAAAATTCATTCATTCATTTGAATTCTTTTCTTTACTTTTGTACTTGGTGTAGTGATGTACTTGAGGAGTGCCATGGTGTCAGTCTCTTCAAAGCATGCCAAATAATTTAGTTCTTGATGAATATTTGTTCAGTTTTAAGCTCTTTGTCAAGTATGTAGAGAAACTTGTAAACACCACCAGGCTGACATCTCACAGCAATTCATAGCATGTAATCAATGTAATGTAACATGCTCACCAACTGAAAATGTCATTTACAGATGACTTCAAGTCCTCTTTCTGTACTTTATGT
>JAPQRN010000018.1:18206125-18236285 GCA_037367275.1 Coranthus polyacanthus
AATACAAGCCTCCTTCAAATAAAGGCCTGGTACCTTCTGCAGCTGAAGCAAATAAAGGTACATGAGCTAGTGTTAGCATGAATTCAGTATTGAATCATGTGGTCTGTCAGTGCAAATTAGGCCAGCTACCAATAATTAGTGTGTTTATACATTATGTGAAATTTACATTCAATTTCTGAAAATTTGCTGTATGTGTAATTTTTTGTGGCATTTAACATTTCAGTTTTCATTAGCAGTGTGGTTGGTGTTTTCAGTAACTTATCACTAGCGTTATCACCCCTTTCTCTTTCCCACGTCCACCCTTTTGTCCAAGTGACATGTCCGAGTGACGTCACAGTGGCCACGTCCTCTTCTTTCTACTCTTTATAGTTAGATGCAGAAGGCAGGCAGATGCTTGGGGCCCCAGGCCATTAGGAGGCCCCTGAAGGTTGACAAATTTTACTCCAAAGCAATGTTTCAAAACGTGTCAACCACAGTGACCGTAACCCCCTTCTCCTTAAATCAACCAATGGACAATTTGCAATGACACCTCAGTGGGAAACCTCCCAAAAGGGGCTTTGTGTCATTCATCGTTTGGAAGGAAAATGAAGAGGCGTTATCTGTCAGTCAGTAAAAAAACAAAAAAGTTTGTGGAAAAAAGAAAGCAAAACTATGTTAAGTACAGTTAGCAGATGATGACACTTAAATATCAAATGCTGTTATTTGATCTAGCCTCAACTAATGGGGGCAGTTGAATAAATTAATAGACTTATGACATTGTCCCATTAACATTTCATGTTGTTTAATTATTTGAAGTTATTTTCAAAGTTTCTCATGTGTTTACCTGACATTTGTGTTAGAGTGTATTGTGTTGGGAGCCTGTTGTTTGATGACATTAGGTAACTTCAATTCTAAGCTAACACTGAGCCAAAGGGACGTACTGAAGAACTCGGGCTGAAAAGAACGACCACTGCTTCATAGAAAGCAAAGGGTGTTATGATGGATGTAGAAAACCAAGACAGTCATTAGTGTAGAAATGGAGTTAGCCCATGAGCGTGCGCAAATTTTACATATTGAACCTTTAATTTGAACATGAAATCATAGGACTCTCTATTTCTGCTAGTGTTGTATTCTATTTATTTATGTCAGTTTATTACATGCTACTAATGTGAACACATGCTCTTTTTCAATAGAGCACAGTATCTGAAGGTCAAGTTATTTATTTATTTATATAGTTTTATCTACACTAAATATATGTATCTATTGTAATAGTGTGAGGTGAGTGAGAGGTTTGTTCGAGATGTTAGAGCGTTAGATAAACTCGGCCACTCTCCCGGTTATGGAATAACCTCAGCCTTGCGTATAAAATGCTGCGTCTTTGCTTGTGCTGCCTCACAGCTTTTCTCTTTCAGCTCCTGCTGGCCTTTACCTTCTCCCTTACTTGTTCTTCTCTTCACCTATTTGTGCAGAATGGTAATAGTGAAATTATTTCTTAAACAACAAGCCTTAGGCATATTGTTTTCTTATTTTCTTCTTACATCCTCTTTTCTCAGAATTACATATACACCATTTGTGTCTAGTTTTCCCATAATCTCTGGTTTCACACTCCCACTAAAGTGCTCCTAATTCTATCACATCTCTATTACACCAACAAGAACGAAACGATTTCCTCCTTTCATCAGCTTCCTGATATATCAGGGAAAAATAAGCTGAGCTCCAGTTCATAGCAGGGATGCTGTATGTGTTTGCATCATCTACGCAGTAACATAATAGCTGCTTCTAGACCTGTGAAGGGACGCTGCCTGAAATAAAGGACTACAGGATGTAGTTGTTCATCTAAAGCTTGTTCTTTTTCACAATGTAAGATAGTGGGAATGTGAAAAGCAACTCAAACATTTTCAACCCTGAGAGGCCACGCACATTTGTCCACATTTTCGCTGAAATAAATGAATGTTTGTAAGATGAGGCTCTAGGAAAATAAATAAATAAAAAAACCCTCAACAGATATTGTCAGGAGGTAATAGATGCACAAAGTATCAATGGCGAGTGGGGAAAGCTGTTACAAGGTATGAGTAATGAATGAATGAGGTGATGATTAATAGAGATTTGGAGTCACATCTGGTGTGGTGCGTTGTCGCCACCCAGTGGACATTTTGGACAAAACAGAAGCAGGACAGAACAGACTGGAATTTACCTGCTGCCTTACACAGAGACATTCAAGTGTCCAACTGAGTCTTTGTGTTGTCCAAATACTTGCAAGTATTTTTGTTAGCATTTTAATGATTTCTTTTATGTCTTTCCTTACTAGAAAACAGAATTATTCCTCATAAAAGTGGAAGACAAGCCTTTTGTCAAAATGCTGTCTTGTTTGACAACTTTATCCCAAACATACAACTTTACAATTTTCTGCAAAGCAAAATCAAATATACAAAATTAGATCATTTGTGTTCATGTACAACATTGTAATTCAATAAAAATCTTGCCTTCACGTTTTTCTTGTTTACTATTTTATTGGTGGCTCGTAGAATCCATGAATAGAAAATCCCATGACTCCTTTCATCAAATCCTATTAAGGACACACAAGTAAAACCCCCTCTAAACTTGGCCACAGCAAAGCTGCTAATTTTAGATCCAACCTATAAATTTTGCCCTGGTATCTATTTAGATACTAGTTTAGCATGCGTTTGCACTATTTTGTACAAGATTGTGTATGCATTACAATGTGGCTAAAATAAACGTAAACACTTTAAGCTCAAGACATGGTTACAGAATATGTCGCATTTCTATGGACAGAAATATGAGTCACTACAAAGTGATTTTCAATCATTTCAATTTGTATTACATATATATTTAAATTAAAATATAAATGATTCTAGTGACATATTTCTGCCCATAAATTACTTCCAGTACATTTAGCTTTGTTTGGTGTATTAAATAGGAAAATACACACTTAAATAAACTTTATACTAATACTAAATCATGAAAACAGTATGGAACAAGTATTTGTAATTACTGTCAAATGCACATATAGGTAAAATGTAATGAACCTACTCAAATAGAGAGTAGAAGAAAGGCTACAGTATGCATGTATATGTGGGATGATCAGGAATACTAGCATCTTTTTCCATCATGCCAGCATAATGTATCTATATATGGGCTTGCTCTTGATTATGGCTATATAAATAAAACCAAATTGAATTGAATATTTAGTATGTTAGGGAATAGCCCACATATTTTCTTCTGTTAGAGGTGAACACAAAATGTGTGCTCGCAATTCTTAAGACATGTAAGAGATCAAAATTTCACATATTTATCAGCCATAATTGGCAAATCACAAAAATAACTTTAAAGGTTCAATATGTAAGATCTGTGCTTTCTCTGAAGTTTGAGTTAAAGTCTGTTTTGTGCTGGGAGTCGGTCATTTGTTGACATTAGCTAACTCTATTTCTAAGTTGAGGACTTGGTCGTCTACATCCATGGTAACAGCCTGTGCACTGATTTCTGTGTGCACGACTTGGATTGTTGTTTCTGTGTAAATCCTTACCCTCGCCCCTGACTTCCTCTTTGCCTCACTTTAGCTCCTGTACAGTGGCAACCGTGTACAACAGTTACCGTTAGCAAAGAAACAGAGTTTGCTGAGGCCTTAGAGCAGCATCCGGGGTTCGAGGTTATGCTTCTCTGTTTTGTATTTATTTATCAGAGCAAATTGTGCCCAAACATCACGAGAGTAATACATTGTCAAATGTGTTTCAGACCTAGACACGTTATGCAGCAGAGGGCCTCCTGCCGCGATAATCTTAGTCACTTCTAATCACATCTGAAGGATCAGTTGCTCAGATTATCAGTGGATCACACTCTTAATAAAGCAACGTGTCATTGAGATATTAGCACAAAAAAAGAAAAAAAATCCCACTTCACATCAGAGATTATTAAATAGAAGAGTCAGTTTTGTTTTGGCAGGATTTAGCGCTGATACTAATGTGAAACGCTGCAGGCAGCTGTAAAACAACTCACTAAAGAACAGACTGCAGTATAGTCTGAGGGGAAACAGAAGAAAACACACTTGAGAACTGTTGCAAAGAATTAGTCTTTTATACTTGAAGACTTTGCTCTGAAAGTTGAAGATTAGATGCTTTGCTCAAGGGTACCATTACTGTAGCTAAATTATTGCAATTTAAGAAGTGATAAACAATTACTTTCTTTTCTCCTTTGTTTTAAGCAAAATTTCCTCCCGTTTTATGCCTTGACCATCACACAGCGGTCTGCTCTAGCTGCAAGCAGACACTTTAGGAGAGAAGAGGTGAATCCAACTGCTGACTACAGTTTTCTCAATAAATAACCAGAAAAACGTTTAATTTCTGCTTTTGGTCTTTCTTCACTCTCAAAGCGTTATATCGTTCTCACAAAATCTGCTGACATGACTTTTGAACTGTTCACCTTAAATGATTGATTACCTGGTCTAGAGGCAATCGTATCATCAACGCTGTGCACACACATTTAACAAAACACTGAACTACTAATAACTGGACCAAGTTATGGCTCGTGGAGTCACTTGACTCGACACAGAAATGATTTTTGACACAAATATTAATTTGCCTTATTAATTTTTTTTATTATTATTTTATCAGTAGAGAAGTTGAAGTTAATTTTCCAATGATATGTAACACTTATGTAAAGTCAAGAGTCATAGTCATCATTACATACTTTATTATTGTTGATATATGACTAATTGTAAAGCTGAACTTTGGTATATTGAGAGGGTTTTACCAGGCCTTTAGACATAGACTGTCTCAAAGACATGGACATTGTAACGTCTGCCATTGGTTTGAAGCCTCAAGTTTGCGTTTTGGTTGTCGCCATCTTGGCTTTTTGGAGCTAGAAGTGATATCTGGACATAAAGGGTGGAACTGGCGAAACAGGAGGTAATGATAACAATGACTTACTGACGTAATAAAATGGTAAACTTCATTAAATGTCTGCGCAACAAAATCAACCACAGTTATGTAGGATAATATGTCCAAATGTCCAATCTGCAGCCAAGTGAGCTGTCATACACACTTGTCAATCAAAGCCCGACATGGTAGATGTCAAAGCCTTCCATTAGCCCTAAAATCTTATTAACGTTGGAATAATTTAAAGATGGTGCACTAGAGCAATTATTGGAGGGTCCAAATAAAATGAATGAGGCAAGAACGTCTCCTGGAAAATATGTAGTGACAGTATATTTAGAGAGAAGTTCAATGTAAGTCTATGGGAGGCAGGTCTTTTTGGACCCACCATCTAGTGGCCATCAGCGGTATTACTTCATTATTGCTTCACTTTTGAACCATGGTCCTTTATAACACTTTCATAAGAAGTCATCATAACATACTTCATTATTGCTGACATACGAGTGCATTTGCTAATGTTGAATGCTGATGTTTATTATACCGTGAGTGTATTCCTTTTTTTACCTTTAGCACTAAAGTGTGTCTCCTAATGTCATAATCAAGAAGTCACTGAGCTGTAACTCACTGAGCTGAGGTGTATTTGCACCAAACTTCACCTGGAGATCCAAAACAACTAGATACAACTTTTCACATTTTAAAACAATTTCTGGTTGACTATGGATTTATTCAACTGAAAATGCTGTAGGTGGAATGTGGAAAGCTCACAGAAGAGTATTGCACGATAGTGACTTTACACAGAATTTTGAAACAATATAAAACCGTGTCCAAGCATTTCTTTGTCTATGTGGACTTTTAACACATTTTATTTATTAAATTATGCACATGTCACCATCAACTATTTTCAAAAAGTTGCTGGGCACTCTCACAGTTAATTTGGTCACACTGAAGCTCTCAGTCCATGCCTTTGCAGGATTTGCCTGCTTAACTCTAATACATTATCCACATAGATAGTGCAATCTAATTAAAGGAGACTGATACACTGATTTTAAATTACCATGACCTAGAGCAACTAAGTCACTTAGCTTCTTTTTCCTGAGCAGAAAAACAACACTGAGGATGATTAGGGACAGCAATAGATTTGGATATCAGCCATATGGAGCAGAAGTACTGTGTATATAACAGGCCTGTAAAACCAAATGCCATTCACTATCAGTCCACAAACAAAGGATTGGCTTATTAACATTTTAATGGTGTTGACACAGTCACTGGAATTATTCCAAATCGAAGATGCATCTAGAGATTGTCATTATCAGTTTATAAAATGGTGTATTTTTATAGATTAAAATCCAAAACAGTACATAAAGTGGCTAAAATTAGCTGCAAAAACGACTGCACTTGCTTTTGATGACACGATACTTAGTAAGTACCACCAAGTGGTTTTGTGTGTAGGAGTTTTACTCTAATGACTTATAATTGGGTAAATGATCCAAATAGTTAATTAACATTCTAGCCTTGCTCACTGGTAACATTGTTGCTAAGACAACTGCAGTGGATTTATCAATAAATGGTGGTAAATACATTGAACCTGCAGTTACATAGTTCAGTGTTACTGGAAAGCACTCATGAATAAAATTGTAATGAATTGACAGAACCTTTTTGTGATGAACAAAACAGCCGTGGTGGAAGAAGTATTCAGATCCTTTACATAAGCAACAAAAGCTAATACTTATGTAAAGGAGCATTTGTGAAAAATGCTACTAAACAGTCCTGCATTCAAACCCTTACATAAGTAAAAGCTTATAAGTTGTATCAGTAAAATGCACTGAAAGTATAAAAAGTCAAAGTACATACTGTGCAGTGACATGGTCCCTGTCAATGATTTACAATATGATGTTTTTCGATTCATATTACTGTTGCATTCATGTGTATTTTGCATTTTAACGGTGTACATCCAATCATGCATTCAACGTTCATTTAAGTCTCCAGAGATCATTGAGGACACGCCCTCATTTTCAATGATGTGAATACATAGAAATACTAACAAACAACAAACAGAAACATAACAGAACACATTCAAAAGCAGAGTAGTTTGTAATCATAGTTTGGCCTAGTGTTAAGTTTTAAAGTATGCTGTGAGGTGTTCCAGGTAAATATAGCAGAAAAACTAAAAGCAGATTTTCCAATTTTAGTGCTTGCCCAACGAAGTTTGAGCATCAGCATCACTTGGCCATGTTATGTGACCAGTTCAATAAAGAGGTGATGTATGGAGGCATGATGCTATTTAAAGCTTTGTAAATAAATAGAAACCGAAGCCTGTCAGGTCTTACTCTTAAAGAAGCCCATCCAACCTTTTCAAATAAAACGCAACGATGCGTAGAATACTTATCACCAGAGTGATGATCTGAGTCTAGAGGTGTAAGGTGGAGGCAGAGGTGTTTCTACAGGCAACGTCTCCATAATCCACGACAGACAAGAAGACTGCTTCATGACCCACTTCCTACTCCACATAGGGAAGTTATATCTGTTTCTGTTTAGGTAATTTTTTTTTGTCTTAGACTGGTAACAAGTGAATCAGTACGAAGCCATGAGGAGATGTGCTGAAAACTCGCATCATTCTGAAAACCTGCCAGTTCACACCAATGAAAGGAGATGAGACACTGTACCGTCTCCATAACGACTCTCTGGACTTTTGTTCTAACTGCTGATTTTTCATTCTTTTTTGTAGCTGGATATAATTTGTAGTGTCATAAAATATGAATGAGGATAGTGATAGTGAGTTACTTACAACAGCTGCATATCTGGTATTGACGAAACGGCGAAAACAGAAAAAAAACGCGATAACCGTGAATTTCTCCTGTCTATTCCCAGAGCAGTTCTGTTGTTAGGAGGAGTTGGTGTCTCGAATAAGCAGAGAAAACATGATTTTACCATGGGAACAGCTGACAATAATGCTGCACTTCATGGTAATAGGTGAACTACAGCCCATATATACTGAGAAAAACATATTATATAGGACTATGTTCTAAAACCAGCCATTTGAAAAGCTGAGTTGTAGGCGGCGACATCAGCTGACTTGAGTCGAGCCGAGATGAGTCCATTCGCATAGAGTATAAAGCTGCATAAAATGGAAATACTCTAGTAAAATACCTGAGTAAAAATGTTTAGTTACATTCCATCACTGCAAAACAGTTCTATCAGATGCATCAATAATTGTCAAACCTTCAACCAGACATATTACTTTCATTCTGCAGTGTGGCAGTTCACCTCTTGAAATACATTACGTCCAAATCCCTGCAGTGTGGTTCTGTGAGAGCGGTGCTTGTCTCGTCTCATTAACATTTAATAGTGTTCTTATATCTGGAAGGTAACCCATGAATCTCTTAACACCCACCAGATCACGAGCGATCAATTTAAGGGTTAGGGTTAGGTTACATTTGGTTAACCTATAGGGTTAATGGTAGATTTTAAAGGTTAATTTGGTCTAATATCTGGTAAGTATCACTCGGTAAGTTGCGGCATTAAGTGATTAGAAGCAATACATACCACACTGCTGAAATGCACATACTTTCAATTTGCATTATGAAATAAGGCCAGCCTCTCTTATTTAGGACTTAGACACACATTTAGCAGCAAATCTAATTGAGTCAGAGAGAGGAATCCCCACCGACGTAATACCACAATAATCCTGAGCCCACACAAGTCACCTGTCTCATACGCAAACTGACCTCTGGGATTCCTCTGGGTTAAAACACTTGCGAGTATGTGAAGTCCATTTTAATCTGGTTCTTCCACCGCTGAAGGACTATCCAAACAGAAACAGGACTATGGACTGCTGATTTAAAAACCAGCCATGGGACAGTCACAGCAAACGGAAAACACTGAGGAGATCGATATCAAGGCACTGCAGGATATGTACAAAAAGTTTGTCATGGAGTGCCCAAGTGGACTACTTTTTCTACACGAGTTCAAGCGTTTTTTTGGTGTAGACCCAACAGGGGAAGCGTCTGACTATGCGGAGAACATGTTTCGAGCTTTTGACAAAAATGGGGTGAGAGAGTATAAGGTGCCTTGAATACTATCTATTTCTGTTTCAAGTAAGATATGAAAAGTCAACCTAATTGTTATGATTCAACCTACCTTTCAGGACAATACAATTGACTTCCTTGAGTTTGTGGCTGCACTGAATCTTGTTTTTCGGGGAGACCTGGAGCATAAACTGCGATGGTCTTTCAAGGTGTATGACAAAGACGGCAATGGTTATGTGGACAAAGACGAGCTGCGGTCCATAATTGATGTAAGTTAAACCATACATAAGGAAAATGCAAAAGCAATTACTGTGGGTACTGGATGCAAGAGGTAAACAATTAGCCTGACATAGTGTAACTTTAATTCTCCTCAAACAAATCAACATTCAAAAAACATTCAATTTCTAGCCCACAAAAAAGTATTTAAAAATTGACATAGTATCTGAAAATAATGGCAAACTGTCACAGAGTGATTACTTAGTATCCATCCATCCATCCATGCATTATCTGTAACCGCTTAATCCTCTGGAGGGTCACGGGGGGGCTGGAGCCGATCCCAGCCAACATTGGGCGAAGGCGGGGTACACCCTGGACGTGTCGCCAGTTCATCACAGTGCTGATTACTTAGTATCTCAAAATATTAATTTAGTATTTTATTAGTTGTTTATTTGTTTGTACAAAGTGTAAAGACGATGCCACAAAAAGATTAAAGTGGTCAGCTATTAAGTCTATGTTCTAATTGTGTTAAAGCTCAGTTAACAAAGTGCTACACTTTATTTAAAGGTGCAATGTGTAAGATTTAGGGGAAATGTAAAAGCAGAAGTGGAATATACAGTAATGTATAATCACCAGAAAATAAGAATTGCGTTTTTCCGTTACCTAAGAATTAACTGTCTATATCTACAGAGGGGTCAGGTCCTCTTGACATGTTGTTACGGTAACCGTTTTTTTCATGTTTTCCATATTTCCACATATTTAGCAGACACTGTAGGTTCTCCTTCTCACTCGGAAGAGAATACTGAGGCAAGGAGTTTTCATTTTGTTGCAAACCAAAACCCCACCACTAGGTGCCACTAAATCCTAAAGAATGCACCTTTAAAAGTTGTTTAAAAAGCTTAAAAAGCAATTAACAAACATTTCTTTCTTTCTTTCTAGAGCATTTATCGAGTAAAGAAAGGCTCAAAGACAGACACAAGTGAAACGCAGCTAACACTAGATGAGGTTGTGGATCGAATAATGCTGGCCGTCGATTCTGATGGAGATGGTAAGCATTTAAAGCAATCAAACGTCACATTTATAGATTGTGGGAGGCAGCATGGACAGAGAGCATCTTAGGTTGTCGCACCTGCAGTGAATCTTAAGCTTTATATTCGAATGCTATTGATTTTTGTTTCTACAGGTCAGATTACCGTGGAAGAGTTCATTAAAGGGGCACAGCAGGACCCCTGGTTATTAAACATGTTAAAGTTGGACATGAACCCTGCTGGATGGGTGCTGGAGCAGAGAAGAAAAAGTGCACACTTCTGAAATGGGCCTTTTCATGTCAGCAAGTAGAGATCAGTCATACCTGAACCTCTGATTTTTTACTGTATTTATACATCCAAAGGTTTTCTGACTAAAGATGCAAGATTCCAATCTCCGGGTGTAAACATGTAAGGCCATGGACTTTGAAGGGAGACCAGAGGCTATTCTATTTGAATGGAGTCTTGTGGGAGAAATGGTCAGTTCGCTGTTAACTATTTTGTGAAAAATGTTGGTTTCATAAAAATCAGACGACATCTGTGATGATCTTTAACATCTGATCCATAGACCAGCAAATTACGACGCCACCTGATAAGATCTAACATTAACTAAATGATTGTTTTGTGAGACAGTTTGAGGTGTTGTGACAGACGAGGTCCATTTACAGCAGCTCTACAGTCTGTCATGAAGCCGAACCATGGACAAACACACATGCAATTTTATATCTCTTTTCTTCTTTGTATCATCATTAACCAAAGCTAAAAAAAAAAAACAAACCTCACCAAAGTTGTCACTTATCTCTCCCATCACAGCTTAGAAATCCACTCTGCTGAACCTCAATACAAACGTTGTCGTAAACATTACAAGAGCGTTCAGTTACATCAGAGACCTGATACCATTTGCTCACATTGATATAGACGATAAAAACCTGAGCTAATTATTAGCTGCTTATGTTTTCATCAACAGTGAAATGGCCGACATTGGAATCTTGCGTCAGAAATTAATTGACATTGAATGACGTTTAGCACATGTGTAAGAAGTTTATTCAGTAATGTCTATCATTATGAGCACAGGAATAACAGCACTTGATGACGTGATAACCCTTAAAAACAGTAATGCCACATATGAATGCACAGAAAAACCATAACCACTACATATTCTTTCCGTATGTTATCTTATATTACTATAACTTGAGAAATGATTTGGTGTAAACATGTGCATACACTGTTTATTGTTTGTTAATTTAAATCGAAGCCTTCTTGTTATAAAGTGTCAACATGTGCATAATAAACTATTGTATCTGCTTTTTTTATAATAATAAAAAACTATGTTTTTTCTGTCTTTCTTTCATTTGTGCTCATAAAAAGGAAGATCATCATCTATTGAATAAAACACTTAATGTTTGTGGCAATATAACTGCTATGGTAAGAAATTAAATGTTTTAACATTCACGTCTGTGGGAAGAAAATATGACATTTAATTAAGTGAAAATAGAATGGCATGAATCAGAATGGTATATACACACACAGCGTACCCTGGAAAAGTAAAATAAAGCAATGAAAACATTTTAACAAGTGTCAGGAAGTGAAATCTTTTAGTATCGACAGCTTAAACCTCCACCCCCACACCATAAAGCCTGGGATTTACCCATGACAGTTACTCTAGTTCTGTGGATTTACTGTAATACCTGTCTCCACGCCAATCTGCACCCTGTGCCATCGCATAAAACCAATGGTACTTAAAGGTGGAGTCGGCGATTCTAATCCAATGCACTTTTTGTCAGATTGAGGGAATATATCAACATGCTGTCTATTCTGTGTGTGCACTGAAAAAAAAGGAAAAGGAAAAAACAAGGTGGCTTGGACCAGTTTGCACAACACTCTTCCGGGCTGGAGAAACAGCATTCATGCTCATGCACAGGACAGAAGAAATTTAAATTTGGGGGTCGGGCTTCTGCAGGAGCACTGAAGGACAGGGTATGTTTTTTTGGCTTCAGTTCAAATCAAGTGGCAACCTTGAAATCAGGTTTCGGCACTTCCATGTTGGCTAAATCTAAAGAAGTGCTCCCTCAGAAGCTCCTCCCCCAAATATGGAAGTGACAAAATCTGCAGTTCCTTGAATGGCCACTTGAGGCCAGCTCCAAAAGCGACTCAATCTCCCAAGCCTGGTAGAAAAAACAGTTTGGGTCTCTATAACTAATTTCCCCATGGCAACTGTATGGGAAGTGAATTTTATATAACACGCTTACAAATTGTATTATGTAAAGCTTAGATATGCCTAATAGAGAGGTGAAGTCCCGCCCCTTCTGGTTGTTCTCCATGGGACCTTAGTTCAGAAAAATTTAATTACAGTCAATGGCAAGACAAATAATTTTTTGATTCCATTTGAATCATGCCATCATTTAAACATATGATGTTTGTCAGTTTAAAGGTAATTTTACAAGTCAAGAAAGTGTCAGACTGGGAAAATACGTAAATAGAAAGACTACATCGCAGACGTGACGTCATTGTCACTTTCTCCCTCCATAAGCTGAAGCCATCTCTGCAGCTTCAACGTGACCAAGACTGTAGTGATGTTCACCTCTTTTCATTCATTTTCACCTCCCTGTCACTCAGTTGAAATATGCCGAGGTAACGGCTGTGTTGGTGTTGGTGACATGTATCGCGTGAGACCATATGAGACCACTGAGCCATTTCACCCAAAACTAGATGATGCTTTGCTATCTGTGCAACAAACGGCGACTTTCTTGACTCATAAAACATTATTTGTCTCTCCCCTTTGGCCACTGTTGATATTTTTTCTGAAGTTAGGTCCCATGGGGAACAGCGGAAGGGGCGGGACTTCGGCTCTCTATTAAGGGCGTGGTTGCTTTGAGTGACAGCTCACCTGCTGAATCTGGCAAGCCAACTCTACTATAGTCATGGTTTAGAAGTTACACTAACAAGACTGTCTGTGGATTCTGTTACAGAAATGTTTGATGAAGTTTACCATTAGGTGACTTGTGTGATTTACCCAGCCTGTTAACATTAGCTAATGTTAGCATTAATTCTGTATTCACAGGACTTCATGGTCTGTCACCTAATCTGCCAACTAGGCCAGCTAGTGCTAATTAGTGTTTTTATACATTACAGCTGTATGTGATGACATTGAGCATGACATTGAAGTGACTGGAGGTGTTAAGCATAACCCAGTGTTAGTTAGCAGTGTGGTTGTTTTCAGTAAATCAGCTGTAGACGTGGATTGCCAAGTTTCACCCCTTACTCTTCCCTAGTTCCACCCTTTTCTCCAAATATTATCACTTGGCCACTGGCACCAAAAAAACAATGTGGCGGCCAAATGGTAAACTCAGAGCTTCAAAACAGCAGTCGATGTCAAACCAATGGATGACCTGACGGTGGATACGTCCACTTCTTTTATACAGATGGTTCAGATATTAACAGTCTTTCTCAAGAATCACTAACGACACCTTTATATGCCTTTTGCAGATGTAAATTAAAAGAGCTTAAATATCCTTTAATGTGATCTTACTGAGTCAACATTTTGTAACTTTGATCAAACTCTGCGATTTGAATCACATTACATCATCCCTGCACGATCAAATCTAGTTCATTAAATCATTGTCATTCAGTGTTATTTCTTCTACCTCCGTCTTTTCGTCAATTTTCTCTCTTGTTCACCAACTCTGAAGCCTCCTCCTCCCCACTATTAGCAGATTTTCACTTCAAGAGCTCTCTCAAGGTGCTTTGAGAATAATAAGAATAATTGAGAATAATCTTTACCAGGATCTAGTCTTCAGGGAAAATTCTGAGTCATCTTAAGAATTCTAAGAATTTTATTTTTTCGCTTCTAGGAGCTGGTATGCTTTAAAGAAGGAATGAAAGAATGAATATTTATTTAAGTGTCCTGCACCTTCTGGTGCCCATCCCATATGGGCTTACAAGATACTTTACAATGGATGACCACGTGACATCTCAAAATGTTCAGTTCTTCAGAGCCCCAACAATACATTCAATAACATTCAGATTACAAACAAAAAGTCTTGTTATACTGGACAAATTGAACAATATAATCCTGCTATTTTGAACACTTTTTCCACTGATGTCAGTCACTGAAATTTTAATATAATTGTACATTTATATAACTTTTGGTTATACTACATGTAGATTAAAGTACATATAATATGAAATATTACCATATGTTTAATCACAGTATTGCTTACCTGAAGGTCCAGATGTCTTGTCCTCAACTTGTACTATGGCATCTTTACTCGAATTTTCATTTTCTTTTGTGTCATAAAATGATGCACTGATGAATAGGATATAATGATAAGATTAAGATTTTTTTTTTAGGATCATTTTAAATAATGACTGAATATATTTTCATGAAACTAAAATAAACTCAACACAAATATGTTGACTTCAAAAGGTTATATTTGGTGAACATCATAAAATTAACTTTAAAAACCCAACGAAATGGCCAGCAATGAAATTGCTTTTGTTAATACTGTATGTAAGTGAATACATTACTATATCATTTCATTCTCATTAATATCATCCTGCAGCAACAGATCTAATTCTCTGCCATTTCCTCTGATGTCTTTGTCTATTCTCTTTACTGTCAAACAACTTAGAAACACTTTTTATTGCTTATCCAGGAAATGACAAACTCTGAAGTATGATTACCATCATATTTGGTCCAGATACAGGGATAGAGGTGACGTGTGGTGCAAGATGTACTGTATCATATAGAACACTTTGGAAAAAAACATCACATTTGATTTCATGTGGACTTTAATGCTGATGCCTTTCTATATTTCTGCAATTCATAAACTATACTTCACAATTAGGAGCTCATCTGAAACTCTGAAGATGCTCACTTCTCTAACCTGCTGCTGTGTTTGCAAAATAACTCATTAATGGTAGCATTTTCACAGGATTTTTGGTCTGAAATTCAATTTCTAATTAGATATATACCAGGGTTAACTTGCCAGTTAACACTAGCCAACGTGGTTAACTAACATCAGCAGACATCGTCTTCCACAGTGGAAAACACTGCTGATGTTAGCTAGCAGGTTTTCATTTTAACTCAGATTTTCTGAATAATTCATTTATTACCAATTACTTACGTTCTGGGTGGTGAAGCTCCTGATGTCCTTTCTCTGTTTCAGTAGCAGCACAACAAAAAACAAACTGATGTCGCACTGTTGTGCAGTGCAGAGTAAAATACTGGATATATCTCCAGTTCTATTAGTACGTGACCAGCTCTCTAAAAGAGTTTACTTTCTGAAAGATAATATAATGCAAACAGGTTCACTCATATATTGGTAGGAACAATCTGTCCTTCCAGAGGGATATATTAGGGATATGTCCCTACTGTTCAAATCTCAAACATAATGGAGTTTGTAGCAATGTACAAGTGTCACAAGATGTCAAGTTTTCACAATAAATTCCTTAAGTAAGGTTTTGAAAGCAAAATTTTTACTCGTAGTGGAGTATTTTCACATGTGCTATTTGTACCTGAATTAAGGAAAACATCTGAAGAATTCTGCAAACTTTGCCTCTAAGGTATTTACTTCTTTGTCAAGTAAAGTGATAGAAATGAACAATATAAATTAACCTAAATTGAAGTGAAATTTCATAAAATGTTATTTTATTCACTAAAGAAAAAAAAGTATTACAATTAGGAGATTAGGATCTTGTAATTAGGAGTTTAAATAAACTTAGATATCAATTATCAACATGGAATCTATTGGAAAAAATGCAGATTTTTACAAAAAATATCAGTGTACAATAGAAGAAGCACTAAAAGTATTTGGTCACATCAGATATCAAACATTTTCATTGCTACAATGTGTAATTCATTGAAATTGACATATTTGAAGAGAAGAAGCAGTTTTTCCAACAGCTTCCCCATCAGATCCATACCAGACAATGAGATGCATCTCTTTTTATCAGCATTTTTCTCAATAGATTACATAATACGTGACGATGACTGATAACTATCCTTCACATTTCTCAGAATTACAAGAGCCTGAGCTCATGATTACGAGATACTTTGTCAGTATTAAAGAGACATTTTTAATATGTCTCTTTAATACTGACAAGTTACGTTACGAGATCAGGAAAGCATAATTACGAGATACAGTGTTAAATGTTTTTATTCTTTAATGAATGCATGTCTGCAAACAACGAAGAAAAAGTAAATGAAGGCAACAAGATAAGAATCATTTCAAGCTGTCAGTGTTGGTAAACTGGCCTAGGTCATAACAAGTTTAAGAAGGGATCAGGCATTATGACTTTAAATGCAGCTTGCTGAAGGCTAGAAATAGCCTTCTTGGCAGGGGTCAGGTGTCATGCCTTACTTCTTTACTTATTCCCTGACCTCTGCACTGCTGAAGAGACCCTTTAACACATCCATGAAGTGGAATGTTGACTGTTCAACGCAGATATGAAGATATTACTTTTCTGAAGCCAGAAAACTGCATTTGGAGTGTTTTGGGGGTTTTTTTGAGATAAACTTTGTTCTCAGCATGGGGCAAAACCAGCAGGTTCAGTCCCAGGATGAAGAACTGGGCTTAATGAACATCCAGGACCTTTACAAGTCATTCATCATGGAGTGCCCCAGTGGATCTTTGTACCTGCATGAGTTCAAGAGGATGTTCGGAGTACAGAGTGGAACACCAGAGGCACAGTACATGGAAAGCATCTTCAGAGCGTTTGACATGAATCATGTAAGTTTCAAAACCACTTGGAGATATTACATTTCAGCCCACACCTGAAGACAACAATAATTTATGATGATGATTATTAGAAGTTTTTTTAGTTGACGTTTGAGAATATTTTAAAATATCTCTTGTTCTATTATGTGCATGGTTTCCTCCCTTTATTTATTCATTTATTTACCTTTATTTGAACATGAAAAATCACTGAGAGCAGACCCTCATTCACAGTGAAGTCGAGTAACAATCAAAGGCAACAATTATTTTTTGATGATGATTTTTTTTTTGGCATTTGAGGATATTTTACAAAATCTCCTTTGGAGCCAATTTTCTGCTAAAATTTAACAAGCAAAGAAATCATGTTTTACAGCTGCCCTGTGATTAAAATCTTGTATATTTTATTAACTGTATTCCTATACTTTAATTCATTTTTATATTTTTACAGCATTATTTTCCATCATTTATGTCATTTTAGATTGTTACTCGACATCATTGCGACTGAGTGTCAGCCCTCAGTGATTTCTTGACTTCAAATAAAGGTCATCTATGGACATTTATGCATATTATTAGACAAACAACAAAACAATTTTCAAAACAAAATAACAAAAAACAAATGCCCTATGACTCACTAACAAACACAGTTTGGTTTGCAAATACATGGAGAAGTACGAGGGGTGATGCTTGACCTAACTGACTGACTAACACATTAAAACTGTTTGTTGTCATTTGACGATCTTGTTAGGGTAGTGTATTAACTACTATCTATCAAGATAAAAATACCAGAGCTTCAATGAACAGAAGCTCTGAAAGTCTGACTGGGTAGGTTTATGAAAGCCAACACAGCAGACATCAAAGCTTCCATTTAACCTAAAATCTTATTAATGGAGGAATCATTTAAAGATGGACCATCACAACACTTATTAGAGGGTCCAAATAAAATAAATGAGTGTGAGTGACTACTGGAAAAAACTTATTGACCTAGTATTTTAATAGAGAATTTCAGTGTAAGTCTATTGGAGCCAAGTGTGTTTGGTGACAGCACCTAGTGGTCATCAGCAGTATTAAGTAAAATTCCAATAGAGACTGACATAAACTAAACTAACTACCTAACCATCAAATGCCTTGCACTCACCAGAACTTTTGAACTGACTCACAGCGCCACCTACTGTTGTGGAGGATAAATAACTGTGCAAAAAATAGCTGTGCAAAAAATAATTTATTTAAATCTTTGTTTCTGAAAAATTATGTATTAGATACTTTTTGTATTTGCTAAACTTGTTGAGTCATAGGACATTCATAAAACATGTTTTGTTTTTTTACTTACATTTTGGCAGAAAATGATGTCCATATATTCGTATCATTAGCATAGATTTCTTTGTATTTTTCATTTAGTTATTTTATTTGCATATTCATTTATTCACCTTGATTTAAACTCAAGACATCATTGAGGGCTGATTAATAGTTTGGCATAAAAGACACGAAACAATAGGAGATTCAACATAGAACATATTTAATGTAAAACAAGTATATAAATACAGTTAATAAAAGATACAAGATGCAAATATCCAGTAAAACCGTAGATTTAAATTCACCAAGTGTTCATTTTAACATGTTTTTAGGGTGTCAAGTGTTCCAATTCAGAGCATAGAAACTAACAGCAGGTCTTCCACTTTCAGTAAAAACACAAAGTACATGTACCAGACTTTACTTTACGTGTCTCTACTTTCAGGACAACACAATGGATTTTATTGAATATGTAGCTGCACTACATCTTGTGCTGCGTGGAAAACTTGAAGATAAGCTGCGATGGTCCTTTAAAGTTTTCGATAGTGATGACAATGGCCGTCTAGATAAAGAGGAACTGCGGAAGATTGTAAAGGTAAAAACATCTTCATCCCTCTTTGCTACATTAAGATTCAAAGTCAAACACAAACTTTTTTGTACAGACCATCTCACACTGAATGGCTTTTTGTCTGCCTGTAACTTCCACCCACCTTTCTTTTTTTTTTGGGAGTCATGTTTTGATCTAATCCAGATAAATAAAATATAAATACAAAAACCCACCAAATCTGTCAGCATGTGTGAGACATCAAAGAATTTGTGTTTCAGATAATCTACAAAATAAAGAAAGGCTGTGTGGTGGATGAGTCAGGGGTGAGCAACCTCACTGCTGAGGAGGTGTGTGAACGCATCTTTCGAGAGGTCGATGTCAACAGTGATGGTACGTTATCTGCGAAACCAACACAATTCTGAGCATTGTCATAAAATCATAGGTGTCCTTAATGGTTTAGAACTAATACAGACGTGTGTTAAGGAGTGTTTTGTTTGGGCTGCAGGTCAGATTACACTGGAGGAGTTCATCGAAGGGGCTCAGAGGAGCCCGTGGGTGCAGAGCTTCCTGCGTCTCGATATAAATCCCAGCGGATGGGTGCAGAGGTATTTGTGTGACAGGAGACTAATGGACCCCAAAGATTCCTGAAAGTTCCTCTCGATCATGGGGCAACGTCCAAGACTAAGAGATGAAGCCAACACAGAAGTGCCAGAGCCTGCAGTTCCTTGAATGGCCACCTGGGGCTGACTCCAAAAAAGAGTTGCTCCTCATAGACCCCCATGTTAAAATATTCAACTTAACAGCAGAAATACACATGTATAGTGAGGTACAAAAAATGCATTTGGTCTCTATAGTTAACTTCTCCCTTTGAAACAACTGTATGGAGAGTGAGTGTATATAACATCTGTTTGAATTATATTAAGGTTTAAAGTTATGCATAATTAAAAGTGTGGCTGGATGGTGAGGGCCGTCTGTGGTCTGCCGTGTGGGCTGTTTGATCAACAGTTAGCTCTGCTGCTGAGTCAGACTTTCAGAGCTTCTGTTTATTGAATCAAACGTATTTCCTGACAGACAGCTCCATCAGAGGATTCTGTCATGAAGTGTACTGGTACTTAATTAGAATACCTGGCCTGTTAGCATAGATTTGCTACATTAGCTAACATTAACATTCATTTGTCAGCTAGCCAGCTAATTGAGCCAGCTAGCGCTTCTTATCGGCGTCTAACACGACAGTGTTCGTCTGTGTGGTTGGTGCTTTCACTTAGCATGAGCTGGTTGAGTTTCACCCCTCACTTCCCCAGCTCTTGTCCAAATATGGTCATTTTTGTCTCCAAAAAAAACAAGATGGTGATGGACAAAATGCCAAACTCGAGGTTTCTAAACAAGAGTCCAAAAGATGTCACAGGGACTTTGCATGTACAGTCTGTGAATGTACCACATCAATGTGCCAAATGAGAAAGGACCAGGCTGTGAAGCAGTGAGGAACACAATTGATTTTTTACTTTAATACTGTGATAAGCATATATGAATATTAAGGTTCATATTTTTAGCAAAAGCAGCTGTCATCATGCCATTGCAGTCTCTGCATGTAATTCTAAAACATAAACGATGTTCCTGTTACTGTTTGTGAATAAATTGCCTTTCTACCTTAACTTTATCAGCAAAAGATCAGCAGAACTGTCATTAATTTCCATTTGTTATCTTTAAGTCTTTGTGCTGTAGCTACACCACAGTGTTTATTTATTTTTAACATTTTAATATTTGAATTCAGAGGCGTCATGCAAGCCAAAATCCTTGGGGGGCACAATTAGAGCATATGGGGGTCTTTCCCCAGAAAAGAAAAAGAAAATTATGCAATTTTCGACACTTACGTATTCAAGGATTTTTAGAGGATACTTTCAAAACTTCACTGAATCAGTGTTTGTAGCTCAGTAATCTCCCTTGTTATATCACAAAACTCTGCGTAATGGATGAAAGGAACCTGTCAACATGGTAATGCAATAATACAATGACAAATAAAATCTGTGCCTCCCCAGGTTGAACGAGCACGATGCCTCTGTTTGAGTTTGAACAGGTGCTTATATTGTTGCATAAATATAACATTGCCATCCTTTCTTCATTTCCAGCAGTAAAAGTATATTCATTATTCTTTAATACATCTGTTTGTTGTGTATTACATGCTCTACACAATACACATCCTCCCATCCCTCCCTCTACTGGTGCTAAACGTTTCCTTTCAGTGGATGGATTAACTAAGGCAACAGCAAGCTCTAGTGGTTAGTATGTGAAAACATTGTAAATGACTTTCACATGTGAACACAAGTTTGAGAAAGAATTTCAATTATTTTAGATTTAAGTTTTAAATATACTCTGATACTAAGTCCCTTAATGGATTAAAGCAATTCATATAGTGTAACAAAATCCCTTTAAAACTCACTGGATTAACTGAAAACTTTGCCACAAGCTTGAAAGCATGTTTGTTTTCCCCAGTTCATGAAAAGTTTTCATTTAAATTCAGTGTTTTATGAAGGCTTGTAGTCTTGTTTTTACATCTTGTCAAACACATTAACAGAACACATTTTACAGGGTTGTGATGAGCCGACATATTTATTTCACAGTCTCTTTATTAAGGAACAGCAAGAAAATACAGGAAATATGTGCACGGCATTAAAAACACATCACAACTAAATGTCACACTAAATACTGGACACTTTAGTCTGTAGAAAATGTTTGTTTCTGATGTTTTGTTCTTAATGCTGTTTATATATTTCCTGTATATTCCCGGTTGTATCTTGATACAGAGACTGACAAATGCATATGTGTGGCCATTATAAATTGACAAGACAACCATCTTAATGGTGGCCAAAGTACTGTCTTCGTGATGAAATCTCAAGTCATCTTCTTCTGAATAGATAACACTGGGACACTATTCCCAATCTGTGTCTCGCAAGTGTGACTCAAAAATATATTATGTGAATATTGCATTCACATTGTGCTCTAAGTAAATCAATAAGTCATTTTTGTTTTTGTTTTTTTGTTTTGTTTTTTTGCTTGTTGCCTCCTATTATATTATGATTGGGTATATAAATTATAAATTCGTGTATATATACTGTAGACCATGTCTATTACATCAAAAAGTCATTATGAAGAGTGTCAACATGTTGCAATGCCCTTTAAATTTGATGATTAGAGTATAGATGTTCCAGTAAGTTCTAGTTCCCATCACAGACAAACACAGATCAGGTCTGTCCTCTCCACTAATCTGATCGCCTACATGTGGGATTACCAGATTAGAGAAGTGGACAAATCATTCTCTAATCTCTCTGGAAACTCTCATATCAGATGACTTAATTAGGTGAACTGGTCATGCTTTTACGTTTTAATGTTACTTGCCTATTAAATATGTACAGGTGTGTTCATTTCTTTGGTCTCTGTACTTCAGGTTTCATGAATGAGCGTGACGAGTTAAATGAACACCATTTGCTGTGGAGACCCCTTCCACTTTGCTTGCCAGCTCTGTGCTGCCTCCGCTGTGCACGTTGTACATACTGGCCGTTGACTGGACGCAGAGTGGGAGGGTCGTCTGCTTTTACCTGCCCATGTGGGCACGTGGGTCTTACTGAAAGCATAAAGGACTGCCCTTCTGGCCTGTCTCAGTGACAACATTACGTTTTTTGGCCTGTGTACACAGCTCACTCACCTACCGAGCCGGACTTTTAGAGCTTCTGTTTATTTAAGAAGACTTTTTTTTTCCTGACAGACAGCTTGGTTGTGGTTAATAGATTACATTAACAAGAGCATAAAATGACTGTTACACAGTGCTTGCTGAAGTCGATAAACTAGCATTTAGGATTAACTCACCCATGACCCCTTGTGCCCCGCAGCTCCACCCATTTTGTCCAGATATGGTCACTTCCAGCTCCAACATGGCGACAGCCAGAACTATACAGTCAACAACCTAAGGATCACCAGACCGACCAGAACCACCAAAACCATCCTGGCACCCTAGCAGTGTGTCTACATGATGGTTACAGTTGTTTGGTGCAGTGTTGAATAACAAAGCGGTGTGGGTTCAAGATTACATCAGAGCGTCTGGGTCTTCAGGTGTAATCCATATAAATAGCTTAGTGCCCTCTCCAAATATATTTCTGCATTTCATTATTGGACTCAGACCCAGCAGGGTCCATCTGTCTCCTCCTCAGGACTCTCACATGATGATGACTTTAGAAAACTCTAATAGACTCCTTATATTCTGCATTTCCATAACATACAAGTGTAGGGAAAGTAAAGAAATACACTTTGAGGGTCTTTGAGCATAACAACTTTTTGTTTTTATGTAGTCTTTCAATTAGTTTTTTTGATTTCAGTTTAGTTTTAGTTTTACAAGTTAATTTTATTTTATTTTGGAGAACTGAGCATAGCTGTTATTTAGTTTTGGTTCAAAATCAAGCTCAAAGGTCCCATATTGTGCAAACATTTCACTTTATTCTTAAACCATGAACTATTAACACTGGTGAAAACAAGGATGATTTTACCTGCAATTCTGTTCATTTTAGTTTGTGTGGCATTGCTCACTGTAGCTTTTATTCTATTTTTTATTTATTTTTCAGTTAACAAAATATTTTTTTCACAGGATTTTGTTTTTGTTAACCTTAATAACCCTGTTTCACATGCAAAGTTCTAGTCTGATAATTGCTAGTGATCTAATCTAATTTCATGTCATTTGAGCTAATCTAATGGGCTCTAATCTACTTATTTCACAGAATTGTATATGATTAAAACTCAGTGGATCATTTGGATGCAGTCTCATATTTCCTGACAGAAACCTCAATTAGAAAATCAGTTGCAGTTAGAGGAGACGCTAAAGAGCAAAACACTTTTTAATCTGCTGTCACTCGTCATTATAAATGTTATATTCCTCATGCTGTAGTGAAAGTCTACAAAAACAAGATGCTGTGTGACCCGAAAGGCTCCACGTCTGATAAAAACAGAAGGAGGAGCAACTTGTTTGTGACAGACAGGTCTACATGTTGCGCCACAAGAACTTGCTGTCCCCAGGAATCATAAGATTATCTCTGTAAATACTCCATGTCAACTGCATCAGCAGCTTTGTGTATGACAGGAGGCTGAGTATATAAGGGCTGTGCACGAGAGAAAGTGCAGGACAGAGAGACTGCAAAAAGAAAGAGAACCTTCTCTTTGTTTTGCACTCTTTACTTTGTTCAGCTTTCCGCGCAGCTTCTCTTCTTCGCCGATCCAAAAACCAACTAACACGCAGGTAAGGACGCCATCTGCAAAACAGCATATGTTTGAAATTGTAGAAATGTAGATCAGAAATTCCTCATTTGATTTGTCATTTAAATATATTGAAGTGCAAATACCATGGTGTCGGACATTTTTAAAAATGTCTTTACTATACAATATTTTTATTTAGTTATTAATGAATGTTAAAATGAATATTACAGGTTTAAACTTTAACACAGGCCATGATGATTGGATACTGATCATAATTACACTGTTATCTATTAGGAAGTTTTATTCCTAATTAATTCAATAATTATTTCTAAGTTCGTTTTGGGCATCTGGTGAGAGACAGAATCATAAAAGAGTTCATTTGACAGTAAGTAAGTTTGCAGTTTGTTGCTGATCTTCATCGCAATTCGATATTTGGTAACTTATATTTTATTTATTTTATTTTTTCAATTAGCCACTATACATAGGCAGAGATGGGCAGTATTTTAAAATGAATTAGTTTTGAGTATTTTGAAATTTGTATTTTTCCAGGCAAAATAGGATGTAATTTGATTTGATTAAATACTTTAAGAGCTAATATTTGTGTGCTTGAAATGCTTAGTAATACTCATCTAAAATATGCTTTTATTCTCAAACACAACACATTTTTTTACCCCTAGGTTTAAATTGTACAAATAAACAGTACAACAAGCATATCATGAGTGTCGTCAACACGCCACGCGACACAGGATCATAATACAGGTGACACGATGAAGACCTCCATGACGTATTGTTGTGTAGCTGTGTTTCCCAGCTACTTAAAATTAAAATCTAATATTTAAAATAATTGAACAGATTTAAAAATGCACTAAGTGCAGTGCATTACTTAATCTCCACAAATGGTTGTTTTCAGTTTCTTTATTGTGTATTTTTTATAATTTAAAAATATAAATTATTTTATTTTGATACATTTTATGTGCAAGTATTTCAAATTTGTGACAAGAACATTTTTGTAAACATCTCTGTACACAGTGTAACACAAACTACCAACTATTTCACAAAACAAGAAGTTCAAGTTGGTTAATTAAAGCTACATAGGAAAAGTCAAACTACTTTGTAAAACAAAAAAGATAAAATTGACAACAAAAATATAACAAAATATTAAATATATATTAAATTAGTCTCACACCAGCGAAAAATGGCACTCAGGTGAATTTACTGCAAAACTGCACTTTTTGTATTTCAGTATTATTTAAAAATATTATCCAAAATGTATCCAAAGAATTAAAAACTATAGATGAAACTATATATGACTACAACTAAAAATGGTGATGGAAAACTGTTTAACTTGCCCCTTTTGAAAGTGGGCCTGTTGTCTTACTCATGGGTTTTATAACATCTGACTGAACTGTACAACCTTGACAACTATAGAGTCTTCAACCTGCATCTTTGCAGACAGTATAAAATAGACAGTATGAAGCTGAACGCTGGTCTAAACAATGGGTCGACCTTTTTACTTGTCAGAGCAGGGTTCACACGACACATGAGCAGAACCTCAGAGTCCTGAGGCTGGGACACTGGTATTCAACTATTTGAAGAAAAGATTTTTCAAAATTGATGGGTGTGTTTGATAAAATTAACCTTCACCTCTTGCATGATTCCATCTCATGGCTATTTATAATTAAGATGTCATTACATGGCGTCATTACATAACTGAGAGAAATGGCAGCCTAATATTAAACATAATCACCTACTTGACATTAATTATGGGGCAAATTCTATAATCCCCTGTTTTAGGTTAAGTGGATTATTCAAGGAAGTGGACTGCAGCATCAAATTAGTCAATGTCACTATGAAGAAAAGACAACTTTAATTACATAGTGCCTTTCAGATGACTTTCATACCAACATGCAGCCCAAAGTGCTTCATATCACAAAATTTAAACAAGACACACAGTAAAGACAGTAAATCAAAACCAACATAGACAATAATTAAAATTCTGCAAGGCAGTTACAATAAATACAATAAGATGAGGAAAATAAAAGAAATAATTAGTTAAATAAAATATAATAAGCTTGCTAAAATGAGAGTTAAAATTTAAGAATCAGAATCTACTGCCAAACACTGAGTGTATTTTTTCTATTGCACACACGGAATAAAACCAGGCTCAAAAAGATTCCACATTGTCTATTGTCCCTGCGTTCGTTATCTTATTTGTGCATGTATTTCTAGAAATGAATGCTGGAGTAGCAGCCCCCGGAGGTGACAGACCTTCTCCCCCCAAGATCAAGGAGAAGGAGTCCAGGCAGTTCAAGAGCAAGGCTCCTAAAGCTGGACAGAAGGGGTTAGTACCAAAGGGTTTTTTTGTTTTTTTGGTTAAGTTTAAAGCTATCAAACACCACTGCCTTAAATGAAAAATGACAAATCTCAACATAACACTTTTTTTTTTTTTCGCAGATTCAATGATGTCTCTGGAATGGACGACCTTGGAGGTAACTATAAAAAATAAAAAATAATTAAAAAAACACCTTACACCTTACTTACACCAATTACATTACTTCTTAACATCCAACTGGTAATTTTGGGATTAAGCTTACCGTTAGATTTGGGCGATGTTTGAACCAATGTAGCTTACATTTTAGATGCATGCTAAACATTATTAACTATCATGTGTATCTACCAGGTGCTGACATCATCTGCCCCTGGGAGGCGTTTGGCGACGTGGAGCTGAGTGATCTGGCCCAGTTCGGCATCGTCTAAACCTGATGCCAAATGAAAATGGTTCATTCCTGGTGGCTGCAATCCAGCAGCTTTTTTTTTGCTCTGATTTTGAGTTCTTCCCCACTTTGGGAATCGAGCCTGAATGGGTACGATTTCTGACAGAGTGAGAGGAGTTACTGTTTCTCATCTTAGTATGTGGAGGAAGAAGCTCTTGGACAGCAGCCCCCAAGAATGACTCCTGGTTTGACCTGGGCCCTCTGCACATCACCACCTGGAAGTCTGAACAAATCTCTGAGCTCTTTATCTATCTAAATCGATCTTAATGAGATCTCTCTTTGACCGGGCCTTGTTGATCTGTGTATTCTGGCACCTGAGTAAAAGTGTAGCACACTGTACGAGTGCTTTGGTTTACACATAACGACAACAGGCGCTCAACTAAGAATAAACATAATTGTCAGTTAAAATGAGTATTATTTCAAAACCAAATTCCAAATTGAATTTATTGTACATATCTATCGATCTCTCTCTCTCACTCTCTCTCTATCAATTTATCATATAAAGTAGTAGCACATATTATATAATATCCCTGTGGTTAACCCAGCTTATACGTTATTAAAGTTAATTTTAGTCTCATTATTCTGGTGTTTGTCTTTTTGTACCTGCTACTGTAGTGTTAAAAATCCTTTACAATAAGTGTAGTGTCTCATTAAGCATTCCACAAAATTCTGAGTGAGAACAAACATTCAACACAACACCTCATTCTTCTGTTTACACCATTTTGTGCCAGACACGGCAGATCATGTTTTAAATGTTTTGATCTTGTTTGCACCACCAGCTGCCTTAATGTGTTAGCAAAAACTGAAAGAGAGAGAGAGAGAGAGAGGCTGAACGAACGAAGTAGAGAGTAGCGGTGGTCGAGTGAGGTAGAGAGTGAATGAAGAGAGAGACCACCAACAAAGCCATGAAATCGGAGAAATAAAATATTTTCTGATTGTTTTACAGTGGTTATGTTTTAAATCACAATGGGTGTAAACCCAGGGACAGAACAAACAGGCATGATGGAGCAGAGAGTGGATATACACTGATCAGCCACAACATTATGACCACTGACAGGTGAAGTGGTAAAACACCATTTTGGTGATGACGTCAATGACAATGATGTGGGCGGGGCATAACTGGTTGCAGAAAGCAGTGAAACACAAATGACATTATATGTTTCAATGAAAAATCATCGCCTGTCATGATGTATGAACAACGTAACACTGAGGGAAAATGATCACGTTACACAGGTTGAGGTGAACATTTCAAAGTAAGCGTGTTACAGCTTAAATTATTAGGTATAAATATACACTGCATGCTGCTGATTAATTTGTAAAATACAGAACCACGTTATGTTCAGTTATAAGCAGATGCTGTTGTACCTTTATCCCATCTCAGCGTTTGCTCAGCCTTTGTAAACGCTGGGCTCACACGTGACAACTGTCAGACTGATTCTGAATGTAATTTGGACATCACGACTGATCAGGTCCAGTCAGGCTCAGTCAGAATAAGTCTGACCCCGTGAACTGCAAAGCCTTTCTGGTGAAAGCACACCGGATGTGGTATCCTAGCATCGCTAAGTTGGTTTATAGAAACACTCACCTTATGGTCAAAGTAATCCTGGTATCTGCTAACAGCACACCGTCCTGTAGGTAACAATCCTTTACAGTGTGTTTTATTAGTGCACATATCCACACAAGTCATGTAAATGAACCAGCAGGCGTGTGTTGTTGTGCGAGAGTGACATGTAGTAATGTTTTGTCAAGTTCAGGCAATAAAGTTTCCAAAACTTTATGGATGTTGACAAGGAAAGAAACTGTGCTAATATCACAGAGGTTATGAAAGTACCAGGTAAGCAATGACACTAAAACTACACTACAACATTAATTGTTGTTTTCATATTTGATTACCATACCGTTACGTGACTTATATGTACATATATGGCGCTAACTTAAATCCCTCTGTAAAGGAGGGGATGGTTGTAATGAATGGTAGCAACAGTCTGTTTGGTATGGATTTGCGAGTTTTCTGATTAGTGACTCTATTTCTGACTCTATCTCAAAGTAGAGCTGACAGGGGCAGGACATAGATGCTTCAGTGTGTTGTGTAGTGGTTAATGGCTTACCATCTGCGTTTAGCTTCAAATGGTGTCTTTGACGACAATATTCTATAAAGCGGAAGGTCATCTTTATTTGTATTCCTATTCTGACATCCAACAAGACATTTTTATTTCTTATTTCGGGGATCTCGCCCATTAGCTTTCTCTTGTTTCTGCCGTCTTTCTGCAACCAGTCTGCGCATGCAAGTTCCAGTGATGTAACCGTGACGTCTGCTGCAAAATGCTCTATAATGTTGATTATTGTAGCATGTTTTTAGGCTACTCATAAGTCTTAAATAGTTGAAAATTGCATCACAATATCACCATTATGAACTGTATTATGTACAACATGTAGTATTTGAACTTTTACCCACTATATGATTGCACGAGTTTGGTTTAAGTACAGGATGTTGAGTGTGGAAAGACTGAATATTGTTTAGTTAAAGGGACGAAAACAACTAGCATGTGTTTTATGTTATCCATGGTGCCTGTTAGATACTGTACTTATTTGTAATAAACCTTTTATATGCAAGTAAGACGGTGTCTACAGAGGTTCCTTCTTCATTTTAGCATCATCGCTGCACAATTAACAACATTATGTTGTTACAGTGACACCTGTCAGTGGGTGGGATATATTAAGCAGTAAATGATCATTTAGGGCCAGATTTACCAATGCTTTTTGCCAGCACAAACCCTCATTTGGGGTTAAAAAACTACTGTAGAGATTTAGCGCAAAGCTAGCACTGGAAAGATGTGGACACTAAGATCATTATTGGCAAGAGCGCACTGACTCAGCAAGAAGTCAAGCAGGGGTTTTCCTTTTGCATAAATTCGTAAAGGTTTGTGACAAAAAACTAGTATGAAATACAAGAAATCTTCAGCTCATTAACATTCAAATTTCCAAGCATTGTTCCTGCTTCTGTAGCTGATACAGACAGCACACAATGTCTCCTCAGGTATTACTGATATTAAAAAAAACAGCCTACCCACCACATAGAATAAATTATCTACCGCTCAGGTTTGACCACAAAGTGTTGTGAATGATGGAAGTCAGAATTTAGTTCTGTGGCAGCCTACAAATGTCACTTCCCCCTTTGTGTCATGCACCGTGCCACCTTCTTTAATTTCCACTGTGGAATGAGCCTCTTCCTCCTGTATTTAGCTCTTCGTAACGGTAATCCAGATTGGGGATTTACCAGGGAAAATGGGGAAAACGGGCAAGTGTAAGGATTTGAGCGACTTGACGGCTAGATGACTGGGTCCGAGCATCTCTAAAACTGCAGGTCTTGTTGGGTCTTCCCAGTCTGCAGTGGTTAGTAAAAGTGATCCGAGGACAACCTCGATCTCAATCCAATCGAGCATTGTACGTTTCTGCAAAAGATTTGT
>JAPQRN010000018.1:18241180-18261032 GCA_037367275.1 Coranthus polyacanthus
GTAATTTGGTGCGTTTTGAAAAAAAACGTTTTTAAGAGCGGAGCTGAAAACTGAGAATTTTTACCCAGAACTTTTGTATTTATGCTTGTTAATTTAAGAGAATACTTTAAGATATGTATATAGTACATATTTCCATGTAACATCATGCATAAATCCAGAAAAAATTTACCTGGAAGTTGCACTTTAAGTCATAATATTTTGGGAAAAGAAGTCATAATATTACAAGAATAAAGTTTTAATATTTCAAGAACAAAGGAGAAAATAATATTACTTAATTAATATTACAGAATGAAGTTGTGATTTTATCTGCATGACATTTCTTAATAGAAATTGAGAAATCGTGTCGCATTAAAATAACATAATTAAACATTAAGCCTCTCGGCTCCCCAAGTAAAACTGTGTTGATCAAATATAAACAGCGGCTGCTGCAGCATTTTTCTTTTGACAAATTTGTCTTATTGTATTACAACTTTATTCTCGTAGCATTTTGACTTTGTTCTCAAAATATTATGACTTCCCACCCTCCGTGTGGCCCCAATACTCAGGTAAAATTGCTCTATTTATGTATGTACGCCCGTGTTAGATGTAAAATTACTAAAAAGTAAAAATACTTTTAAAAGAAACACTGCAAGAACAGGAAACAATATGATTGATTTCAATGTTTAAAACACCGATTTCACTTTTGAAAACATTTAGTTATTTTTAAATTTCATTATCATCCTCACTTCATTATCCCAGGCTCAAAATATCACTGAGTCCTCGTGGTCGTGTGATCACCATGTTTTGAACAAGAAGTGGGAGGTGCAAACCAGGCTATAAAGGAAGCCTGAGGACTGGACTCTGCTTTGTTGTTGTTGCATTCCCTTCTTCTCTGCAAGGAGACTCTTTCTTTTCTTTGACTTCTCTCACTCCGGCAAAAAAAAGTAAGTGTTTTTTTTCCCCTAAAAATTTAAACAGCAGAAATGTGCATGACTTATAAAGAGAGTTTAGATGTACTTTAAACATAAAAATGTCATTTTTAAAATACTATAGTAAAATGTGAAAATACTCAACCACAACTAAAGGTTTTTAATACCTTAAGTAAAAGTATTATCAGGAAAACGTATTTAAAGCCAGAAAAGTAGTTATTGTGCTGTAAAATTGTCCTCTTAAGTGTTTCACTTTTATGTTTATGATTATGATGTTTTGAATTCATAATGTGTATCTTTTTACCATTTAATATTTTTTATTGTGTGAAGCATTTTGTGACCTTGCTCTGTGAAAAGTGCTTCACTAAATAGACTTTAATGTTTCATTTTACTGCTGTAGATGTTAAAGGTTCAGCTCATTTGATCTAATTTATATATTGTTGGGTAGTTTAATCTAGAAGAAATGCATCATAGAACCATGTATCTAAAATGTAGAGTTTATTCATCTTAAGAAGGAGGAGGATTTGAACTTATGAAGGGAGACTTCATACTTTATGAAGTATAAAGCAGCAGAAAATGGAAATACTCATGTAAAAGTACCTCAGATTTGTACTTGAGTAAAGGTGCTTACATTACACCACTTCCAAGCATTAGTAAAGTTGAACTTTTATCGCTCCATGTGTTTATATTACCTATTGCATTTGTTTAACGCCTTGTTTGCATCCCTCTGAACAGATTTAGAAGATGTTCCGAAGCTAAATCTTCTGAATATTAGCTCTGTAAAGTAGAATATAATCCTTGTCATAATCTGCCTAGCTCCATTACATCTTGTTTACTGGTACATTTTGATCCTCAGGTGTTGACACTGATCCTTGACTCCTATTTTCAACCTCAACTGACCTATAACCTTAAGACTCAAATAGGATTACCACAGTAAATATGTACATGAAGATGACTAGAAAGAAGATTATAAGACAAGATGAGACCAGGCTAAAAACAGAAATTACATAAACATAGTTTAAAAACGCATAAGAAGGTGAAGTATGATTGACAGGAGCTCAGTGCTACGGATTATATGAGAAAGTTTGTGTCTTTTTGTGTCATCTAAAGCCTCAAAGATGAACGCTGCAGGAGGCGAAGGCGGCAAGGCTGCACCTCCCAAGTTCAAGCAGAAGGAGAGCAGGCAGTTCAAGAGCAAGGCTCCCAAAGCTGGACAGAAGGGGTGAGTTGAAAACCTCCTGGACTCAGCCACTTACAGGGAAGTCACGGTGGGCTCCTCTTTATAAGAGGAGGAGGATACGATATCATGAGCTCATGATTTTGTATCTGTATCTCTGAAAGACACACAGCAACATGTGTTTGCTTCTTCGTGTATTGAGCAAAATCAAGTTCTTTGTAAATGTATGTGTCATTTCTGATCTCATTCTCAACTTCCAAAAATGCAAAATATAACTGACTTCATTATGAGAGAAAAAGCATTGCACAGTAGCCTATAACAAATAAAAATATATTTATAAAAAGCAACATTTACAATAAAAATAATAATAAATAAAAAGATAAAGCAAGTAAACTAAAGAGAACACGAGCAAAAATATTTGTGCATTAAAATAAATCTCTCTCTCATTGAAAATATTCTCATTTGTTCATTCGCTTTGTCTTTTTTTTTTATCTAATAGGTTTGATAATGACGTCCCAGGGATGGAAGGTCTCGGAGGTGAGTGTGAATTTTAGCTCTAACAAGTTGCACATCATCCCCATACAGTACAATTCTTATCCAACGTGTCTTCGTCCCCTCCTGCAGACTCTGCAGTGGTCTGTCCCTGGGAAGCCTTCGGCGACATGGAGCTGAGCGACCTGGCTCAGTTTGGCATCGTCTAGACCTGTATGGTGTCTCCCACCCTGGTACTGGACAGATAATGTTCCGCGGTGCTGGATGATGATGGATAATGTTCTCAGCGTTGACTGGTGCCGAAGCTGAAAGCAGGATTCAAGATGAAAGATTTCATCGAGTGTTTTGCAACAATCGCCGTGAATCATGTCTCTGCAGTTTCAGGGTTAGGGAACCTTTCTCGTAACAGATATGCCATTATCAAACTCAGTAGAGGAAAAAAGTATATCTCTGTAGTCAATGTAAAATAGATTTAAATAGTATTATATAACACACACACATATATATATATATAAATTCCATATTTTCTTTATTATATTTAGATATTATTTTTGCTATTTAATTAAACCATAGATGATGAAACATAAGCTACTCACTCTATCCCACTGCTCTAATCATTAAAGTCAGTTTAATTGGAAACAGACTACGTTTGACATTCTGCTCATTTGTATAAAGTTTATTTTCCTCAACCCATTTTGATTTGCGTGATTTGTTCATTGAGTTTGTTCTGTTGTGTTTTCTTTTGCAGCAGTAGAGGTCAGTGCACTGGTCATTTGTGGCCAGACTGAAAAGTGTTCGACATTTACTGAACTGCCATGAAATTTGGCAGAACATTTATGGATTAAGCACAAATAACCAGAAACACTTTGGAGATTGTCTTGTCTCTAGTTCCACAATGAGGTTCATATTTTTCTTTAAATGTCTTTTTTGTCTGAACTGGATACAAAACTAAACTATTACTCCTACGGGGAGTTAAAGCTACTCTCTTCTCTTTGCTTTTTACTTTATAAATCCCTGATAGTTTGTAGTGAAATGCACAACCCAGCTGTGTGTGTTTTAGGTCTTTACAGACAGAACGATGTTTCCTCGGGCACAAATGCCAAGGATCTGTATTCCTGAACTATTTCTGAACAAAACAAATGTGTTGAGGCTACACTGAATGTTTTGTGCCACGTTCAGCTTTGTAGTTTTTGTTTCTTTTTTTCTGCTGTCAACCAGAGCTCAAATATTTGAACCGTGGCAGAGGAAGTGCACAGACCTTTTACTTGAGAAAGAAGTAGCAAAACCACATTGTAAAAACACTATGTTACAAGTAAAAGTCGCTTACACGTCAGAGAAAAGAAAGAAACTTTGCTTAAAGAAAAGTAGAAAAGCATTATTATATGTATTACTATGTCTCCATATATTAAAGTACCAAAAGTAAAAGGGCAGATTGGTCCATTTTAGAATAATCTATAGTATATTTGTGGATTTTAATTATTGATGCATTCATGTGTTCACCTTACTGTTGCGGCTGATAATGCTGGGGCTCTTCTCTTTACTGTTGAATCTACAGAGTAAATAGTAGAAGACACCAGTCACAGTTGTAACATGAGATGATTTTAATACTTTGGATTTTTCTGATCAGAAGCAAGCTCCATAATAATGTGTGTTAAGATGTGATAAATCTGTCCAGTTTAAAAACCAAACATAAAATCTTATCTTAAATGCATTGTAAAAAGTGTATATATGCAAAGAGTGGCCTGTATCAGATCTGAGCTGCTGCACTGACATGACATGAAGGAAATTGTCTGATAACGGACAAAGAAATATTTTCTTCATACTGTATCTATAACAGCTTTGAGCATCACTGTCAAGCTTAAGTCCCGTCAACATCAACTGTGTGACATGAACAGATACATTTAGATGATCATTTGGTCATTTTTGCAGGCAGTGTAGTATGGCAGGAGTATTCATAAATTACATACATTCTTTTCATAAATCTAACCAAATGCTGTTAGTGCCTAGTGCTGATATTCATATATATTGAACATATTTTTGGTTCAAAGTGATTATTTTCTCATGACTATGTTGATAACTAATACTAATTTAATTTCAGCAGTTTTGGCATCTTTGTGTGCGTCGTTTTCTCTGTATCGTACCTTTGTATTCTTCCAAATCCACCCCTCGCAGGAGACAACACAGCTGTTGCCGTTGCTAAGACGGAGCTTGTCTTTCTGAAGCTGTGGACTTTTGTGCCACACAGTTCATTTCTCTGCTCTGAGCTGCATGTTTTTGCAGAGGAGCAGAAACACAACGTTACACTGAGAGACGTTACATGAATCTCATACAGAAAAAGGTCAATCTCATTTGTTTTATCAGTTGTAATGACTTAACCCTCAGCGCCCTGGTGAATTTGGTGCAATTTATTTATGAAAGCCAGCTATAGATGAGATTACAGATTTAATGCATGAGAAACACCACTGCAGCTATACTGTAACACATCACTTCAAGTCAAGAGTTTTGTACTCAACACGTCCGACAGCGTGGCTCAATTACCGATCACTCCCAAAACAACATATATGCATGAAATACTACACTACATACTACTAATATGAAAAAATACTACATACAGTATCTTTTGCACTGTGATAATGTGATGGCTAAGGTTTGGTTTAGGCACAAAAACAGCAAATGGCTAAACTAAGAAAGAAAAAAGGAGATAGAAACAACCACTGGAAATGAGACTCAAATACTGGTCTAAATCCACAGAGTTTGTTGTTCTGCTATGTCCATCCCAAACTTCTTCTTCTACCTAACGACGACACCTGGCCAGTGTCACTTTTTCTTTCTTTCTTCTTCTTGGTTGGTAAATTAGCCCCTTCACAGATAGACCCATATTGTCATATTTATGGTCAATCAGATGCAGCCACTATCCTTGCCTCATAATATGTTCATGAGACGTCATGTTTTTAATCATAATGGGGATCGAATGACAGATAGACAGAGCATCTTATAGGGATGTGTGGATGCATCTAAAAAAATACAGTCAAAACATGTACTTGAAGAATACGTTTTCATCTTCATCAGCATCTTTTATTAAGGTACAATTTACGATACCTAATGTGAGTGTAAAGATGCTGTACTTTTACATTTATTGTGTACATTTAAGACTTCTAATGTAACCTACAATGTTGGGGAGTAACTAGTTACATGTGACTGCATTATGTAATTAAAGGTTCAATGTGTGAAATTTAGTGACATCTAGAGGTGAAGTTGCAGATTGCAACCCTCCCCTTATACTCCCCTATGGTGGCGAAAACTAATCACCATCTCTACATCCAGGTTTTGTTTTATCTGCTCTGGTATTTTCCGTTAAGGGGATAATAACCCTGGTCCACACTCAGTCTTAGGTGATAGTAATTCTTATTTTGAGGTGATGCATTATTGAAACATGAGTAAAATGTAATCTGTTAGTTTCTGAGAAACATATGTAATTAAATTACCATTATTAATTATAAATAGCAGTCACATCCAAATATATTCTTCTCAGTACAAAGCTTACATGTAAAATGACAATGAAATTTCAGTCATCACCAACAATTTAGAGACAGTGTGTAAACATTAAAACAGACGCCTTAATCTACTCAATCAATTCTTCAGTTAAGTGGATACTACTACAGCTTTTGGCCCTCGGCTACAGAGCAACAGACTAACTTGGACTGGACTGTGTTGGGAAAAGATCAAGTGATTAGCGACGTAATGAGATTGACCTTTTACTGGCTTGCCATCTCTCAGAGTGACTGCAGTTTGACTGAACCGTGTGAGCGGTGACTTACTGACCGTCGACCAGAATCCAAACTTTGATTAAAACAGTCTATCACAGAACTGAATCCAGGGACTTTCTTTAATCGAAGCCATCTAGAAGCCATGGGACAAGGAGAGAGTCACACTGAAGAAATGGATTTGGCTCAGATTCAGGAGCTATGCATCATGTTCATGAAGGAGTGTCCGAGCGGTGCCTTGCACTTACATGAGTTCAAGCGGATCTTTGGAGTACCGAGCAGCTCTGCAGAGGAGTCTCTCTACATCGAGACAATATTCCACTCCTTCGACACAAATAAGGTAAATCGGGAAGCAATGGTCAGTCATTTGATTGCTGTTCTGTTATGAATGTATTTAACAACCGCACTGACGTCTCACAGGATAATGCACTGGATTTCCTGGAGTATGTCGCTGCACTTCACTTGATCTTAAGAGGAAATCTTGAAGATAGGCTGAAATGGTCCTTTAAAATGTACGACAAGGACGGAAACGGCAAGTTGGACAGACAAGAGGTCAAACGTATCATAAGGGTAAGACAAACCTGGATTCATATATTTCAGATATATTTAAATCAGTATTCAGGCACTTAATTCTTCCTATTTTCCCCAAGTTTTAGTTATATAAGGTGAGGAATACTGTTAAAATGATCATGTTTCATAACAATAATCCTCTCAAGGTAGATTATCGCACTGCCCCAGTGACATAAGACTCAGGGTCGTGGGGCAGGACTGGATTTGCAGGGTATTAAAGGAGCAGGTGATGGTCTCTGGGGCTATTTTTGAAGTGAACATTTCTTGGACTAATTTACAGCAAACATAATTTTAGAGAGTTTTTTTTCAGGCCAAGGCACACATTATATGATAGGTCTGGAAATACATTAATTAGATTATATTTGTTCATGCATTTTTTTTCATTGCCATTTTGACTTTAGTATTCTATAAACTTTTTATCTCAGGTGTTGAGTTCACTTGACAAACATGGAGTGTAACAGGCACAAAACTATTTTGTATTTAGTTTAACCACAATACTTTGTATGTAGTTTGGAAACTTTTTTAAAAAGTCTTAGCATTTTAAATTTCAAAGGAAATGTCTTTTTTTAAAGAGTGTTTTTCTTGTTGAAAGGTTTTTTTTCATTAATAAATAAAAAAACAAACAAAAACAAGAAAAACCTATGGGGGGGTCTCTCCTTCACTGTAAATAAAATAATAAATGACATATTGTTTCACTAAAAAAGATAGAAGAAGAGTCTTGTAAGAGTCTTGGTCTCAGATTCATGAAAACTATTTTGCATTAACTTTTCAGAAAATCCACCGTATATTGTCTAACATTTGTATATTTGAAATGGTACACGATGCATTTCACATTTTCACGCACATTTGGTGAATCTCTCGCAGATTGTGCACAAAATCAAACACCTGAGGAGTGACATGGAAATGACGCCTTCTGAAATCTGCGACAGAATCTTTGAGCTGGTCGATCAGAACAATGATGGTACATAATACAGTCAAAATTGTATTCTCTTATTTTCTTCCAAGTTATGGATTAGAAAATCAGTCAAAACAGTTGTTTGTGTTTGCGTGGTCCACAGGTCAGATCACTTTATCTGAGTTCATGGAGGGAGCTCAGAAGGACGAATGGGTCATGAACCTGCTCAAGTTGGATGTCAATGCGAGAGGATGGGTCGTCCAGAACTGTGGGAAACTGCCCTGACAGATGACTGGGAAGGTCTTCAGCCACGTGTTTTCATTTGAAGCAGACAGAGAAGTGGTTACTGTCTTGTTTTTTGCCTGTGTCTCCATGTGAAGCTGCCTGTGACTTGGAGCTGGAGAGCAGTGCACCTTTTCACGGCTTCAGCTGTCTGGATGTGAGGCTGGTTTTGACAGCTGGTCCGGTTGTCTACTGGGTGATAGTTTGCCATTTTTGGCATTGAGATAATATCGAAAAAAAAAAGAACCTACAAAGTATCTGTTGCTGCAGTACAGTCATACATAATGTACATATGATTGCACGATCTTTTTATGAATAACGGCCTACGTGGAAGTTGTAAGAGATTAAATAACTACCAAAATAAATATTAAATAAATATCTGCTTGATTAACAAAACTGTAAAGTAAAACCATACACATGTACAGCATGAACTTATTTTTTCGGTTCCATTAGCTGTAAAGATGAGCTTTTTTTACGTAAGCATTAAATTTTACTTTGTACTTGTGGTTAATTTGAACTTTAAATTTTACTGAACTCTGGTCAAATGTAAATAAACATTTGTGGCATGTTGTACTTTACCGTCAGTTACATATTTCTATAGATAATACTATGCAGCTACTTACTTTGAGGCGTGTGGTTTATCTGCTGAGTTTTGTCACAGAAACCTTTTGAGAACTTGTAAATGTGTCACCTGAATATTTGAGAGGTGTATTTATTTTTGTGTTATTTTGTCATTAAAATATATATTTTTTTTATAGATCGTGTTGCATTTTCTTTATTTAATGTGTCTTTGTTGATTAGGAATCACCAAAGTTAAGTCATTTTCAAATCCTTCTCAGGGGCTTTGAACATAATACTCAGAGATTTACTGTACACTGTTAAAGTTTAAGTGTGAAGTCTTTCGTAGTATATAGTAGTGAAGTTACAGATTGCAATCAACTGAATATCCTCATCCTCATATCCCCTACAGTGGAAGCAAAAATCACAAAAAGCCATCTTTACAGCCAGATTTGTATTATTTTTTGTACTTAAGGGGATGGTAATGCAATTTGAAGGTCCAGTGTGGAATATTTAGGAGTATTTAGGAACATAATATCAATAATTATGTTACCTTTTGGGCATAATCATATGGAAATAAGAATCCTTGAGTTTGTTACCTTAGGATGAGATGTTTATATCTGCAGATGGAGCCGGTCACCTGTCATGAAGTCTACCATGTTGTGTTGTCATGTTTCTAGTAGCTCAGAATAGACTTTTTCTTCTTCTTTTTTCTGTTTCGTAGTGGGTGGCATCTACGGTTAAGTTACATCACTGTCACATACTCTGTTTGTGTGGATCAGAGTTAATATCCCCTTAACAAACAAGCCCAGAATGGACAAAACAAACAGCAGCTCAAACGAGGGACCTTGCAATCTGCAACTTCACCACTAGATATCACTAAAGATTTCATACACAAAGCCTCTGCTAATCGGGTGTAGGTTGGCCAATAGGTGCATCTCTTAAAATTATAACAAGCCAAAGCAGATCAGACTGCTGGGAATTACACTAGACTGGTATATTTCATGGTCTCAGCATATAGATAATATTGTTAAGAAAATAGGAAAAGGCACATTAGTGTTATTTCAGTTGGAGTACTGTTCAGTCACATGGTCTACTGCTAATGAGAAAGAAACCTTATCAGACTTCAAATGATCTAGAATAACCCTTATTCTTAAATTGGTTTAAGATATTAATACCACTGCAGAAATAATGAAATACACAATAGATTGCCCTGGTCTTCTGTAGAAGTTTATCACTATTTACTTCTGTAAAGCAATATGGTCAGGTACCCCCCATTGATTTTCTCATCAGCCACAAGCATATTTTACATGTTTATGAAAAAAATACAATTAATAATCCCTCAATAAAAAAAACATTTATAAAAAGTTAGAGAGCACCGTCCTGCATACGTTACAATCATTAGTGTTAATTGTGTAGAATTATGCATAAAATGTCCATGCTATAAGGGAGACATTTAAGAAGAAGATGAAGAAGAAGAAGAAGAAGAAGAAGATAAAATGGAATACTGTTTTTTTTCCCATTATGACCCAAGTGTGGCTGGGTTAAGACATCAGTGGATAAACAGTTTTACCAAGACCATGTTGGACGTCATCACTTAATCTCACTGAGAGCTTGTTGCTGTTCTGTTGACTCCAGGGGGCAACGCCTAACTCCGCACTGCTCTCAAACACCTACATGTTCTGTTTGGTTATATGTAAATACAGCATAGTGGTGTTTGTAGAGTGATTCACTATTTGTTTCACAGCATTTCACTGTGGATTTATTGGACTTTCAAATACGCAAATATATTGGAAAAAATGACCTGTTCCAGAAGGATTTGGAGAAGATCACTGAAAAGTCAATTGGATTTGTTCAATAGGTTAACTTGAAATAGCCTACAACGGGTAACTGCTGCGAGTGCAAGCCATGAATTCATGGCTGCTGCACAGTGATGGACATGGTTGACAATTTTTAGTCTAAACATTGTGATTTTAATGGGTCTTTAGCTTTTTTTTAACTATGGGTCAAGTACAGAGTGAGACTGATAAGGAGGTGACTCTTCAAAACATTCAGGAACTTTACCGAAGGTTTGCAAGTGAATGTCCAAGTGGAAATCTACATTTACATGAATTCAAGAAAATCTTCAGGATCGACAGCAAATCCACAGAAGAAGAATCGGCATATATGGAATGTGTATTCCGATCCTTTGACACAAATAAGGTAACTTAACAGTGTACGGTGACTAGAGAGTGAGTGTTGGATGTCATGTTCAGATTTTGGAACAAATATAAAATTACAGTAGCTTAATTATAGGGTGAACATTCTTTTATGTTCATTGCCTCATTGCATTATGTCAGTCCTTGCAATGTGACAAAACAATCCGTCCATCCTTCTGTGTCTTCTTAGGACGGAAAGATCGACTTCTTGGAATACGTGGCAGCAGTGCATCTTGTTCTTCGTGGAAAACTGACGGACAAACTGAGATGGTCTTTTAAGGTTTATGACAGAGATGGAAATGGCTGTCTGGATAAAGGAGAAGTGAAGCACATTGTCAAAGTTAGTATTACCTTAAATAGAGAGAAGAAGAAAAAACACACGCTAATAGGATGAATACTTGGTTATGTCTTAACTAAATATTCATAATTAAATGGCATTTTGATCAGTAACCTCTTAAACATTTATAGTAATGTTCTTTAAATTGTATGTATTTTTAAAAAGACACGTTTTCAGACAGTGTGGTCGCATCTTTTATGTTTCTGATGTTGCTGGTTCTGATTAGTTTTTATTACCATTACAACCAAACAATCAGAGATTGCAGACCCTAAACCCCTTGGATCATATCCACTGTGATTAATTCCCATGGCAGTGGTACTGAGCAGGTAACCAAGGAAAATGAGATTAATTCTAGAATCCAGACCGGCATCCTGATCTGGATTATCTTTAAGGAGGACCGAGATGTGGCAGAGACTTATCGTGTGTGAAGATTTTCCAATTTGAAATGTGCTACAGATTTTGAGCTACAGATGTGGACAGACAGACAGATTATCTGTTTGAAGTAAAAGTCCACATTAGGCTCTAAACGAAACAATAACACAGGCCCTGTTCAGACCTGCCACTGAGACGGGCAACATGCAGCTGAGCGATCTGATCACAAGTGGGCAGCACTAATGCATGTGAACACTCTCTGGACACATTTGAAGGTGGTCCACATTGTTTAGCAGTGTGAACATGAATGCACCCTGGGACAGACTGAAGGACTGCCTACTCAGCTGACGTCCTCTGCGTAACTGAAAGTTATTATATATGTTATATAGATACATGGAAGTTTTGGGTGCTTCATATGTGTAGTGCTGCCTGTGAACACCAGAACAATGCTCCACCACTGTTTTTTTTGCAGTTAGCAAAATTTGGTAGATTCCATCATCATTAAAGCTTGCGTCATGCAAGAGAACCAATAAAATAAATGGAATGGTCAAAGTTGTCATAGGCAAGAAAACAATGCACTTTTAAAGCTGTGTGCTAGGCTTTGGGCCACACAGTGAATTAAAAAGGCAGCCTTTTAAACTTGTAATGAAAACTTGCGCTAAGTTTTAGGCTCCAGATGAGCTCATTTATTTGAATATAGAGCAGAGAAGTGATCGCTCCAGACACATGTATAGACGCATTCTAACACCATGTTGTCACCACCATGAAGCTACCAACTAGTAATTTCATTTCATTCACTTACCTCTTCTAGAAAAACATTTCCTTGTAGCGTGACAAGATCTAGCACGTAACTAGAATGGTTGGCAGGTAAAAGCTTCAGATTTTACAAGTGAGGTGCATTTTATGTTGTAGATCAAAATGTGAAAATAAACTTGTATTAACCACAGAGCTTCTAACCAAAAACCAAAAACCCACTGACTTCAAGGCAAGAGAACGAGGAAGCACAAAATGCTAGCCCGGGTTTTAAGACTCTTCTGAACCATTTCAACTGACAATAACTTGTTGACTTTTTTCATCTGTTCAGATTATCTACAAGATAAAGAAACACAAGGATCCAGGTATCACAGTGAATATTGATGACATCTGTGATCGAATATTTGAACTGGTGGACAAGAATAAAGACAGTGAGTTTGAAGCTGATTGTAATGTGTAACATCCCCCTGTTGTCCTACAGCCCAATTTTATTGTTGTTGTATTTTGGTGAATATAAGTTCAGTTCGATGTGTGTCTGATTGTGCAATATTCTGTTCTTCTTGTCTAGGTAAAATTTCTTTGGACGAATTTATTGAGGGCGCTGAAAAGGATCCTTGGGTGATGGATCAGCTCAGACTGGACATTGGGCCCTGTGAGTGGTTCAATGAACAGAAGGAGAGGAAATTCTGATTTTTTTTTTACTGTACGTACAGCTTGTGTTGATTATATGATGACTGGAAACTAAGTGATGAGAATACTCTGCCTTAGGTCATGATGCGTCCTTATTATGTTTACGCACCGTGACATCAGTGACATTTTCATTTCCAGTTTAAGGTTTTGTGACACATCAAACACAGGCCATCAGGAAATAATGTGCGCACTTATTCCATCGGAGAGTGAGATGATCAGCTCTTCAGTTAAGGTACATGAGCTACAAGGACTAGATGCAGCCTCAATCTTTTATGAAGTTATTTTTTAGGACCCTGACATCTTCATTCTGCAGACAATGGCACATGACTGAAGAGATTCTGAAATCCTAGTGAGTGTTTGAGATGTTACATTTCAGAGATTATTTTTCATATTTTTTTTATAATTTTTTTTTATTCGGCTGTTGCACAGACATCTCTGATAACCTTACCGAACTCATGTACATGGCAGTCTTTCCAACAAATGGCTACCTAATTGTAAACATATCCTAGAGGAGTACATGTTAATACTACTTAGCTATCATTTTATATCAAAGCCAAGATTCACTCAGTTAAATCAGATAATAGGTAGATTAGATCGACATATTATTATTTGGCATTAGTTTACTTCAAGTCCATTTACGTCTTCTATGATTTTATTTTAAAGACATACGAAACAAGAGACAATAAGCTTGCTCACAAATTGCCATTTAAAGACATTTAATGTAAATGATCATATTAAAGTTCAGAAGTTTAGGAGAGCAATACCGTAATTGGTGTAGTTTACATGTGAATCAAATGACTGTTGCATGTCCTTCAGCATATAATTCACCTCATTCACCAGAGTAAAATGTTACCACTGGACCATGTGCAATATATATCATCTAAATGTTTCAACAAAGTATTTGAACCTCTCAAAAACTTTTCTTGTATAAAAACATAACAGATCATTCAATAATAAATTATGTTGATTTTATAAGTACCTATGATTTCCAGAAATACACAATAACAAGATTTTATCCTGGTGACTTTGCTGCATAATTGTGTGCTTTTCCTGGATCAATGATGAGTCAAAATGTATATGATGGAAAACAGCTTTTTAAAATCATTGACTGAGTGGATGGTGTCAAGTAACTACTACTTCCTAAACATGAGGTGGATGTGTTTCCAGGCATCAAAGTCATTTTTGAAATATTCTTAAAAGGGGCCAAATGACGGTGCTTGATAGCTGTAATATTAACACAGAGACTAAGTCACACTTTTAGCATTTTGCGTAGTTTTCTTACCTCTACTGTCATTCTGTGCCTGGTTTTAAATTCAGAATATACTGTATACATGTTTTAATAGTTTTTAATATTTGAAAACAATCATGGGAATGTATGTGATAATCACGACAACAATTAAGAGTGATAAAGGCAGAACACAAGGCATGCACATATGAACAATCAAGATCAGTATGGATTTTATTTTTATACATGTGCGATGCTGTTATTTCAACATGACATATCATGGATATCAGTTGCATTAACAACATGTTATCTGCTGTTATGTTGGCAACTTCTGTCCATCCATTTCCATATTGTCAGCATTTATGTATCATCAAAAGATTTTGCATCCGTGTTGACTTGAAAATAAAATAAGTACCTCACTGTGCTTTACCTGTGTATTTATTCCATGTACTACCACTGGATATTCTTATTTATTGTGCAGTACTTTCCAAGACAGGCAGTGTTTTAATATTTTAAAAGCTTTGATGTCTTTCCTACATCTTCTTGTCTATTATATTTATTGTAATCATAAGTGAATAACATCAGGTCATGTTTTGTGACTCATTACTGTGGTCACTGAGGCCTTATGGGAGCTTTTACTGTCTGGCTTTTTGCACTATTCTTAGCCCTTAAGGATCTTTACCTAAGAGTATGATGACACTTGGGCAAAATATAAACAGCCTTTAATGTTTTAATCTCATGTACTGTCAGCCATACTGCAGAGGGTTTTTTCTACCTCGTGTTCCATTCATTTTTTGGGAGTATACTACAGATCTCTTCCACAGACCGATATCATATTTGCTTTTACTGTTGTCCAACTTTCAGTTTTACATAAAACTTGAACCGATACTTTACATAGGCTGTTGTTTATGTGTGAAGCCGGTTGAGATGTGGGTGGGTGGAGCGGTGGATGTCGTAGTCTACTGTTAGGTAAAGAGCTTTAAAGGCTAAGTAAGACAGGCTAAATCCACACAGTAAAAGTCCCATAGGGTTCATAAGGTCAGAGGTGAATGACAGCCGCTGCTCGTACACAACTATCAACCAAGCTTTGTTCAGCTTTGTAAACTGCCTCTCAGTTTATGGTTTGGGTTGTTGATGGGAGGATCTCCAATATACAACCCTTTTTCTTCTTTTTTTTATTTATTAATTTATTTACTTGCAATTTACAGAGACATCTACATCTGTCAACATTGCTATAGATTTGCAATTGAAATCAGGCTGACAAACCAATTAAATTTTTTCTCAGTTTCATTTAATGCCTGATTTTGTATTGAAATGTTCCTCCTCTACACCAAACTATCCAACGGTCAGAACACTACTAAACAAATGAATAACACAATACACTAATGTTAAATGCAATAACTACTAGAAAAAATGCAATCTCTGAAGAGAGACATAACAAGACGCAAATGGCATCAAAGACATAATGATGACAACAACATCAAAAACTTAACAAGACGCAAATGACATCAAAGAGGTGATGATGACATCATCACTTCTTGACGTGATGATGACAACAACATCAAAGAATTAAAACAGCTTTTCAGAAACCACATGACATACCTGAAAAGCAGTGGAACAGGTTTGCCGTCACGAGGCAGCTGCATCCAAAATCAATAATAAAACTATTTTGAAGAAACTATTTTGAAGCAAAACCAATCAGAGGTTTTGTGAATGTAGCTTGAGAAAAGAGTTTTGTGTTTACAATTCTGAGAAATGGGCAGGAGGGTTCAGAAAATGTGTTTTAACAATTGTGAAAAAAAACGTAACTCTCAAAATGAATGTTTTACACGACGCGGAAACATTGGTGTCCCTGTTATTGAACAAATAGTAACGTCCACACACGCACACATAGGTTGAGTTGACGTTCGTACCTTTGCGTCATCCTCGCTCAGTGGGCCGTCCAGGTTGTTGAGGTGAGACATAACTAAGTACAAATACTTTATTACTGTACTCACAGTACGTAGAGTTTTCAGGTATCTTTCCATCTCTAAACATTTTAACACAAATATCTGAACTTTCTTCTTGCATTTTCATAACAGGCCGTTACATCAGCTTCAGTATAAATGAGACATTGATGGAATGTGACTCTTTAAAGGTTTGTAAAGGAATATTTGCAGAGGTGTGATCCTGTTCCTGTGCCACAGGCTGGACAAAGATTCTTCAGCAGACAGGACGTCCCTCTCAGGCCTTTCCACTGTCCACGTCACCCACCGACCCCACCTGTCCACTGGTCCTGGACCGAGCAGCAAATCCAGCAACTGGAATTAAGTCCCTAACTCGCTACTTACCTACTGTTTGTTCCCTCTGCCTGGAAAAAAAAGAGAACAAAAAATTCATGTTTACTGAGCAGCATGCAAGGTGAAGACATAAGAAATGTACATTCACCAAGACACAAATAGTGAGTTAGTACGGTTCCTGTACAAGCAGCTTTTATTACTTTCTGAATATTCAAAAACATGACACTACCTCGACACTGCCATCGTTTAAAAACTGTGGGTCTTAACGGTCATACATACACTATTTAGCAAAAATGAGTATTGATTAGGTCTGGGTGATATGACCAAAACTGTGTCATATCGGTCAACAGCAATAAATATCACAATAAATGTCGAATCATTTGTTTTTTTACACATTAAAAGCTAATTTTTAGATCCAAGTGAAAGTTTAAAAAAAACAGACAGTTATTTGTGGTTTTAAAATCTCATAAAAATGTTACTATAACAGGATGAAAACAACAGAACTGATGCAACAAGATGAAAGAAAAATAACAAGATGTAACGAGATGAAAACACACCTGTAGTTTCTGTTTTTGTGATTTAGTGATTATTTTGTTCATTCTGATCATTTTGCTTTAATGTTACAAAAGCCAGCATCTGAGTTCTTATTCAACATGATGAAAACAACGTAAACGATGGTTACTAGTCTGGTTTTAAACTTTTTTATGGTCACAAAATGACAAACCGTTGCCAAACAGTGAAACATTTCCCAAAGATAGAGCATTCAAAACAGTTATGAAAAAATGTTTGTATTGTTAATTGTGCAGCGATGATGTGAAGATGAAGAAGGAATCTCTGCAGACACTGTCTTGCTTGCATATAGAAAGTTTATTACAAATAAGTTCATTATCAAGCAGGCACCATGGATACCTGGAGAAGACCCGTACCAATATGGAATCCTCTGAATCTCACTGTCTCTGTCTTCATATATATATATACATATATATATATATACACGAGTTGTTTTCGTCAAACATGTGGTTTTGGTCTAAGGGTGACCCTCTGACATATCCCCAAACGAAGAGAGTCCCTTTAACTAAACAATAATCAATCTTTCCACACCCAGAGGCCCCTATCAATACAAACCAAACTCATGCAGTCATATAGTGGGTAAAAGTTCAGACACTATAGTACATAATACAGTTCATAATGGTGATATTATGAGGCAATTTTCAACTTATTTAACACTTATATGTAGCCTAAGACATCCTAGACACTACACATTCCCCCCTTCGAGGCTTCAAAAAGGTCTGTAGAAATAAAAGAATAGCACATACATGATTACAACTGTATTTAAAAACAACAGTTTCTCCCATACTTGCTTACCACAGCGTAACCTTAAGAGTATAGCAATTTTATGGAGTATAAGAGAGAGAAACCTGTCAGGCAGCCATCTTTTCTGAATTATCCATCAAACAATCTAGACAGGAAAATTCTCTTCCGGCCCCTCTGCCTTGGGCGAACACATATAGTACTCCAATCCAATTAAAAAAGAGGAATCTTGTTCTTATTGAATACTTGTACACGAATATAACTTAAGCAAATACATATGAAAACCTCAGAAAATCAAATCAAACCAATGTCCAAATCCAGGCTGGTCGACCCATCCAACCTTCCAATGGACCTTTCCCTGCCTAACCCCCATATTCCTTAACACCAAAGAAAAACAACATCTGAGGTCTCAATGCATTTACCCAATAAGAGAAAACATTTTCATCAAATCAAATATGACTCATGCAGCAATAAAGACTCAAAAGTTAAACCAAATTATCATATGTTATTTAGCTTATAAGACGTCCTTTATCAATATCAAAGATGACATTATAATCAAACAAAAATCAATACTGTGAAAGTATATGTGAGAGAAAACATAAAAACACATCACACTGTAGTTCTTCAATAGCGTTGATTCTCCATGTAATGTTGATGATGTTTTAAACCTAGACATTTGTCACAATGTCCTTGTTCAGGGCCCTTCTGTTCAATTTTCATTGTCCATGTTTGAATGTCTGAATCTCTTCAGAACGTCGGGGTCCCCAAATGACCAATCGCTCTCACAGTGGTCTTCCCCCAACAATGTTCTATGAAGAAAGAAAAGAAAACACCAGTATCTTCACAGAAACAACAGATACAAAACTTAACCATCAAATACAGATTAATACCTTATAAGTAGATATGAAAATCTTCTAAGTAGATGTGAAATTCACCATATCATACTTTCACATTATTCATTCTTCTCAGGTTTATGTAACATTTTCCATTTTCCCCATAGGTCACACCACAATAAACACCACTAAAAATTCATTTTTATTGTGCACATTTAAAATATCCAATAGATAGACATAAAAATATAAATGATACAGTGCAGGAAGAGGCAAAAAAGCCCAAATAGGCTTATAGCACCTATATCAAAATAACTATGAGAAAATCAGATATTTGAAAAAACACAAGAAAAAATAAAACATATATACACATAGAGGCACACATATAGATACATACACATGCTTGTCACATTCTTCACAATATAAAACTAAACATTGAAAATTGTAGAAACAAAACAACAAAATATATATATATATAATATGAGTACATACATATAAAAAATGTTATGAATTACCAATCAAATGACCTTTCAAACATCTCTTAAAACTTTCTCTATTCAGACATTTTTTAGCTAAATAACTAATATGATTCCATAACTTAGCTCCTCTATATCGTATCGAAAATTGACAGCGCCTGGTGAGGAGCTGAGGAAGATGAACATCAGCTGATTGTCGAGTTTCATGAGCATGAATCTCTGAATTAGCTTGGAAACAGGACAGAAAATGATCAGGAATCCTTCCTTTGTTAGAGTACATTTCATAGAAAAAAACACAATTAATATTATATATAGTGAAGTTTTTTAGTTTCTTAAATAAAGGGATGGATGGGGCCCATGAGTCGGACCGGCTTGTGACTCTTACAAAGCACTTCTGTAGGACCAAGATTTTGTGGAGAGTAGTTGGAAAAGTATTAGCCCAAACTATGTTACAGTATGAAAGATCCAAAAATCCAACTATAATAAAGAGTGCCAGTTTCTTCCCTACATTTACAAAAAAGTCATTACATTTTTCAGCAATGCCTGATGGACGGTTGAAAGATGTGTCACCATCATTAAATTCAGCAGGTAACTGGACAGAAGGACTTTGTCTTTGAAGTAACTGGTTAATAGTATTCCACATTTTCTTGGCATCTTCAGAAGACAGTTCAAGTCTCTTACTGAAATATTGTTTTTTTGCTAATTTAATAGAGTGAAAGTATTTATTTCTATACA
>JAPQRN010000018.1:18264183-18282156 GCA_037367275.1 Coranthus polyacanthus
CACCTGGACTAACTAGTGTTTGTATGTCTTACCTTGCGACAGATCGCTCCTGATCTTGATGTTGCCGTGGAGGAACTGTGACGTCAAGAACCGGCCGCGTTTGCTCAGCACGTCGAAGAGGACGATGCCGAGTTGCCACACAGTCGTCGGGATGACGCTGTAGCTCCTCAGTTTTATAAACTCAGGTGGAGCTAGGGCTACTGTGCCTGCAATAATAACACAGAAAGAAGGTTTAAATCACAGCCACGACCCAGAGACAGACACATGATGAATTGAATTGAGACAGAATTAAGAAGACACAAATGACATCAAAGAGGTGATGATGACATCAACATCAAAGATGAAAGAACATGAAAGATGTAATTACAACAACATCAAAGATGTAACAAGACACAAATGACATCAAAGAGGTGACTTTGACTTCCTTGACTTCTTCTTGATGACATCAACATCAAATCAAAGAAGTGATGATGACAACAATATCAAAGACAAAAGAATACAATGACGTGATGATGACAACACCAAAGACTTAAGACGCAAATGACATCAAAGAAGTGACATCATCACTTTTTAACTTCTTCTTGATAACATCAACATCACGATGACAACAATATCAAAGACAAAAGAATACAATGATGTGATGATGACAACATCAAAGACGAAAGAACATCAAAAACGTGATGATGACAACAACATCAAAGACAAAAAACATCAAAGACATGATGATGACAACAACATCAAAGATGTAACAAGATAGAGATGATGATGACATCATCACTTTTTAAATTCTTCTTCATGACATCATCATCATCACCACATCAATCATGTGATGATGACATCAACATCAAAGACAAAGGAACATCAATGACATGATGATGACAATAACATCAAAGACGAAAAAACATCAAAGAAGTGATGATGACATCAATATCACATCAATGATGTAATGATGACAACAACATCAAAGATGAAAGAACATCAAAGATATGAAGGTGAGAATAACATCAAAGACCTAAGAAGATGCAAATGACATCAATGATGTAATGATGACAAAATCAAAGACTTAAGAAGACTCAAATTATATCAAAGAGGTGATGATGATATCAACATCAAAGACGCAACAAGATGAAAAGAACATCAAATACGTAATGATGACAACAACATCAAAGATGTAATAAGACACAAATTACATCAATGACATAACTAGACAAATTTGCATTCTGTGAAGAGATTGCATGTGATAGTTGAGAGCTGAAAGCTTTACTTGAATGAGCTGAACTTGGCTGAACTTAGCTGAAGGTAGTTCAACTTAGTTGAAGGTAGCTGAAGTTAGCTGAAGTGAGCTGAATCAGCAATCACACTAATAATAATAAAGAGTTAAAAGAACAATAGTGTGATTGGTGAATCAGCAATCACACTAAATATTCACATAATCAGGTTTAGTCATAAATGTCCTTTGTTGGCCAGAATTTGTTCAGTGCACGTTGCCTATTTATGTGAGTAGAGCCTTGTAAGAGATGTTTTTTATTAATGTTATTTGTACTTATTATTTATTTAGCTGATGTACAATTTAAATAAAACTGTTGGCTGTATACCTGGAGGGAGGCTGGGGGCTGGAGGATTCTTTACATCGCCTTCGACAATAAAAAGGACAAGAGCTCCCAACAGAGCTATAAAACGAAAACGGAAATGAAAGGATTGTTATCCTCTGTTGAAGTTTTTTTCCTCTCTGATACTGATCCAGTAGATCAGAAGTCTCATCATGTGAAAATTTTTGGTCGAACATTTGGTCGAGAACTTTACGCTCTACAGATATCCATGAAAACACCGCACAATGTCTTGTTTTGTGATAGCTCAATCATTATGGTACTAATGCATGGTGTTTCCCCGCACCTGTCAAAATGACCGAGTCACGCATGCGCAAACGACCTTCAGTTGTCTGTTGACAAACGTGACCAATGCATATCTCTGCTTCATTCGCAATGTCGTCCCAACTGAAATAAAATGTAACTTTACAAGGATTTGTGCACGTAGCGGCGTATTAAGTGGATTCTTCATGACGCTTTAAATCCGGTAGGCACTCAAAAAGTGTTTCACAATTTAAAAGTTGCTTGATAGAGCTATCTTCACAAGTGGACAGTCGAGATGCGGTTCACTGCTAGCACCGTTAGCATGCGCACGGCTAGCAAAATTAGCTAGAAGGCTAGGTTAGCGTTAGCTGTATAAGGTTTTTTTTATGTAAGTGAGACTCAGTCTAACTTTAAATGCCGCCATCTGATAGTTTTGTGACGCCTTGGTGTTTCAAATTATCCACAGCACGGTTTTGTCAGTGTATGATTCTTTTCACAATACAAGCTAGCTCTTAGGCTAATGTCAACACGTCGCTTAGCTCGGGACAACTTTTAGTGACGAAACTCCGTTCATTTGAGGTCTTCAAAGGTGCTTCTGCGAAGTTTTTCAGATATGCACTGCGGGACCTCCGGGCGGCTCAGTTTATTAAAACATTTGACAACTTCTAGTTGAATAATCCGAAAGAAGTAAGGTTATGCACCTCTGTTATGCCTTACTGCCCAGCCCCCCATTTTGCTCCTTTTCTAACTTTCCATCACAATGAGTACAGAATTTGCTAATAAAACCAGACGTGAAATTCCTGTGCTTTAGAGTTTTCCAAAATAAATTAGACTGAACTAACTTAGATTAATTGTATGTTACTGAGTTGTTTGTTTTCTGAACTGTGTAAAGCTCGATGACTCAGAATTTAAATGAAGATAGGAGACAGACATAAAGTAATGCGGGGTAATATTCTTGGACAGCCGCTGTGGTATGCATGCCAGAACCAGTTTGACCTGATTTTCCTCCAGAATCACGTGGGCTGGACTGTTCAGCGTGAATGAATTTGGCTGATGTAGCACCCTATCAGTGTACTTAACGTTATACTAGGCCTCTAGTCAGGGCCAGCTTGTCTTCCTGGTTGTGTGGATATAAGCTACAACGAGACCAAAGGGCCACACCTGCCATTCTGGCTTTAAATGGGGTTGTTATGCATTCTTGCCATTCTTGCCTCCACCCAACTATGAGGAAAACATGGTGTTTAGCTTCTAGATTTATGTGTATGGCTGCCTTGTTTGTCAGGTTTCCTGGTGACCTGGTAACCTGTACTGCTTAGACATAGGCTATGGGCCTGTTCAAACCTGACATGCATGCGTTCTGAGCTTTGTGATCATAAGTGGACAGGTCTGATGTAAGTTCTGAATGCAGTAGATCTCATCACTTAAATATAATGCTACATTTTCCAAAGAAAGCCATCTGTTAAACTTGAAATGACAGTGTGTGCTGTGCTTTAGGCTTTATATGAGCTTGTTTATTTGAATATAGAGTAGTGAAGTAAGATCTGATCAAAAGTTATCACTTTGGATGTATATAGGGAAGCATTTTAATGCCAGTTGTGCAAAGACATGCATAGGGATGTCCAGCTTCGGATTGGATCACTCAGGATGCATTTTAAAGCAGTGAACAGTGTCAATTACCTCCTGCTCAAGAATGTTTATCTCCTATATTACATGCTTTTGGTTTGTGATGCTGGTTGAGTGGTGGGTCAAGGAGTTGTTCGTGAAGGCAATGGATGTTGCACTTTTAGATGAAGAGCCTTAAAAGTTAAGACAGGCTGAATCCATACAGTAAAGGTTTCCATAGGCTAACATTGAGTGACTAGAGAGTTGAATAACAGGCACTATTGTAAACTGTATAACAATGGTTAACATTATAGGTTGGTATGGAAGCTCATTTCCCCCACTGTGGTAGAAAAAAAAAAAGATCCTGCCAAAATAATGAGGAAGTATCTCTAAATAATGAGAATCTCTAATCTCATATATTTTGAGATACTGTGTCATTATTTTGAGAAAATTTCTCATTATTTTGAGAAAATTTCTCATTATTTTGAGAAACAAGGTCATTATTTTGAGAAAAAAATTCATTATTTTGAGAAACTAGGTCATTATTTTTTATCGTAGTTGAAATGAGCTTTCCTAGCTTGGTAATGAGATTATGTACAGTATATTGTTATTTTTATCTTTTTACATGTATTTATTTTACAGAGGCATCTAGATTCATACATTCCAAACAATCAGCAAGGTAATGTCTATGCAGGGTAATGTCTATGGAGGCTTGCTTGTCAGGTTGCCTGGCGAGCTGACATGGAAACCTGCGCTGCTTAGACTATTATCTCCTGTACTAGAATGCCCATTAATATTTTAAGTAAAGAGCACAGTGAGACCAAAGTGAAGAAAACAAATCAGTTTGACCTCATTTTTATTGAAGTGTAATATGACTCATCCTCTTTGGTGGATGAACTATGTATCCATGTGTAAAGTACTTCAAATTAAATTAATGTCTTACGGTTTGCTTAAGTTTCCAGTGTTTGTTGCTTATTAGTAATGTGTCTGCATGCAACTTAGTTAGCTTTTAAACTTGGGAATCTAAAGCTGCAAGAAGCTTTAAACATGACCAATTTATGGATTCTGAAAAATCTATGTGTTTCCTTGTTTATGTGTTGCAGGACACAACTGAAACCATGCTGAAATGGTTTTCTGGTGAAGAGGGAGAGCCTGGCTCTGGAGTAAGTACAAATGTATAGTCATGTGCTTATTTATTATCACTTGAATGGTTGCATTGTAATCTGTGGTGTTGTGGTGCTCCCCTTGACAAAAATGTGCCCTGCAAATACACACTTAATTGGACTCATGACAAATGGTTTTGGCCAGTATATAGAGCATTTTTTAAAAAAGAGCAACATTCATGTTTTCTTGCACAGCCTTGTGTTAGAAATTAAATTGATTCAGATGAAACCCAGTGAATGCTCCGATGATCAGGAATTATGTGGACTGCTAAGCACAGGGCTTTGACTCAGACAGTCAGAGCTCATACTTCCTGTGAGGGGGGACCAGAGCTAAAATCCCCTGCAGCCCCATTTCATTGAACTCTACAGGCAATCCAGAACTTGTACAAAAACACAAACTGATTTCATAGAAATTTTAATTGTCACCAATATGTGACCAAAATGTAATCCCAGGACATTGATGATGATGACCTTTGACATGTATCTAAATTATACATTCTACAGTAATAAGAACCAAATGTCAGGCTCACCCTCTTCCCCCTCTCTCCCCAGGGCCCAGGCTCTCCCCACAGAGGCCCTGCTGCTGGTGGAGAGGTCGCTGTGGAAGAAATGGCCGATCGCCTGGCCCAAACTGAGCAGCTCGTTACTCAGCTAAAGGAGATGATTAGAGAGAAGGATGCAGCACTCCGAGCCAAAGATGACCAGTTTAAGGTGAGAACAGTTCCCCCTGTATGTTCACAAGGCCTCTCGCCACTGTGCTAAATCACTCATTGGTATTTAATACTGAATACTAATTTACGCGAGGCAGTGTCAAGTACACATGTTAAAAAATGTTGCCTTAATGCAGTCATCATTTAAGCCAAACTTAAAATAAATTTTTGTAAAAACAGTTTTGTACTTGTTTCTATACATTAAGGTAATTTCAGTCATTAATTAATCACTTAATACATACAGTATTTTCTTTGACACTACCTTCGTAATGTCCTAAAACATGATAAACTTGAACATGGTATTTCTTTTTAGGCTGGATAGTCTTCTTTAGCATTTATTAGGAGCATTTGTTGACTCATACTGTTGATTCTTTCTTCTGTTATAATGGCAGTATTTAAGATTTTCATAACTCATTACATTTCTCATGTAATATATTAAATAGTGGTAGCTCTGAGGCCTGTCTGACTGGGGTTTTGATGTGACTGTTAAGATTAATTATACAACACAACCGACATGAGAATTATTCTAAAATCATCGTGGACTGTTCGTTTTAGTCACTGGCTGAAGTCTTCTAGTAGAACCCTGTCGAGTTAAATATTAAACTCTCAAATCAAAGTCGACTCTGCAATTAGAAAGAAAGGAATGTGACACTGGAGTTCAGCCATGACACAGTAGTTTTGGCTAATTAGCTACATTTCAGAAGATCATTTCAGAATCTTGCCTCCCTAACAAAAACAGGAGAAAAGTGCAACACAGAAAATAGCTTCCCAACCCTACCACCAAAAGGACACCTAACTTAGAATAACGAATATTTACAATGTACAAAGACAAAGGTCGAATCACACTAGGTTCTGAGGTTTGTTGGAAGCGGAGAGAGGCAAGCACAGAGCTGTCTTCAGGTGACGTCCTTTTAAACTTCACGCCATCAGCCAATGATGTGCCATTTCCTGGACTACAATAGGAAAGACAGAACAGGGTAAGAGCACCTCCCTCAGGTGGGGAGGGAGAACAGCACAAATATATATTATCATAGATATAGATATTGATACAGAAAGAAAGAAATACACATTATGACCTGAATTTTGTGCCACTTATGTCAAAGAAGATGTTCTTAAAGCTGAGATATTTTTTCTGTGTGGAATTTTCTTATTCCACTGGCAGATTTTTCCACTTCTTTCTAGTCTGCATTTTCTGAAATCATGTATTCATTTCATATTTTAAATTAGTTAATTTTTGCACTGTGTTACATCAAAACAGTAGTAAACAGCATATTGTCTGTCACTCAGGTGGAAAAAGAAGCATGGGATGCCAAACTGTCAAAGTTACGTCTCCAGAACAAGGCCAAGGTGACCTCCCTTACAACACAGCTGGAAGAACTGAAGAAACAACAAGGGGGTCAAGACAAGACAACACCCAGCAAGAAGGTATAGTCAGACACACCCACACTCCTCCATTCCTCCTATCACCCTTATGTGTCTAGTCTTTTTGACAACATGTTAGCCAACAAATACTCACCCAGTACACACAGAGTCATATGAAGATCTCATTGGATTCATGTTCTGGTTTTCTGGCACATTCTGTCACTTTTTACTAGAGATGCACTGATTGTGAAATTCTGAGCCGATACCAATGTGTAAAATAACCATTCGATCTATGGCCACTGCCGATACCGATGTTATTTTGTGTTTGTTTATTTTGGTTTTTTTGTTATTTTTCCCACTTTGTGCCAAAGAAACAAAAAAATCTTCATTATAAAAACGTCTTTAAGGCCTTCATCACAATATCTTTGAAAGGGGACAAATTCAATCATAGAAATTTATAAAACAACCTTGAATACAATACAACACAACAGATAAATATCGGCCACTGCCATCGGTGAAATATCATGTTATTTGCCGATAGCTATCGATGTCAGTCAACAAGTGACGTCCAGCCCATGTATCTGTGCATCTCTACTTTTTACCTCTGGTATGCTTTGCCAATAAATCATGCTTTACCCTCCTAGATGCTCAGCTTTCCTCACATGAAATTGGATAACTTGACTCCTCAGCAGTTCTGTGATGAGCGGGCAATGTATATTCATATTCAGTCAGGGCTTGCTGACAACTATTGCCTATAGCTTTATAATGAGTGGTTGTGAGTCAACACTCAACACCTTTGCTTGAAATCACAGGAACTTACTTAGATTCAACACCAGAAAAAATCAGTCTCTTAAAAAAAAAAGACTGCTTCGAGCAGGTTGACTTAAATTTCTAACACTACATTCCTTAAACAAACTAAGATTGGTGCATGGTCAAGTCGCATCTGACAACCAAGTCAGATTTGATTTAACGGCTTCGTTTGCATTTTCGTGTAGGCAGCATCCGAGGGAGGAGAGCAAGCCAATCGGGGAAAGATCGTCTTGCTGAAGAAAAAGGTGGAGGAACTAGATCAGCAGCTTACACAAAGAGAAGAAGAACTGGAAGCCAAGGTAAAGCAACTTCATCTCCCTTTTCAGAGTAAATTAGATAAGTTCTAACATAATGTGATGGACTGGTTAAATAAAGTTGAAGATAATCTAATTAATATCATATGTTTGGGACATTATTCCTTTTACTAGAAAACAACAGCAAAGTTTTATCCTGTTCATCTTTATAGTAACCAGATATAAAGACATCTGCATATGCCAGGAATTAAATAGAATAATTTATCTGTATTGAGCAATAGGTCTGTGTATTGGCAATAATCTGACAATGGCATGTATCACAATACAGGAGTTATAATTCAATATATTTGTGATGGTATAAGCAAGACGATAATATATTGCAGTTTTTAAAAATCAAATCTTAAGAAAACTGTCGTAGTATAAAGAACACACCACCATATACATATTTGATGTGGTGACTATGTGACAGGTGTGAATATGACAGGAATTAGCATAAGCATGCACTGCTAATGTAGCATTAGTATAGTAATGTTACGGACTCTGATAGACTTAGACCAGCAGCCATTTGACTCTTCCGCTCCAACTATTTGTCCATAAGTGTCTAAACTAGTTGTTACAGACTGAATTGACAGGATTGGATCCACTTGTTTAACATTGGCAGTTTATTTTTCCGTCAGATTCGTTGTGTTCCACCAGTAATTGATTTTGGCATGGCACATTTTGCAAACAGCATGGCTCTTTTTAATCTCTTTAGTGCATTCTTTTTTGTCCTTGTGGAAGCCAAAATAAGCTCACACACGCTGTGTACCCCACAGGAGCTGGTCTAAGTCTTTCAGATTCAACATAACGTTACTAAGCAGCTAGGTTCACTTATGCTAACATTCATGCTGCTTGCTATCTTAGTTCATGTTGGCTGAAGAAAGATGTAAAACACTGCTATCTAGCGGTTGGGGTTCAAACACAAAGACAAAATCAACTGTCTTTCTGGAATGTTTCTCTTTTAAAGCATACTTTGTAAGGCTTAAACGCACAGTTGACCGGCTCTGATATTTCAGGGTACAGATTAAAATGGGATATACACTCATCTGCTCAGTCATCAACCTGACTCATTTCTTGCAGAGGAAAGAACTGGAATCCCAGCGGCAGCGTGGTGAAGATATGGACGCTATGCTAACAGAGAGGGACAGGAAGCTGGCAGAAAAGGAAGCCTACATCGTCCACCTACAGACAGCACTGGCAGGAGATCAGCCTATATCTGCTCCACAACAAAAGGTCATAACCCTCTCGGTGAACATCATCCTGCCACACATTTTTCACTTGTTTTTCGCTTCTAAATTCAACAGAGGTTAACAATATTCCCAGACATTTGCATATTTTTTGCCTCTGGTGTGCCACTGTAGCGTACTACCAATTCTCTTACTGATGCTAATTTGTACCGTACCTTCAGGCAACAGAGGACAGTGGAGCGCTGCAGGAGCTTCAGCTGCTTGTGCAGAGCTTGACGAGGAAGGTGGGAGAAGGAGAGGAGCGCTACAGCTTACTGCAGGAGCAGACAGACAGCCTCAAAGAGCTGCTGGCCACAGAGAAGGAGCAGTATACGCAGAAGGAGAACATGTACAAGCAGAATGTAGGTTTTTTTAAGCACTCTCTCAGTTAGTTTTGTTTTGTTGTAGTTTTTTTATACTGATTTGATTGACCTTGTGTTTCTTCTTAGATCCAGACATTCAAAGACATTATTCTCCAGAAGGATAACCAGCTGATGGAAATCAACCAAATGCACGAACAGGAGCTCTTCAAACTAGCAGCAAAGTCTGATGCCAGCGCTGACTTAGAGCAGGTGTGGAAAATATTTGTCATGAGGTCTCCCAGTCTGAAATTTTACAATATCTCTATTTTCTCTCACCATCGTGATGTCAGTATACTTCCTCCCACTGTGCAATATAGTCCAAATTATGCTTCAGAGGGTGTAGCAGTACAGTCTATTCTTAACACTTCTTTTATACAGACACAGGTTTATAAGTAATCAACAAAAAAAGAACACCTGTAGGAATTGTTTGTATCTTTCAACTTTCAAGGCTTTGTTTCCTTCTATTGCTGCAGAAAAGCTCTAACCTGTTAACACACTACTTCCCCGATGGCGCCAGCAATAACCAAGGCTGGAGGCTGGTTTTTGTTTTTGGGTTGTCTGTACTTTCAACCGATTCTTGAAAATGCGATATCTCAAGAAGTGCTGGACAGAATTTATTTTTAAGATATTTTGGGTATTTTTACGCTTTGTTTGGATAGACAGTGAAGATAGACAGGAAAGATAGGGGGAAGAGAAAGGGGATGACATGCAGCAAATGGCCTGGGGCGGGAATCGAACCCAGAATCTTACCTTTAGTAAGTGAACACTGGGAATCACCGATGGCTGGACGGTGATTCCCAGACGGCTTTCTTCAGATTTGGCACAAACGTTCACTTGGATTTAAGGATGAAATGATTTTGGTGGTCAGAGGTCAAGGTGACAGTGACTTAAAGCTTTTGGCTATAACTCAAGAACCCATACACCAATTATGGAAAAAAAAATGTACACAAATGTGTAATAGGATAAAATGATGTGATGACATTTTATATCCAAAAGGTCGAAGGTCAGCTTTACTGTAACATCACATCATTCTGCAAAAACCCTTTTGTCTGTCAGTTATTTTACTCCATACTCGTCTGTAAAATCAGTTTAGAAGTGAAGACAGCATGTTTCTCGCTGGAAATGATTCACTGGAATCATACATGTCAATATAGTGAACCTACAAAGTCTTCACTACATATAATATAGGAGTCTGGACAGACATGGACAAACTGTGAGGTGATAATTGTAGGTATAATTCATCTTTTTAGTGCTTTTTTTAACTACCTGTTAACCACTTACTGTTGTTCAATTTCAGGTCATTCACTGGGCTTGAATTTCCTAAAGTTAAAATTAAACTTTGAAAAATTGGGGCTGTACTAAAACTTTTGACTGGTAGTATCAGAGCAAATGCCATTAAAGGGTTGCCATTACATTAAAGTTCACTCTTCATATTGTCAAATGTTAAACATTTGTTTTTGTCTTTTCTACAGCTTTTGAAAGCACTAAAACAGAAGCTCCACGAGAAGGAGGAGGTCCTGCTGGGTAAAACCCAGGTTATTGATGTTCTCCAAGGAGAGGTGGACGGCAGGGACCAGCAGATAAAGGTCAGGGAAGATGGCTTTCTCTTAGTGTGTTTGTGATAATGTGCTTTCTTTTTAACTATGCTAATTACAATAGAATGTTCTTCCATCATCAACAGTTTGTATTAACCAGTCTTTCAAATTTATCACTAATTTCCCTCCCCTTAAAGGAGCTAACAGAGCGCATGAGAAGGCTACAGGTCGAACAAAAGAGTTTGGAGTCCAAGATGGAGGCTGAAAAGCACGTGATGAGAGCACAGATTCGCGACCTCATGGAGAAGCAGCAGGCGGAGGTGCAGCGACTCACTGAGCAGCATCAGGCACAGATGGCCCAGACACAGCAGGATCTCCTGGGGCAGCTGGAGGAGCTGAGGAGAGCCTCAGCAGCAGCTCCTCTCACTGGACAGGAGATGCCAGGAAGTGGGAATGGTCCTACTGATTCAGCTTCCACCCAGAGGATAGCTAATCTGGAAGGTGGGTTTGTTCCCTGCGTGCTCCATTCAGTAAGTGTGTAAACGTGATTGAACGCTCATATTTACTTTTAAACATGCAGCAATTTTGGACAAAACATAAGGACTTGGTTTACAAGGGCCTCAAGAATGGATAGAAGATTTGTACCTGGAATTCTCTGAAATCAGCTTGTGTTCGTCTGTCTGTAGCCTTGAATATTGCTATGCAAACACTTTCTCTTTTCACCCATTGCAGCTCAAGCAAAGCAAAAAGCAGAGGAAGCCAGCAGATCAGAGGCCAAGTTCCTGAAAATGAAAGCCTGGTCTAAATCCCGGATCAGACAGCTGGAGGAAGAGTTGAAGAAAAGCCAGGTGGGCAAGACCTTTTGAGATTTGACCATTTTATAGTAATGTATTCCTTTCTTTTCAGCCTGTGTTTTATATAATATATAGTTAAGGTTGGAAATTTACATAGACCTTGGCTAAATGCATTTAAACACGCTAAACTAAAAATAGGTGAAAATAAAGTAGTTAAGCCAAGGTGTATGTGAAGTTCTTACCTCAACTCTGTGTGTGGATGTTAGGGATGGGATAAAAGCACAATACACAAGAATGCTGGGTGAACTCTTCTTGAGGAAACTTCCCAAAATTTCAAATGAAACCAACTTTAAGGATGTTTACTTTTTCCCATTAAGGCTGGAGTTGCACCCCCAGACCTGACTGCCCTCCGGAGTCATATCACAGCGCTGGAGGAGGAACGAGAAGAAAACCTGTGGAAAGTGGAACAATATGAGGAACTCAAAGCAAAGAATGGTACAAAAACTAAAAAGTGGCAGCTCGTTTTTTGAAATATTGCCTAAACACTAAAATTTACTTGTCCATACATTTGAAATTTACTAAAATCATAGTCAGTTTTGCAGTGTGATTATTAGCTTTAATGCCAGTGTTCTCTAAGCATGTCTCTCTCTTTTGGCTTTTCATCTTTACTAGACATGCTGGAGGCTAAACTAGTGGTATATGAAGAACAACAGAGGACACTGCAAGCAGACCTGGAGCAGTTTACAAAGAGGGCTGCTTCTCAGGTCAGAATACCTTTTGTCCTTTACCTTTTTATGTTTGCTTTTTTGTAAATACTGTTCTTTTAGTGAGCAGTTACTCTTAATGCCATATTGCGGCCTCCTTCGGTCACAGGCCAGTGAGTCAGGCAGTGCTGACGACACTCAGAGCCAGGTCCTGGAGTGGCAGGAGATGGTCGCTGAAGCAGTCAGTGCACGGGACCGGGCCAGGGAGGAGAAGGCGGCCATGGTCCTCCGTATCAGTCACATGGAGGAGGAAAAAGAGGGTAAGCCTATTGCTACAAGATAACACATCCTACTACGAATGGCAAATGAATGAATGAAAAAGAAACTCGCTCAGTTTTCTTAAGCACCAGGTACAAGTTGAGTGTCCGTCAGAGTCAGAATTCAGTGAACAGCCCCAGCCATTTCTAGAGGAAATCACATACTTGCTTATACACATCTAGTCATTCTATGCAAAAAACAGTGAGCGATTATTTATTTTTCAGAATTACCAGAACATGTTGTTTCCTTAGACGTGCTGCATTTAAGCATACAGCAAAAACTACAGTTACCCATCTTTATAGTTTTGGGCATACATTGACTTAATATATACTTTCATGCTTACATGCTTATGCTTGGTTTGTTTATGAATTAGACAATCTCTGTACTAAATATTAGCAGTCCATGTATCTAAAAATGAAGGAGCGAATGAGGTAACAACAGGGAAATCAAAATCTCAAGCTAAAACGCTATAGATTGAAGTGCTGAGTGTGGTGATGGAGATGTTATTTTTATATTATTTTTTGTTGCTAGATGTAATATGTAGCTTCCTGAAAGAAACATGAATGAGGAAAGTGCTAGTGAGTTAGTTGCCACAATTTTTATTTCAGTATGTTTGTTTGTTTGTTTTACAATTATGAGTAAAGAAAACTTGTGATTAGGCCATTTTTTTAGGAAACCTGTTGATGGAAGTGACTGTATCATAAATAATAATTAGCTTAAAGGCCTTTATATTGTGATACTATACCCATGTTCCCACTACAGTTAAGTACATTACATTCCGGATGACATGCAGTTTTCTGTCCCTACTAGTCATCCCTATATTCAGTTAATTCCAGTGTCACTTCCTTATCACTCATACATTACCACTGCAAGCAGCACATGCCAAGTTTCATTTTAACTCAATAGGAACTGCCCATTTTAAGATAAAATTTCCGTTGATTCCATAACTCAGTTATTGTTCTAACATGCCCAACAGCACCATGTTTTATAGCAGTTAAAAAAACGTATTACTTTGGGCACATATCCTCTGTTGTCTGACTGAACATTACTTTTCTTTTGTTCCTGTTTTCCCGTTTCCTAACTGTTCCATCTTTGTAATGGGGAGCGTTCCGTTGACCCCATGCTGACTCCCATCTCATGGACCTCCACCCCCTTCACACTCTCCCCCTCCAGCCCCTGCTCCAGGGATGGGAGCAGCCACACAGAACAGTTTCCCATCAGTTTTGTGCATGCAGGCTCCTGTGAACCTCCGGTGCAGCTCTTACTCGCTGTACTGTCTGCGGTTTCTCTGAAACGGCTTTTGTTGGGGTGAACCGCCGGCAGTACAGTGACAGTCTGCACTCAGAGTCTGCCATTTTATTTCTCCTTTCTTCCCCTCTTCTATGTTGTTCCTCTTTTCCATTCCTTGTTTCCTTCTTATTCTTCTCATTTTACCGTTGTTTGATTTCTGATGTGACCACATTGAAATACTTAAAAAAAAACAAAAAACAATAACAACATACAAAATATAATCAAACAACACATTAACTTTTCTTTAGTGTTGGGGTGGCTAGATGTGTACTTACCCCAGGAAAACACTAATGTGTGTAACCTTTCTTCATTAATATAACTTTAACAAACCCAAAGTCATGCCAAAATAATGTGGCTAATGGGCCCTTTTACATTACTTATAAGTGTTGATTCTGATTAGTTGTGAGTGGCACAGACCGTTAAATTACTGAATAAATAGAGTAATGCATTCATTAATGAAACCTTGGAGCCTAGTATGAATAATGACACTTGAAAGCTTCATTCCACTCAAAGTACTAAGGTTAATGAACAATTTTTATGGAAGTCTGACGTAGTTATTTTGTCATCAGTGTTTCATTGAAGCCACTGAAACCATCATCTATTCTTATTCTGACAGAAACAACAAAAGTATCTGATGTTATTTCCTACTAAAAATCAGTCTCTGAAAAGAATTTGTTTTTAAAGCTTAGCTAGGGGCATTTCTCTTCTCAGCTTTTTAAGATATCTTTTATTGTCCCCTCAGGGAAATTTGTTTTGGTGCAATGGTGGAAAATCTATTTCAGAAATCGTCTGATACACGCATTTCCGTGATTTGGGTTTTAGGGTGAAGATAGCTTGCATGTCATTTCAGTATTTGAATGAAATCTTCTTAATTGACCTTAAAGACATGTTGACTGCTGTGCTTATACCCCTCTGTTTTGCTTCTGCAGCCCAAACCTCTGCAAAGTCTTGACAATCAAATTATTACAGTTTTCAGCTATTATTTGTAGCCTAGATCTCATACTAAAATATGCAAGTATTGCCTTTCTTAATACTCATGTCTCTCCTGTGCTCACAACCTCCATATATAAAGCTGATCAGTGTGTGGTCAGTGTTTATGTCAAATGTCCTGTATGAGGCAGGCAACAGCCCATATTTTGACTCCTTAAACCTGTTACAAAATTCTTCATTCTGCTTTGGCCTATTTTGTTCTACTTACATGTACTGATGCTTGTCCTAAATTTGATAAATTTCAGTACAGCCATAATTAGGGCTGGGTGATAAAATGATAATAAAATAATTGTCCTAGATATCAATATAACAAATATAATTTGAATGCATTGATGTGGAAGCCGGATCTGCAACAAGCGTGCGCATGCCGCAGGCCAGTTGAGGACCGTAGTAGTGTCAGATCCAGCCTGCTTTACTCACCGAGAAGAGGATGGTCAACATTTTCGTTGTGTCTCAATTTGGCTTGTAGCCTACACTTCCATTACTAGTATAGTGTGTAACTTTGGAACTCTTCTTAATGGCGATTTGCAACCAGGTGGAGCAGTAGTTCCCATGGTTGATCTGCCAAATAAAGCTAACAAAGGTAAGGATAGTTATGCTGTAGCTACCTCGGCCACTACTTCCACAACTTTGGTGAGGCACAGCGGTTGTATTGTTTACAGACTCAGTTGGACGGCCAGTTTGTTCTATGTCAGATTTATGAAATGTTCCACTGTTTGGTAAGTGTCATGTTCTGAGAGCAAAGAATGGTTTAAAACGACAATTAACCATCTGGTTTCTTCAAGTTTCACTCAGGAGCATACGGTGGATATAAAAAGTCGACACACCCCTGTTCAAATGCCAGGTTTTTATGATGTAAAAAAATGACACCAAGATAAATAATTTCACAACTTTTTCCACCTTTAATGTGACCTATAACCTGTACAACGCAATTGAAAAATAAACTGAAACTGAAAACATTTTATATCCACTGTATATCAGCCTTTAAACTTCAAATAAATAATGATTTTACGTTTATTGTGAAAATTATTGGTATCAAATAATGTAAGTTTTTTTTTTTTTTTTTAATTGTGACAACCATATCGCCCAGCCCTAACCATAATACCACTTTATTGTATGTGCAGTCTTTGTGAATGAAGCTCATCCATGCTTATATAATCGGCTGTTTTGATCTGAACCTGCGCTGACCACTGCTTGACCTACTGAACTCCTCTCTTTTTCTGCCCCACCCTTTGCTTTGAGCTCCCCTCCTTTCCCCTGCCTAAACATATAAATCAGCCTGTCATCACAAAACAGATGGGAACATTTTTCATTCATCTTGTTATTACTATACCAATCTGGCATTGCCTTGCTCGCATCCTATGCTGCTAAATTAAATTTAGACTTGTTTGAACATGGCCGTTGTCCTTCCTACCACAGCCCCTTCTTACTCTGTCTCCCACATGTTTGAATGCAGCCTGTTTTCCTTGCTATACACAATAGGATTGCATCGCTCTTTCCATGAAGCTGCTTTTGTAATGTCTTTCTCAGGTCCGCACATACACAAAAGTATATAAATATCTACAGTTTGCAGTAACTTTGTCTTACTTCAGTCTTGTTTCTCTGTGTCCTTCTTAATTCTTTCCTTGCTATCTGTTGATTGAAAATTGTTTGAATAAGCTTATTTAGTGTCAAAAGTGCCTCTTCCCCTTTACCACGACCACAAACACATCACTTAGTTCATCACTCTTCCAATCATCTCTTCATCTTGGCTATCCTGTCATCAGAAATATCTTCTTTCACTCTGCCATCAATCCTTCCAACCACTTTTTTCCCTACCCTCCCCCATCCATAAATACATCATCAGTCCAACCCAAACTTCCCCTTTCCCTGTGGCACAAAACTGATTGAGGATGACTGGTTCTTTCCTGGCTGCTCCGATCCAGCAATGGCCACTCGGCAGCAGGAGTTGGAGGAGGAGCTGGCTCAAACTCGGGGGCTTGGTCAACACCGGGCCAAGAAGCTGGGACCTCCAGCCCAGCGAAGCCTGCAGGTAGGTCGACAGGCTGACATCACTGTTATTGTGCTTAGGTGACACCAGCATTTCACACATTTAACACCCATTTTATTGTGTTTCCAATGCCATAGTTCCATGGTACTAAAGCAACATATTTCTTTATATATGTTAACTGCAAGGCTAATTTTACACTATTGTCATAATCTTAAATGTTTGACAATGTCACTTGCCTTGTTTAATTGTTTTCAGGGCCTTCTCTCGAGCTTAGATGAAATAAATGTAAAAAATCAATCACATTTCCCAAGAACAACCATTGTCTAATCCTGTGCTAACAACTGTAAGCACAGGAGGCCTGTCAAGCTGAAATGGTGTACATATGGAACGTGCAAGTCAAAGTCCAATATCCTCAATGTTCTGAGGGGGAATTTAACATAAGAGGAGAGACATCTAACTATGAATTGAACAGCATAATAGAGCTCACTCACAGCTCAATATGTTGATGTTACTTATTATTTGCAGATTTACTGAGAAGTTTGGAGGTTCCATACTGACCATGGGCACATATAAATAAACTACAGAATAATGTGGTGTATGTGTGTTTTAATTTGAGGATGTCTGTGAACTGATGGGATTTTTCCATTATTTTACAACATGAATAAATAAGTAATCATTCAGATCTTGATCAGAAAATTGCAGATGTAAATATTAGGTCTGAAATATCTGATAGAAGTAGACGGAGAGCACTACAATCTGAGAGAATATAGCCTTAATTTGGTCCAACTTGGTCTACCTTTCCCTGACATCCAGTTTAAAAGTGTAGTATATAAGCTGCAGTCTTAAGAATTACAACATTTTCCAGGTTGGTCGTGCTTACGTAGGACTAAAGCTCTCATGTAAGAGTTCTCCACATAACCTGGCAAGGCTTCATTTTCATTTCTTTTGCTTGCAGGAGGACTTTGAGTTTGACA
>JAPQRN010000018.1:18282256-18298712 GCA_037367275.1 Coranthus polyacanthus
ATGTAAGAGTTCTCCACATAACCTGGCAAGGCTTCATTTTCATTTCTTTTGCTTGCAGGAGGACTTTGAGTTTGACAGGCATCCGCCGTTCCAGGATCCACGCAGCCCCTCAGAGAGCACAACCCCGATGGAGGGAGAGAACATGGGAGGTTGGTGGCCCGAGTACAGTTCTCCTGATACAGGTGTGAGACCGGCTAGACAGTTTACACTAGCATGCACATGGTCATCCGCACATTTTTTGGGAATCATCAGTTGTCTTTGGGTTGAGGTTTGTGTTTTTGTGTTTTTTTTACCATGGCACTCAAACATATTTTGTTGAGTGTTGGATTATGGCTGTTGGTTGGGTTTGTCTGTTTTTTTTCTAACCTGCAACCATTGTGAATGTACTGTAAGATTAGGCTTTATTACTATGTTAAATAGGAGTCAGCTTGGTTCAAGCTTGCTTTTTTCTGTTAATGTATCATGCTCTGGCATAGCAAGGTAAACTAAGCTCACCCCAATTTATGAGTAAAACACATTAAGAAAATATATCACACATTCTTTTTCATTTTTTTGAGTTAGTGTTTTGTTGGAACACGTGCATGCTGGTTGAGCTGGCTAGTGTTTGATGGGTTTATTCCACTGAATGCACTCAAGAGAACATACAATATAGGTGGCAAGATACTTTCATCTGTGGTAAGTTTTGTTTTTCCATTGTTTGCATGTTTTGGTCATTTCTTTAATTTCCTCTCATCTTGTGCTGAAACCAAACTGAAAAACACATCAGCAAACATCCTTAAAAATAGTAGAACAGCTTCAAATTGGAAATTAAGTTTAGAAAAATTACTGATGTGTTCTTTGGTTGACTGTTACTAAACCCTGAATTGCCTTTTACTCTCTGTGTTTTAATAAATTACACCATGTATCTTCAAGTATCTATTTTCTGTCTTTAAGTAACCCATGTACACAAGGGATGCACTTTATCACATATTGTGTGTCCAGTGGTCATGGCTTTACACAGCTTTGCCTCCCTTCAACAATACTACCTACTGTTTTCCCAGTTGTGTCAATAAAATAACCTTCATTATTTCACATTGCCTCTGATGTCAGATGATATCCCCAACACCCATTCTCCTTCCTGATCATTCCAGATGGTCTGAGGTCTGTTGTGGAAGAACTGGAGCTTGAAAGGAACCAACTACAGGAGCAGATACTGAGCCTTGAGGAACGCTGTCAAGACCTGGAGGATCGACTACAGCTACAGGCCCGAATCGAAGCATTACAGGTAATCCCATCCTACGTATCCCTACTCACTTTAAACACCATGTCTATAGTTCCAGCGTTAGTCTTTACTTACCTACTAATGAGTAAATAAATACACAGTCAATGAAATGCATGTCTTCCCCTATGTGAGGACTAGGATGTTGTAACAAACCCTTCTAACACAGGTGACGTTTGATGTAGATGAAGATCAGCAGCCATATTGGGTCTCTCAGGTGTGTCTCAGCATGTGTGCGCTAGAGAACACCTCTGGCGGTGATGGCTAATGGTGTGGTGTGCTTATTTAATAGCAGACACTTTGTGGTTTTCTAATGATGTTTTGAGCAAGTCCGATATGCTGTCAGAGACTCACTGGGCATGGTGAATTCCACTTCACTGTTGAACTGTGAAACTTTTATGATCGGTAACAATGAGTGTGTCTTTTTGTCATAAAAAGAGGGAAACAAATATCAGATCTGATATCTTGAAGATACATACACAAAACAGCAATTGAATTGTATTTCCTTCAGTTCTGTTCTCCAGCGGGTCTGCTGTCCTCCGTTTTTGTGTGCAGTGAGACTTAATTTATCCAAGGCTTTAGGAATTTAATGTTTGCATATTGATCTTCCTTTCTCTGCTACTACAGAATGAGTCGGAGAAACTTCAAAGCCAACTTGCCAGTGTCCGAAGTCAGCAGAGCAGAGAAGCAGAGAAGCATCAGCTGCTAGTTAGCAGTCTCAATGAACAGCTCAAAGGGTAAGTTATTCTTTGATAGTAAAAAGTTTGCTACTTAAATATACCAAATATGTGGCTGGACAAATCATTATAATTGTGTGCTGTTTGCTTTGCTGGAGTGTTTTTATCCCCCTGCACCGACGATAGTTTTCAACTTGTCTGTCCCATTCTTGTGAACATGATATCTCAACAAAATTTTTACGGAATTTCTTTAGATTTGCCACAAACATCCATTGATGTCAAGGATGAATTGAATGAATGAGGTTAAGGTTACTGTGTCCTCACAAAACAAGTTTTTGGCCCTAACCAAGAAGTCATACATACAGACATGAATGTAAACTGTAACTTGACCAGGTAGTGAAGGCGTGGTTGTACTTTATTCATTCATTGGTATCACTAAATGCAGCCGCATATTGTTATTTTGCAGTGTTACATTTTCAACTGAGTTTGTTTTATTTATATTTGTTGCCTCTTCTTCCAGACTGAGTGACACACAAGAGTGCCTGGAAAGTTCACTCATTGAGAAGGAGAATACATTGGCCAAGACATCTGAGAAACTGGAGCTTATCAACAGCCTCCGAGAATCTTTGAGCGAGAAAGAGACCCAGTACAAAGAGATGTCTGACAAGCTCCTTCAGACTGAGCACACTGTATGAGTTTGTCGTCTTTTGTTTTGATTTTGTGTAAGAAGCCATCACAGTTTGATGTAAGGAATGTAAATCACATTGTTTGTTTGTTTTTCTTCTTTCAGCTTGAGGATGTTTCCAAGAAGTGCAGTAGCTCTGAGAAACAGTGCTCTGAATTAAAAACAGAAGTTTCAGATCTCACACAAAAGCTTAGTGTGCTGAAGGAGAAGGTGTGTGAGTTGTATATTTTTCATAAATCTTTCATTATATCCAGTTTCAGTCATTGTTAACCTATTTTTCGCATTATTGTTTACAGACACAAAAGCAAGAAGTGACCGTAGAGACTTTGCAAACAGAGCTCGATCAGACAAATGAGGAGTTGGACAAACTAAACACAGCTCACTTGGAAGAACGGGCTCAGCTTATTCATGATCTTCAAAGCTGTGAACGGGAAATTGACAGCCTTAAAGACATTCTGTTGGAAAAGGACAAGGAGATATCAACACTCACTGGTAACATGACTGAGTACGCAGAACAGATCACAGTGCTGAAGCAGGAGATCAAGCTCAAAGAAGAAAACCTGGTTCAGGTAGAAAATGCTTTGAGTAAGGCAGAGCGGGAGGCCAATATCATCAGAGACTCACAGAATTCAGACCAACATGTGATGAATAACAAGATCTCAGAGCTGGTTGAAAAACTTAAAGATAATGAGATAGAATTAGGCAAGACCAAAGAGGAAAGAGAGTCAAAAGCAGCTGAGGTGGAACAGTTGATCAAACAGGCTGAAGAGGAAAAGAACACTATCCAGGACCTTCGAGGGGAGATCCAGAAACAGAATGTTAACCATCGTAATCACCTTTCTGAATGTGAAACATGCATCTCTTCCCTCAAAGAACAGCTGACATTATCTAATCATAGGCTGCAAGAGTCGGATGAACTCATCTTACAGCTCAAGGATAAAAACACCAGCCAAGAGAAACTACAGGAAGAACTTCACAATAAAGAACAAACTTATGAAAAAGAACTCAAAACCTTCAAGGATGAACAGAACAAACTTTTGGCACAGGTTGAAAAATACAATAATGAGGTGCAAGTACTGTCCAGACAGTTAGAGGAGCAAGCACAGAGTGATGGACATATCAAAAAAGAGATGCAAGAAAAACTAGAGATGATAGCATCATTAGAAAACCAGCTAAAGGAAACAGATAAACATGTTGAAGATGAAAGGCAGAAATTCAACAGTGAATTGCAAGTCCGGGATTCAGAAAATCAAAAATTAAGCAATGAACTTAAGAGTAAATCTGAAAATATCTCCAAAATGAAGAACCTCTTAAAAAACCTGAAGACTGAAAAACATCAGCTGCAAGAAAAGCTCAAGAGTTTGACTGAGGATCTCAGTCTGGAGAGGCAGAATGTAAAACAGCTTGATGAAAAGGTTTCATCTGTTCTTGAACTTAACGGCGGTCTGGAGAAGCAAGTGCATTGCCTTACAGAAGAGAAAAATAGACTTGAACTGGAAGTAACTGGACATGTAAAATCCATGTCAGAGCTTACAGTTGAGAAAGATTCCTTACATGCTCAAATATCCACATTGAATACAGAGCATTCACAACACAGCAAAACTATTGAAGGGCTACAGAAAGAAAAGGAAGAACTGACCATTCATACTAATGAGTTAAATAGAGTTCTTGAGCAAAGTACACATTCAAACTCAGAGATTCTGCTGGCCAAAACAAATGAATGTAGTAATCTCAATCAGTTACTCAGGGAGAGGGAAGAGGAGATGATGAAGCTGCAAGAACAAGTCCAGAACTTGGATTCTAAGGTAGAGCAACTTCAGTACGACGTGACGGTAAAAGAACAGACTGTCACAGATCTTCAAGCAAAAATAGAGGCTCAACAAAACCAGCAAATGCAGCTTCAGGAAACATTGTCTGTGCTCCAAGAACAGGAATCCAGTCTCAAATCTAAAGTGATGGAGAAGGATACAGTTTTGAAGGAGAAACAGGAAGAGTGCCACAGTTTGCAGAAGGAGATCACAGATCAGAAAACTATAGTATCCAAACTACAGACTGAGGCTGAATCACTCAAGAAAGAATGCCTTAAACTTTGCCATCAAATGGAAGAGAGAGAAGAAATACTGAAAAAGTTGACACAACAGTGTGATAAACACAAAGAACAAACAAACGATGCAAATAAGACTGTAGCGTCTCTAAGAGACCAACTTAGTGTTGTGGAGGAAAATGCAAGAAAGCTTGATTCAGAAGCACAGCTTAGACAAACAGAGTTAACCAGCTTAAAAAGTGACATTCAGTCGGTGACAGAAGAAAACCACCAACTTCATGCTGCCTGCAAATCGAAAGATAAGGAACTTGCCCAGCAGACACAGGTTGTGTCTGACCTCGAAGGACATCTTAAATCGGCTCTTGAACAGAAGTCTAGTTTAAGCATGAAGATTAGCAATCTAACAGAACATAATCAAAGACTTCAAGAAGAGTTAGAACTACATGTCAAATCAGTTTCTGAACTAAGCACTGAGAAGAGTTTGATCCAAGACAAGAATTCTGGTCTAGAAGCTCAAATCTCAGAGGATCAGAAAATAATTGATGGCCTGTTGAAGGAAAAGGATGAGCTAACTGTTGCAGTAGATGGATTAAACAAAGTCCTCAAGGAAAATGAACTGTCAAACTCTACAAGCTTGGTTGAGAAAACAAACGAATGTATTCATCTATCCAAAATGTTAAGGGAGCGAGAACAACAAGTTCAAAATTTACAAGAGCAAGCCGATAGCTTAAAAATGCAAGTTAGTCAACTTAATATGGTCTCAATTCAGAAAGAACAGACTTTTTCAGAACTGATGTTACAATTGGAAGGTCAGAAGAACCAGCTGGTGCAACTTCAGGATACTATATCTATGCTTCAGGAACAGGGATCTGTCCTAAAGTCAGGGCTGATGGAGAAAGACACAATGTTTCAGCAGAAGGCAGAGGAGTGCAGCTCTTATCAAAAGGAAATTATTCAACAGAAAGACCTCATATCACAGATGCAGGGTGAGGTCGAGTCACTTAGGGCAGAGTGCTTGGAGATGAAAAAGAAAATCGATCAAAAGGACCTGACCCTAAGAGAAATAACAAATGAATTTCAGAACCACAAAGATGAGCTGAATAAAAGGAATGAATCAGTGCTGTCACTCAGCAATCAACTTGGTGCCATGAATGAGAATGCTGCAGAGATGGAGTTGGAAATTACCAACCTAAAGGCTACTGTGCAGAAACTCACTGCTGAAAATTCTCAGCTGACACAAGAAGGAGACCAAAAGAAAATGGAGATAATTGATTTTAAAGATAACATCCAAGTACTTAATGAACAGAATGTAAGATTAAAATCTGAGTTTCAGAAAACAGTAACAGAGTTGTCCAAGGCACGTGAAGAAGCGGCAGGTTTCAAAACAGCGGTGTGTGATAGGGATAGCCAAATATCTACTTTGACAGAGGACCTCAAAGCTGCATGCTCAGAGAAGGAGAGGCTGTGTTTGACTGCGCAAGGTAATGATGATTCTCTGAAACAGCAGGAAAATTTGATCCAGCAACTCAACAGCAGGATCGGTGAGCAAGATGAGCAGTTGAAACAGAAAGCAGATGACAATGTCAGTTTGAGATCACAAGTTTCAGAGCTCGAGGAATCGGTCTGTAAACTGAGAGGACAAGTTGACGGTCTTACTTCAGAATCATCCATACTGAAAAATAATTTAGCGCAAAAAGAGCAGTCAAGTCTGGAATATCAAAGTACTTCATCAAGTGTTGTTGAAAGTCTTAATTCCAATTTGAAAGCCAAAGAGGTAGAATGTGTGAACATGAAAGAAAAGATTTCCCACCTTGAAGAATCTATCACACAGCTCCACGACAGCCTTCAGGTTCAGATATCTGAAACGGAAAATCTGAAAAAGGCTTTAGACGAAAAAGAAGCTGCTCTTTTGGACCAATCAAAGACTCTTCAGGATTTGCAGCGAAAAACAGACGAGGCCTTGCTTTTCAAAAGTCAGTTCATGGAAAGCACAGAGTTGGTATCGCAGCTGCAAAGTCAAAATCAACTCCTGTCCACTGAATCTGAAATCATCAGAAAGTCAGCAGAAGAAACACATAGTGCCTTCAACAATCTACAAGAGAAGTATGCAGCTCACTTGGAGGAGTTACAAGATGTGAGAAATCAACTGTCCCAAAAGACAGATGAAGTGTCCAGCTTGTGTAAGTTATTGGATGATACCAACGGTGAACGTCAAGCCGCAAAAACCAGTATAGAAATACTGAGGAATGAGTTATCTATGATCCATCACAAACTTGAGACAACAGAAGACCTAAACTCCAGTCTTTCAAAAGAAAAGGACGAAGCTTTTGCTTCCCATCAGACCAGTGTGTCACTGTTAACTGTTGAAATAGAAAGACTCAAATCACAGCATATTCAAGTTGTGGCCCAAATGAATGCACTAACGGAAAACCTTGAACAGAGAGAAATGGCGCTCCATGCAATAAACAGTCAGTACACAGCTCAGGCCAAACATACTACTCAGCTGGTTTCAGAAATACAAAAACTAGAGGAGCAAAACAAGAAACTAAATGATGAGATTAGTTTCTCAAGGGAAGAGAACCAGAAGCATCTTACTGTTGTCAGTGATGAAAACGCACATTTGCAAGAGGAAATTAGGAAACTTCTTGCAGAGAAAGAAGAGATGGAAAGAAGACATCATCAGATTCGGGAAACACAGGGGGAGCTGAAAGTTCAAATGGAGCAGCAGTCCAGCAGTATGAACGAAATTACGGAGAAACTGGTGTCCGAGAAGGAGAGTCTTCAAGCAAAGGTTAGTGTAAAAGATGAAGAAATTTGTCAATTGAAAGAAAGCATTCTAAAGGTAGAGCAAATTCTGCAGGATTCTGAGAAAGAGTGGCTTTTGGTTTTGGATAGAGAAAAGCAAAATAGGAATCTGATTGCAGAACAGTTACAAAGTGTTGAAAATGAAATGAAATCTAAAGATGTTAAAGTTAATGCTTTGAAACAGGACCTGGACAATTTGCAAGAGAAACTAGCAGAGGCTGCCTCTGCGGTAAGACAGGGTTCTGATCAACTGAGGGCAAAGGAGACGGAGGCATCAGCATCCAGGAGGCAACTTGAAAATGTATTAGCATCTGTCCAGGAAAAGGACAATGAGAACAATAAATTACAACAGGCCTTAAAAGCTGTGGAGGATGAGTTAATGATACTAACAGCCAGAAAAGATGATCATGATTCCTTTGAAATACAACCAAACACATCAGAGAAATCAGCTACCGTGAATGAAGAAAGAACCTCTTTACAGGACATGATAAAACGGTTAAAGCAAAGTCATCAGTCTGAGCGAGATGCTTTGAAAAATGAGTTGGATAAAACTGTAGCACAGTTACAAAAGACAGAGTGTATTCTTAATGAAGGAGAAAAGATTGATCGTGAAAAGTGTCAAGAAATTACTCTCTTACAAGAAACCGTAGAGCATTTGCAGACACAGCTCAGTGCTGAATCAGAGAAAGTGAAAGAAGCTGCTGTCAAACAGTCTTCTTTCCACCGTGAATTGCAAGCAAAAGATGAGCATATCAACTGTATGGGCATGCAGATAAGTCAGCAGAAGGAATTACTTGCTGGACTTAGTCAGCAGTTAAGGGATAAAGACACATCCATTGCCCAAGTTATGGAAGCGGCCTCAAATGAGAGAATGAAGCTTTCTGAGGAGAAAAGTTCTCTAATAGCACAGTTAGCAAACATGGAGCTTACAAACAAAACCTCCACGGAGAGGTTTGAAGATATTTCACAGCAGTTAGAAGAGCATATTACACTCTCTAAAAGTGAAATTGACACCAAAAATCTAGAGAATCTTGAACTGCGTAAGAAGAATAATGACCTGAAGAGTGAAATAGCCAAGGTGTCGAAAGAAAAAGATACAATGAAGAAGAAACTTCAAGCTGCTCTCGTTGTAAGAAAGGAGCTGCTGAAAAAAATCGAAGAGTATGAAAGACAAAAAGAAGAGAATATAAACAACAAAACTGAAGTTTCACTTTTACAAGATCAATTACAGGAGGCAAAGCACCAAGCTCAGGCCACAGAAAAAATATATGAAGAAAATGTTGCTCTTTTACAGCAGACAGTTCTTGACAAAGAGGGAGAGATTCTTAAACACAAAATGGAAAGTGAGAGACTTGTGGAACTTCAGTCAGAAAACCAAATATTGCAAGCCGCATTAAATGAGAAAGAAGTGTGTTTGGCTGACACTTTGCAAAAACTGAGTGAGAAAAACTCCTGTATCGACCAACTGCAGTCTAGTGTTTCTGAGAAAGAAGATGCCTTTGACAGAGACAGATGCAGCATGATGCAGAAAATAGAGGAGCTTCAAAATGAAATCAAAACGAGTACAGATGATATATCTTCTTCTGCCGCTACTGCTGTTGATATAGAAAATGAACTTGCACAGATGAAGCTAGAAAAGGCAATGCTACAGAAAAAGGCCCAGGCTGCTCTGCTGGCACGCAAAGAGACAATGAAGAAAGCTCAAGAAAATGAAAAGAAGTTAACCCAAGAACTAGCTGAATTAAAAGTTGACTACAAAGCTCTCCTGGAACAACAGTGTCAGCAGACAAACGAGTTAAATGCCATCCAGTTAAACTTTGATGAAAAGGTCAGGGAATTGGAGGAAATCCGTAAAATCTCCTTATCTTATCTAGATGAACTGGACACATTAAGGCAACTTATGGAGGAGAGGGATAAAACTCTACAAGATTTGAAAATGTCTCTGGCAGAGAAAGAGAGCCAGTGCCATTCTTTATCAAACTTGCAGACCGAGCTAGAAACTATCAAATCCAAAGTTGAGAACATGTCTCTGGAGATGGCTAGTAAAGATGAGCATCTCGTAGCCACGGAGCAAAGAACGGAAGCTTCAGAATCAAAACTTCATATGGTAGAAAACGAGTTAGCGAAAGTTCATGAAGAAATAAAAGTGAAAACTATAGAAGCTGAGAAATATCAGGAAACGATTAAACTTGTGGAGCTTAGATGTGAACAGGAGAGGCAAGCTTTATTTAAGGAGAAGAATGTTTTAAGTGAGTATGAACGCAAGTACCAGACTTTGATGGAAGAAAACAAGGCTCTTCTGGAGCAAAGTAACCAGATGAAAGTGGAACTTGAGACGGCTGGTGCATTAGTTTCACAGAAATCCTCCGAGAATTTAACCATGCAAAGAATCCTGACAGAAACGCAGCAGCAGCTCAGCGAGGATAAAGGTGTTTTGACTAAGGAGCTTGAAGAAGCACAACTACATTGTACTGAAACATTAAGGAACTTGGAACTGTTAAAACAAGAAAAACTAAATACATTAAAATTAGCTGATGAACTCAGAGATGAGGTAACCTTGCTAAGTAAGCAACTGAATGAGTCTGGAAAACAAAATGAGCAGCTACATGAAAAGATGGCTGAAATTTCCAACTTTGAAGTGAAACTAAAGGAGAAAGATGAAGCGTTGATGGGTAGTCAGGCTCAGCTTTCAGAAAAAGGAGAGCTAATTGCAGCCCTTGAGCTGCAGTTACAGCAACAAATGAAAATGCATGACCTGGCCATTGAGAAGATGAAAACGGAAGCCAATGAGGTGCAGAAGTCCAGTGAAGATGTCACTAAAATGAATGATCAGGAAAACCAAAGCAAAATAGGTCTCTTAACTAAGAAACTTCAAGCTGCTTTAGTCTCTAGAAAAGAACTTATGAAGGAAAATACAAAACTCAAAGAAGAAGTAGATGAGCTGTCAAGCAAATACGAAGCGAAAGAAGCAGAGTTTTTCATCCTAGAATCATCCGTGTTGAATCTAAAACAACAAAATACTCACCTGGAAAACCGTGTCTCATCACTTAACAAGGAAAAAGACAAGCGCAGTGCTGAAGTTGATGGGATCCTTAATGATAATCACAGTCTGTCTGCAGCCTGCGAAAGCTTGAAACTAACTATCGAAAGCATCACCCAGCAGAAACAAGCGTTTTCATGTCAGGTTGAATCTCTTAAAGACTCTCAAACAGAGGAGCTGTCCAAATGGAAGTCAAAGCACTCGGAGCTGAAGCAAGAATACGAGTCCCTTCTGCAGGCTTATGAAAACGTTAGCAGTGAGATGGACAAGATGAGACAGCTTTTGGAAGGAGCTAAAAGAGAAAGACAGGAAGCCCTTCGAAAAGTTCACAAACAGGAAACAGAAATGGAGACTCTAGAGAAGCAAGTTAGAGAGATGGAGGAAGAAAATGAAAGAATTAAAGAGAAGATGCGTGTATTTTCTAAAGAGAAACAGCTGAAATTTGAGGAGCTAGAGGAAGAGAATAAGAAAATTAGAAAAGAACTGGACAGCATTGATGGAAACCACAAAAGTACAATGTCTGACCTGGCTATTAAAAATCATCAATTGGAAGCTGAAGTTGACAGACTTACAGAGTCTTCAGAGGATCTCAGAAAGAAGCTTACAGAGATGCAGGCTGAAAATGATCAACTGGTAGAAAAGTTCAAAGAGGCTGACTGTTTATTAGAAAAGAGGCACTCGGAATCTAAATCATATACAGATAACATGCAGCTTAAACTCGATGAAGCACTCAGTTTGAATAATTCTCTCACTGCCCAGATAGAAGCCCAGAAAACAGAACTTAGTGCCCAATTAGAAATCAGTAATTTATTACAAATGGAGAAACAGAGTCTTTCTGAAAGAACTGAGAGGATACAGAATGATCATGAACTGCAACTGGGACAGAAAGACGATGCTGTCAGAGAGCTCAAAGACATTATCAATAGGCACAACCAAGAAACTATTAGCTTAAATGAGAAAGTCAGAATCTTGGAAGATGACAAGTCTCTTCTGCAAGAGGAGCTTGAAAATGTTCAAGAGATTTCTGACAAAGTGAAGAATGAAAATGAATATTTGGAAACTGTGATTCTCAAAAACTCTGAAAGAATTGACGAACTGACTGAGTCTGTTAGTGCTTTGCAAAGTCAGAACGTACAGCTGTCTTCTCAGCTAACGGCTAGCAAGGAGAGGAGTAACCAGGTTCGTCAAGAAAAAGAGGCGGAGCAGCTCAAATTAGTCAAAGAGTTTGAGGAGAAACTCAAAACTGTTCAGAGAGGCAATGAGGGATCCAAGAATGTGAGGAAAGAACTGCAAGAGCTGCTCAAAGAAAAACATCAAGAGATAAATCTGCTGCAGCAAAACTGCATAAAATATCAAGAACTGATTTTAGATTTAGAGAGCTCCTTGAAGACGTCACAGTCGGCCTGTGAACAATTGGACAAAGAGCTCAAGAAAAGCTCAGAGAAGATATCCATTTTAGAAGAGAGAAGTACACAAGTGGAAACTGAGCTGATTACACACAAGAATCTCCTTCAGGAAGCTGAACAAAGGACTGTGAGCATTCAGTCTGAAAGAGACCAACTGGCCCTGGAAATTGTAAAAAGTAAAAAGACTGAGCAAAAAACATCACCACCAAGGATTGAAGAGAAACCGTCTTATATAGAGAATCAAGTTATGTTACAGCAACAGATTGAGGACCTTAAGGATTTAAAAGACAAAGAAAGTCAAAAAGTTAATGAGTTGAGACAGCAAATAGACTCTCAAGATCTACAGATAAATACTTTAAAAAGAGCGTTTGAAACGAATGAAGCAAAACTGTCTGCTTTGTCTTCCACTCCTCAAGGGGCAGATGCTACAAAACTCTGGAATGATTTGTACCAAAAGACGTTACACGAGAAGGACAGCCAGCTCCTAGAGCAGGGTTTTGTGATCAGAAGGTTCCTTGAAGACATGAGAGCGAAAGATAAAGACGTGAATGAGCTACGAGTGACAAAGTCAAGACTGGAAAGAACGCTCAATGAATATTCTGTTGCTGCTGCCGCACAACAGAGACAGCTGTTTGTGATGAGTGCAAGCAATGCTGAACTTAATGAAACTGTGGAGCTAATGACTGTGCAGGTAACGGAGCTAAGTGCTCAAGTTGAAAAAATAGAACACGATAAAAACACACTGAACAGACAGCTCACAGACAAGGAAGAGCTGACCTCTCAAATGCAGCTGAACCTCCAGCACATGGAGAAGATAAATGCAGACACGGATGCACAGCTTCTCCTTTTTCAGTCTCAAAATGACAAACTTCAAGTGGATTTTGAGAAGCAGGAGGGGATTTCTCTTCAACTGAAAACCCTTCTTCAGAGCAAGGATGCTGAGATCTCCTCTTTGCTGTCTTGTAGAGATGGGCAGATGTCAGGATATCTGGAACAACTTCAAGCTAATTACCGCACACAGGTAGAAGTCTATGAGGACAGGTTAACGTCTTTACGCTATCAAAGGGAAAAGGCTGACAAAGAGTCGAGAGGCCTCGAAGCCAAAGTCAAAAGTCTGCAAATTAAAGTCAACAAATACATCCAGGAAAAAGAGCAGATGGCAGCCAAGATGGAATCATTCAAGAACTCAATGGTGTCTTTACAGAGTGAAAGGGAGCGGCTGATGTCTGAATACAGAATACTCGAAGCAAAGAGTCAGTTAGGCTTAAAGGGTAAAGATGGCTCTGCTGATGGGGAAGGTGGTCCAAATAAAGGCCTTAAACATGAAATAAGAAAACTGCTCCATCAGATGGATGATCTCAATTCAGAGAATGCTATGCTCAGGGCACAACTGGTTCGGTACAGAGAGGATTTGAATCAGGTTTTGTCCCTGAAGGACAACCAGTTGAAGGTGCTGCTTAAGAAGCAGCAGGATGTGATCAAAACTCTCGAAAACCAAAAGGTCACAGCTGAAAAGCAACGCAGAGAATCCTGTTTGGAACTGGAAAAGGAAGGAGAAATAAACAGTGCTTTAAAGTCAGAGATTTCTACACTAAAAGCTCAGGTCACAAAACTGGAAGCAGACATAAAAGAGAGGGCTACGACAAACGAAGGCAAAGTTATTGGTGACTTGCAGCACGCTGTGGCAACCAAAGCAACCGAGTGTAACGATCTCCAGCAAAAACTTCTTTCCCAGAAAACCTTAACTGATGAGCTTAAGGACAAAATGCAGCTGCTAGAAAATGAGACGGACAAAAAACTAGCTGATGCTGAGGATAAGTACAACACTGAGCTGGACAGCTTCGAGCGCGAGGTAGAGCTAATGAGGAATGAGCGGGAGACAGCAGATCAAAGGGTGGCAGAGCTCGCAAAAGACCTACTTGAACTAGAGCAACAGTTATCAGAGGCCAGAACACAAAGCAAAGATGGAAAAGCTCAAAATGAGTCCCTGTGCAAAGCTATGGCTGCTTTACAGAACGACCGTGACCAGCTCATTGAGGACTTCAAGACCCTGCGGAACAGATACGACGAGGAACTCCGAGAGACTCAAGCAGCTTTGAACAAAGTCGAGCGCAGTCTTCAGGATGCCACCTCAGACTTGGCTATGTTTGCAAAAGAACGAGACTTGCTTGTTCATAAAATGAAAGCATTGGAAAGCAAGGACACACACACGGAGTTGAACAAGTTGCTGGATGAACTCTCAATGGCTTTGGCAGAAAAGGAAAGGGAACTGAAGCAGGTCGTCTCAGAGAATAACACCTATAGCAGGCAGCTGTCCGCATTCTCCAGATCCATGGCCAGTCTCCAGAATGATCGCGATAGGCTGATGGATGAGTTGGCTGGGGCCAAAAGAGTGGTTGAGTCCAAGCACGAGATTGTCACTTCAGTGAGTGTGGAAAAGTCAAAAAGCAGTGTCAGTGCCTTCCTGAATGAGAAAGATGAGCTGGTAAGTCCTCAGCTGTGATGGTTTACATTTGCTTGTGTTCGCTCTTCTTCCTCTGGGCTGGTGCTGTGGTTTTTTTTTTGCATACAGCATGCAGGTCACACGCTTTTTTTTCTACATACCATTGCTTTGACTTGCATTACATTTTTTGTTGGAATGCTCATGTACTGGCACCTGTGACGTTGTGTGTTTTGTAGTGAGTTTTTTAAGAAAAGCTGTATGATCTTGATCTTGGTGATTCTCAGTTCCTCTCTGGCTTTTATGTTGTTGTAGGAGATGAAGCAGAATGCAGATGAGCTACATAAAGATCTTCCACCTGAAGAAGAAGTTAGCTACCAGGAGGAAATGGCACATCTGAGGTAAAAGCTGATTGAATAGTTACATATATGAATAGTTAAGAGTTACATATAAAATAATGTGCACTATATGACAAACTGAAGAAAGAGAGCAAAGTCTTTTACACTGCAATAGGAAAAACACACAAGTCAAAACATGAAGGTGCACACCTGAAAGTCTGAGACATGGTTCATGTTTGTGTTGTATAAATTTGATCCAGTTAGTTTGGGCTTCACGTTAAGATTTTCCAAGCGCACTATGGAACGTTACCATACCTACATCCTGTCATCATCAGCAATGTAGGCTGCGTCTTCCTCTACTTTGTTGTTGAAGACAGGTATGCGTCTGACATCAGCATGTTGTCAACTAAGCAACTTGTCTTTTCTGTTTTCTGTTCTTTTCTTTCATCGCCTCTATACTGTTATTATGGCATTACTACCAGCAGCACAACTTCAGTGCAGTATTTGAGCCAAGTAGTTTTATGAGTTTTTTCAGGTTTACTTTTTATTACATTGTCAGGCTGTATTTCTATTAAAGTTTGTAATACCACAGCTCATTTTTCTTCTCATTTATTTATTTTTTTAAGGCTGGATGTTAACCTGCCGTAACTTTCTGTAATTGGTCTGAAGGAGTGTTTTCAAAGTAGAAATGAACTGGGCCATTGTTTGGTTTGATCTATACCTCAGACCAAGGTTCAGTTGTTTGTTTCACACCTGCAATTTTGGTACAGATCAAACAGAGAAGTCCAAAAGTCTGGACCAAATGAGTTAGATGTGAAAGCGCTCAGAGAGTAATGAATTCTAACAACGTGGTTTAACATGGCAACGCTGGTCCAATAAGAAAGTTCATACTGTATTTTGGTTCCTACAGTAAATAATTTTCTGCTCTGTAGGTCGGACAGACACAGGATGGACACACAACCAGTCACTGTAAGCTTGTCTTTAATAATCTTGTTTGCCTTAATCATGAATGTTATAAAATGGCATCAATAAGTTAAAAAGACTCGGTCGGTTTCTAACTTAAATCCTTTTGTTCAGTCTGATGTTATTTTTTTGCGTTCGTATACTTGCAACAGGAAACTGCCTCGTTGGCAGGTCAGAGTGGAATGGAGGAGACGGTGAGTCTTTTGGAGGCAGAGAGGATCCGTCTTCACAGAGACCTGCAGCGCTGCATGTACGAGATCCACCAAAGAGACCAGTACTTCCAGCAACTCAACACTAAGGTGAGAAAAACACAGTCACAGCAGAGAAGATAGCTGAAATGCTTGAGAAAAATATCTTTATTTAATATTCATTTTTTACATTTAAGGACTGAAAAATACAATGGCTCCTCCATGTAAACTATGACTTCTTCACTGTATGTCCCACCAGTTGCAGCAGGCAGTGGAGGAGAAAGGTGCGGTAGCCGCCCAGCTGAGGGCTGTTTCTCAAACTCTGCGGGACAGCCAGAATCGCTGCCACTGGTTGGAAAACCAAGTCCAAGGAAGGGCACAGGTACGAGATCCTAAACATGCACATGTATGTGCTGCATTCACGGAAATCGTCTTTTTCCACGGTTCCTTTTTTTCAAAATTGCAATATAGCTAAATGCAATATCAAAATCACAGGAACGTATGTGTTTTTAAAAACGGTTTGTTTTTATAATTTTTGTCCTATTTCTTTTAGTTTTAGTAAAAACTATAAACTATAATTAACCCTGGTTGAAAATAACACATTTGAAGCCT
>JAPQRN010000018.1:18304570-18327823 GCA_037367275.1 Coranthus polyacanthus
GTAACAATTACTGAGGTTAACAGAGATAAAGTGCTGAATACTGATGTTTCTCACCTTGTTGTCATTGTTGATAATTAACGTGGTCAGTGTCTTCACATAGATGAGTATCTTTAATCATTATTAATAATGTATAACTAAAGGCAAACTGAGTAAATGTATTATTTCAGAAGAGCGTATCAAACTGGTAGCTCTTCTCATGACTCAGTACCCATGAAGTAGCTCTCACTTTCAAAAAGGTTGGTGACCCCTGGTCTAGGTCATGTATTTCATGTATGTGTATAACATTTATTCTTGCTGATCTGACATAAAGCTGCACTGAAAAAGCCAGAGATGAGGCGTCCAGTACCTCTGTCTCACTGAAGGGTTTCTGCTTGTTCTGCTGTTGCTCTAATACACAGAGACGGCAAGAGCTTAACACGGCAGCTAACAAAATCAGAAGGTCAAGGGCACCACGGCAGTCCGTTCATTTTGTTGTTCATTTGTCACATATGCATACTTTTTATTTGATTTGAATGAGTATTAATTGTGGAATTGTGATGGAAATTTAAGAACACACAGAGGATGCGGAGCAAACGCACTCTCTCTGAGCCGCTTTAAATTTAAAGTTCTTCCTTGGCCAAATATGTACCATACCTATGTGTGTAAAGAATGCTGATATGGGATATGAACCATAACCAGTGGTCAGTGTGCAAGCAGCCAGTTGAATGGTGAATTTAAGGTACTCTATTGAATTTGTATATTTGTAAATCTCTGAAAGAGTCAGTGCCTCACCAACCAGCCACGAACCTCACCACACGTCACTGAATCATAGTACGACTGCACCGCTGTGGAACATTTGTAAGTGTTCACAGTGTTTCCTGTTGAGTGAAACATCTGTTGTAGTTTACTGCATGTCACAGATACTCTACATTGCTACAGATCATTTTTAAATTAAATGTTTCTATTTAAAATAAACGGTAGCATGATGTACATATATGGAAGCCTGGCATTAACAATGTGTGTGAGGCAGAGTCTGTTTGGTTTTAATTAGGTTCACACATGCATAAGTAGTTTTAGTTTGAGGAATGGACTTGTTTTAGTGTCAGTTTTTCAGGTATGAGCCTTGATTTATAACTGAAAAAGGTCAGGTAAAGAATCACATCAAATAATGATTTATTAAACCATTGTTTATTAAAGGTCCCACATTTTCTTCTTATACATCATGAACCATTAATATTGGGAGGAAACAAAGCTGATTTTACCTGCAATGCTGTATCATTTTTGTTCATGTTAGTGCATTGTTCATTGTAGTTTTTATTTAGATTTTGAAAACGTATTTTTATTTCAGTTGATGATTTTTTTTGTCACTGCTTGTCTTAGTTTTAATTTTTGTTAACTCTAGTAATCCTACAGCAGAGTGTACGTATGGATTTGTGTGACAGATGCAATGCTCTATGCAACCACTAGATGGCAAAGTTGTCCCATTTAATATTGAGACACAAACCAACAAAACCTGTAAAAGTGGCTTTTTCTGTAGCAGGATTGTATTTTGTATTTTCTGAAATAATCATGAATGGGAGTAAAAAAGGCGGAGCGCAGGCTGCTATAAATTATTATCTGGTGTACTCAGCTTCACTGGTTGACTTCTCGCCTTTAAGGCTAGTTTTAACCTCATACATTTTAATGATTTTTTTTCCTCTCATCTGACATGATCTCAATCTGTACAACATAATGTCCTGTAAAAGGCTGAAGGGCAGATAGATATATCAAGGGCCAGAGCTTCCTAAGGGAGCTGGGTTTTCACAGTATTTCTTAACTTTCTAGCTGCTGAGGTTTCTTTTTTTTTTCTTTTTTCTTTTTTTCTTACAATAAAAGCCCTCTGGCTACTGATGAAAGAGGAGTTAAATTTTTTTGCCATAACCTTGATATGTAATTACTGAACAATTACACTTTTTTCTCCCCAATTAGCACATTTAGAAAGTCTCTACCTGTAGTAACAGCTGCTTTTGTCTTTCTTTGCTGTGAAATAAATGTTCTTTTTGTCGCCAATGGGGATGAATCACCCATTTTTGCATTTATAAGCCTGTGTTGAATTTATACTCAGCCAGACTTCCCCAGTAAAACAGCAATAATGGTCGATATTTGAAGGGGAAATAAAAGCAATGCTGGCCAGGTGACGTCATTAAACAGAGACAAACAGGGAAATATTTTTTTTATTTCAGAGACATTTTTACCATAATTATTATGTGTGACATCATGTTAAAACCGCCCTTCTTCTCTGACTAATTTTAAGTGGAGTCGCTCAACCTATGGACCAGCTACCACTGTATATTTGAACATTATCAATGGTATTTTGTGTTCACAAATTTCATGCATATATGTCATTTGGCAGTTATTGGTAATGGACCTAGTCTGTCAACAAACTGTGTGGACTGAAACACAGGAGACCAGTGTTCATGTCCTGTTTCAAAGCCAAGGTAAATGCTGTATTTATTTTTGTAACGTTTGTTAGTAAGTTTCTTATTTTAGCCCTTACCGTGCTCTTTTTGTAAACCCTAACCAAGTTGTTTTCAAACCTACACCGAACCAAACCGTGGACCCGGCGTTGTCGCAGCCTGAATGCAACAGTTGTAGTATATTTTAATGCTGTCAGTGGTATTTTGTGTCTGCAGATTTCATGCATATATGCAGTTCTGGGAGTGATTGGTAGTCCATGACCTGTTCTGTCATAATGAGGACATGGTGACAGTGTTATACTTAACACCAACATAAAGACACCTTGGTCTGGATCTCCCGGCTCCTGAAGGACGCCACTCAGACTTGGTTCTAATAAAAGAAGGCATCTCATTGGAAACATGTCTTGTTTAGCTTCTGCTGCCTCCAGCTTTCAGAGTGAAAACAGTCCTTCAGTTGCTGGTGACCCACTTGCCTCCAGCACCAGAGGAAGAGAAACTGGAGGAGTAGGAGAAAAAGGGCGGGGAGGAGGTAGAGGTGAAAACATGTGGGAGACTGCTATGATTAATGCACTTTTCAGAGATGGAGTGAGTGAGATAGAACGCGGTGAATAAGGGCACCTGTGATGTGTGGTGGCGGAAAAAGTACAAGTGTGCTTCGGTAAAGGTGCGCTCAGCAAATAAATGACCCCATCTGCATCTTAATGCATTAGCATGAAAACATTGCAGCCTGCGAGCGTATCAAAAGAAATACTTAAGCAACAGTATCTGCAAAAGGGCAGACAGGCGGTTTAATTGTATCAAAGGGAATTTCACTTTCACTTTCAGTGCAACTGTGACAGTAATGATGATTAAACAGCATGCTGGGGAGGCTGCAGTCTTATCCACAGAGGAAAAAAAAAAATCACAAAAGAATCCCTTTGACACAGTTGGGGGAGTCAATGATTTTGTGTCTCTCCAGGGAAGCAGCCAGGACTCTTTTCAGATAGATGAGTGGAGGGATGTGATCATTCAGTCGTCCCACTTTGATCCCCCTGATACCTAGAGGATCAATGGCATCAGCAGGGACCTCCTCCTGGCCGAAACAGAGGGTGACACTTCAATCTCAAGACTCTTGAATCACGGCGATGCCTCTGACACTGATAGTCTCTCATCATTTGGAAAAAAAAAAAAACACACAAGACGCAGTTCTAGATTGGTCTTACTTTTCAAAATTTCACTGCCTCTGTTCTGTTCACTGCAGCTGATCTGAAATATGGTGGACTATGTGGGTCATCTTCATCTCTAATTTACAGATTCTGTTCAGATTACATGTACAGGTCAAATGCCATGAGGACGGATTTTGTCTTAACCCTAACCACATCGTGTCCAGTAATTGCTGGCCGTATTAATAAATCTTTCTGTGTGTGTGTGTCTTACTAAAAAAAAAAAAGACAATTAAAGGGGCAATACACCCATTTTTCATATATAGGTCAGCTGATATGTAGTTGGACACAGTACTAAATGTAAAACTTGAGGTGGTTTTTAGCTGTTATAAAAAATAAGTTGCTGTGCTTACTGGGAGCTGAATGAGTTCTGTAGTACAAACCTTGAACTCATGACTGATCAGCTGCTTCCCCGACATCGTCCCGGATATTCCCATAAAACATGAAAACATGGCTGGAAATGGCAACAGATACATGTGGACCACAGACTGATGGAAGATGGACGTAGTGACAGCTTCCCGAGAGTGAAGCCAAAGTGTCTCGGTCTCCCCCTGGTGGCTGGCTGCAGTATAATGTACTTATGTGTACTCTACATGTTGTACAGTCCACTTTTCCCAACTATGATTTCAATCTTTCTGTGTTGATATCATCAGACTTAATTTGTGTTCAAGTTGTCATTCTGGTTGGCGTTTTTCTTTCCTTGTCAACAGAGTCATCTTAGTCTTAAAACAGAAAGTCTTGACCAATACATGGTAAATGCCAGACCATCTGGTCCTGTGCTGCTGCTTCAGATTAGATTTATTCTATTACCCCTGTACTATACCAATTTCTATATCAGTCCTTTAAATATTATATGATGTCATCATTTCTATTGCAAAATAATTACAAATCTTAAAATTAAGTTCAAAATTCAAATCTAAATCCTCTATGCCTTTGATTTTTTTGGTCATATTTTAATATAACCGCATTTTCCCATGATAAATACATCAGTCTGTTATCATTTCAATCCACATATTCTTACCCCCGAAGGGAAATTAGATGAGCAGACAGACATCAAAGCAATCAACCACATATCATGTTAAAAACCACAGGAACAACACGCGCCTCGTCTGATGAACGAGTGTTGACGTGCATATTAAATAACAATTCCTGTAGAAATCAAAGGAGTTTAGGGGAAGTGGTTTGACTGAGATGAGTTTGATGGAATTATTTTTGGTAATGTTTTGTATTAAGGTTCTTGTAGTAAGAGTCAGTTTAGCACTTTATCCAGTACAGTAGAAAAGCAGTTGATTTAATGAGGGATTTCTAAATCTTAATTAGGCGTTTTTCTCACTTTAGATCAGGCAATCCAAAAAACAGCATTAACTGTCAATAACTGCATAATAAAATATGTATTAAACTTAATAAGGCGACAAAACGGCTGTGTTAATAAGACATGTTAGTATGCCTTAATATCAACTTAAAGTGCTTATAAGAAGCTTGTTTTACTGCTGTGTAAGAATCATATTAGGACTTGTAGCATTATTTTATTTTCTAGTTATCAGAATGAATGCACCAAAAAAAAAAATATGAGCAAAGTTGGCTGCAAAGATGATGGAAGATGATGACAAGGAGGATAAGAAGGTCCTTAAATTCAGACTTCCTAGTGCTTAAAACCACAAAGTCATTACCAGATGTTACACCTGACACTGTGTGAGTGCACTTGTGTTGTCTGGCCGCTGCTCTGCTCTACTGCAACACTACACTTACATTTACTTGCTACCCATTCTCTTTTTAGCCCAACATTTTTTTTTGTGTGCCCTATATAATGTCCCACTTTGCAATTAGGTCTGCTGCTGGTGTGTACAGAGAGGAGCAGCAAGATGGAGATTCCTCGTGCTCTGCGGACTCGTGTGTGTGTGTCTGTGTGTGTATGGTTCTAAACATTTGTGAGGTATTCAGGGCCGTCTGTGATTCAGTCCTGCACTGTTATGAATTTCCAGACGGCGTTATGTCGCCTCTGAAATTGGGTTCACAAGCAGACATCTCTGGATATTGTCTTGAGAGCTGGTGAGGCCTCTCCTGTGTTTTCTTCGTCGTCGTCTTCTTCTTCCCTTGCGTCTTCTTGTCCTCCTTTTCTATCTAATTGTCACGTCAGTGAACCCACCATATCCACGGTCATATGCAAACAAAACAATGTTTCACTTATCTCCTGCTCTTTCATCAGCATCCTGCTTCTGAGATGCTTTTTATTTCACGGAGTGGAGTGACGTTTATTGCCCTTCTCGTTAATATCGCTCAGTGGAAATGACCACTTCAGCATCTTTACCAGAAATCTCGCACTGAACAGCACGAATCGCCAACTTCACCTACATCCCCATGTGCATTACAGTGCTTAGGCTGGTTCACCCTGAAGTAAAGTCATTTGCCCTAGGAATTCAGATTTTACTAACCACCACCACCACCACCGCATCGTGGTTCATTAGTTACCATGGCAACAAGGTCTTCCCTGGATACCTACTCAAGACCCCAAGTCCTTAAACCACACATGATCTAATAGTGTCCAGATGACTTCCTCCTCTGTCTTTGGGTAACAGTGGGAGGTTTAAGATTTATACTTATACTATATTTATACTCTGAGGACTTCTGTGCTGAAAATGTGCTGACAGCGGTGAGAAGTGATTTTTAGGAAGAAAAAAAAAAAAAAAATTTGAAGCACAATGTAAGGAGTGCTGCAGCGAGCAGTGCTCTGTTTCTGAATCTAAGCCTGGACATTAAACCTCTTTTAAACTGTTGATGGAGAAAGAGTCGGCCCTAAGTGTCTAAGTAAGAATTTAACATTTTTTGCAGCCTTCATGTTTGTCTATGATTCAGCCTAAGCCACTCTCAGTCCCCATGGGCAACAAATTCCAGAAAAAAAATGTGGATATGTGCCCACCATGAGTTTAACACACATTCCACAGATTTATCTCTTCACTTGGCACACGTAAAAAGACAACAGGGAGGACATCTGTCCAACACTAGCAGAGGAAGTTGAGGAGTAGACGGTGAAAAAAGCTAAACGTTTATGTATTTTGAATGATTCATTCAGTTTGCTTGATATGACTGTAGGATATAATGCTTAGTAATTACATCGGCATCATGTTTTTTTAAAAAAATCAGTGATATTCAGGTAGATGTGTATCCATCAGATTGTTTTAAAGTCCTCATGGAATCAATGTTATATGACTTTTTATATATGTCTTGCTCTACATGTTACCAATACACCAGTATCTGGCCCAACGCAAAAAGCTGTTTTGTAGATATTAGGGATACACTGATCCTTCCAGGCCAATACCAATGTTTTTTAATGTGTTTGCTTTCATTTTGTTGTGTTGCACTAACCCCTTTATTTACAGGAAGCACATAAATATGCAAAAGTATAAAGCACTAGCACATGGGGACTTTTTATATGTCTTATGCTACATGTCGCCTATGCTCCAGTATCTGGCTCAACTATGACAAAAAAGTTGTTTTATCGGTATTCATAATAGTATTTCAGAGTTTGCCATTTACTGGAAAACTGATGATATAAACTGAAATAATTTTGATGACTCATCTTGCACTCAATTTCGTTTAGTAACTAGTTGTGTGACTAATGAAATGGTTTCTTGATTATTTTTTTTTTTATTATGTCCCTCCACTACAAATTCTGCCAGTTACCGACCAAAGAGGACGTATACAACCATGTATGTGTGTATTTTTACTCTTCTTGTACCCTTGCACTTTGTATGTGAGCCCTTCTTTGCTCTTGCTGCGTAATCTTTTACAGTGGATCATTTTTAACAGTCGCATATGTTTTATTCATGGTTGTTTTTACTTGTGTTCGACGTCTCATTGTTGTGTACATGTTGTCGTTGCCTGCCGCTGCAAAATAAGTTTCCCCCTGGAGGGACAATAAAGACCTGAGTTGAATTGAGTTGACTTGTATGAAGAAAACTGAATGTGGCGCCGCCTCTCAGAGCCGTCGCCGCTTTGCCCAATGGCCACTCGATGTACCGCGGTGAACAAATCCCCTGCGGTCCCAGTAGCATCTTCCCCATAGAACACAATGATGACAGAGACGTTTGCAAAACTAATGACAGGACACCTAGAACTGCAAGAAAGGCCAGGTATTTATGAGATGGAGGTATTTTTGTACGTGTTTAAACCTGAACACCCAAAAAAATACATTTTAGAATCCGTGACGTGTGCGTACGCTCAGTGGGTCAAACGTGAAGACGAGGGCACGGGCAGCCTGTGAAATGCTAGTTCACATGTGCAGCGGTGCAACTTCCTGTCACCACTTTGAAACACTGGAGACATGACAACACGCGTGATTAGAATGAAAATTGGGTTTCTGGCACGGACGGCGCTGTTTTGGAGTCTGGAATCCAGTTCTCTTGATAAATCCATGCCTATGAGTTAACTAGAAGTTTTGGGTCATTATGGTCTGTTGCTCCACAGATGGAGGCGACCAATCAGGGCAGACTGGACTTTTCAAGAGGGGTGCATGACCTCTCTAGATTCTTCTTTTTACAGGAAACATAAATATTCAAAAGCAAAAAATATATATACATTTTTGTTGCTGCTGTTTGTTAGGTGCTGGAATAAAATACACACAGATTCACACTGATGAAGAGTACAGACACTGAAGTACTGGATGTGCAGTGCTTCACCGTTTGCACTTAGAAGCTTTGACAATGCTGCCAAGACATTTTTATCACATCCTCTAAACTTGAATTGACTGGATGAATTTCAGTGATTTCTTAGAAACAGGGCCAATCAGGACGAGTTCCAGTAGAAATGCATTTACAGGAAAGAGCCTTAAATTGGATGGAGATGAGCAGGTATCTGAAAAGACAGTAACTATGAATGTGACAAACTGTTTTTAAAAAGCCACGTAAAGGTAAATGGAAGTAAAGTTGAAGTCCTGTAATATTAAAGCATGTGACATGTCTTCTGATTTCTGCTGAAAGACTAACCTTTTCCTCTCTCTACGATTGCACAAAAATTAGATGAGACAGAAGATGATCTATGAAGGGCCTTTATTTCCACGTTCTCCCGAGACATTTTCTATGTCATTATGTAAATTTACACATAATGGACCACTAACTACTGGTCTGACATGGAATAGTAACAAAACCTTCTAATATTCATGTTGAATGAGTCGAATCAGAATATTGGTTGTTTGCATTTAGGGTGTGTGCTGAAACATCTTTGTGATTTTGTCTGTTTATGTTTAATTTGGATTGTGCCTGAAAGAGTGCTCAAAGAACTAATCCACTCCACAGGGATGTTGTTTACTCTACAAAGGTGAAAGGTTTGCAGCTAGTTTTCAATAAAGAAGAGCAACTACAGACATGTAATAAATGGATTCTATTAATGATGCAGGTCGCGGCAAAAGCATACTTTGAAACTGGCTACAAAGGCTGTATATAAATACTAGACATATAGTATAATTATTTAGAGGAGAAACGAGGTTTCGATTTAATGTACAGTTTCTGCTGCTACAGTATGGGTTAGCTATTAGCATTACCTTACTGTACGCATTAGCTCTGTGGCTTACAGAGCAGCTAACCTTCACAAAGGTGTATTTCCATAGAGATTATAAAACATTCTGTATGGATTCTAAAAAATATCAGAATGTCACAAAATGTTTTTACGCTTCGGAGGGGTACAAAAGTTGGCGTACGGATGAAACTTAAATACAAAAAAGTGGAATGCAAACAGATTTAGTGAAGAAACGTTGACTAAATGTAATTGTGTTTGCATGTGTGGACCTCTGCCATGTATGAAGAGGTGAAGATACAAATGTTTGAACCAACGCTGTGGGCAAGAAACGTCAGGTGTCTACCAGAGGTTTCAGAGGGAAGAGCTAAAGCCAGCTTCTGTGTTTTGCCAAAAATTTCTGAGTCAAAACCTTTGGTTATGTCTATCAGCTTCTCAATCAGCATCTCAGTTCAAATATGAAACCACTTTTAATATACACCTACTACTCCTCCATGAATCAACTCCTAATCTTAGCGTAACAGTAGTGGATGGAAACACGCATAAATATGCATGTTCTTTTGCAGCTTCTCTGAAAATTTGGTTAAAATTCGTAATACTTTGAGATGTAAACCCGAATTCAGTCTGGTTTTTACCATGTTTTCCATATGATGCCGCTGACAGGCAGCAGTTCCAATTGTTGGAAACATTTGATATAATATAATTACAAAAGTCAATAAAATGTATAACATAACCCTGGTCATTTCTAAATATTTGAATACAGAAATGTTCCATATTATACCTTTCACGTTCTGACATGTTTTAGCTATAACAGCTGTGAATCTGGCTTGACAACATGTCCTGTGTGAGGACCCAAGCTACAAACTTCTCCAACTCTCCGGAGTCTGGGTCCGATACACACATTTGTTTGGCATATTCCTTTCAAATTCTTTTGATACAGTTCTGTAAATGATCTATTTCCTACCCATTTCCTCGTGTTTGAGCTCCACACAGCATTCATAAGATCCAGCAGAAGATCCTCACACAGAGGAGAAGGATTCCTCTGCTGCACATTTCATGAAGACACTGCCTCAGAAACTGTGAGAAAGGCATTAAATCCACAGCCTCGGAAGAGAACAAAAATGACAATAAAAGGACAGAAGTGCACTGAGTTCAACTTGACATTAAACCCTTTTCCATCCCACCCTAAGCCCTTTTCTTCTCTCTTCAGGTTCCGCTGCAATTTCTAACACAGTTTTGTTCCCTATTTTCTCTGATCCAACTGTAAGGACATCCAGATGTCTTTTTTTTTTTTTTTTCTGTTTAAACTGATGTGACGTTTAAACTCATTTATGCCGTTTAAATGGCACAAGATCCGTTTATAATTTGCTCACATCACATGCCAGAAATCACAGATGGACACATACTGTACACAAACATAAACATCCACACATATCAACTCCATCTTAACAGCTTATCCCTGTGTGTGAACTTGGAGAAAGCAACGATAAAACGAAAGATATGTGAGAGAAGAGGGCAAGGTTGTGACACGGTGAATAACAGAACAGTGGCAGTAAGTTTCCTTCATCCTGCACTCCAGATCCTAATTGTTTATTTACATAGCTATGAAGGCACCCAGAGAAACTCGATTTATCAGCGGTTCAAAGAGAGAATGCAGGGCAGAGGCACACTGGGTGGAGTTCCTACTGTTAATTGCCATATTTCTCCTTCACATTAACTCAGCTCAGTCTTGCTTATTTACTGCCCTACAGGATTTTCTCGATATTAAAAAGGATGGTATAGAGCCACATTTCAATGAAGAGAGGAAAAAAAACAACAACTTTCATTTCCACATTTGCCTTTAAGTATAATGAGCGCAGAGTACGCTTTAAACACAAAAGCACCCAGTAAAGAAGCTCTGAAGCTGTAATAAAGGCTGAGGAGTCTTCAAAAAAAGAGGCGTTTCACTGGTGGGAATTTCAATTTACTGCTGCAGTTAATGGGGTTCTTGTTTTTGACATCCTTGTACTGGTAAATGTTGTTATTTATATTGCAGTGTGGGGATTGGGGAATGTTGTATAAATGAGACAACTGGCCAGGCACTTCATTTCTTTCATCTCTTGGTTGCATGTGTTTGTTCCCATTGTTTTCCTGCATGTATGATGTTTTGGTCCTAAATGACCCTTCTCTAGAACGGTCACTGTCCAATTCTTAATAACCACAACTAGGAACAGGAGGCCTGTAAAGTGAAAATGCAACGCTGTGCAGTCCAAAGGCAGATCCTCACGTTTCATACTTTCCACTTGAAGCCAAAAAAGAGGAGTGATGTCAGATATGGATAGTTATTAAATACAGACTTTTAGAGGTTCCTTACTGACCATAATCACCGTAAATAATAATAATACATTTGTGTAATAATAGTCCTGAAATATCAGAGAGGAGAAGATAGATAAAATATGTGTTGGAGAGCTACATTCACAATGTCATTTTATCAACAAAAACTCCTTTGTTTGTTCCGGTGCTCTTGTTAGCTAGCTTAGCACACAGTTATTAGCAAACCAAAATAATTTATCTCTGACTGAACCCAACATTGCTGGTGTTTCTTTTATGTGGTAGTATTTATTCAGCCTCCGTGGTACATAACTACCTAACTCAAAGTTAAAATGTAAGTAATTTATAATTAATAATCAGCCGCCTGTATTTGCTAACAACTGACATAGCTAGATAGCTAACGTTAGTTAGCATCTTACCTTTAGTTTTTATGGATCAGATTATTTGTATATTGCTAATGTGACTCTCAAATGCATACTGTAGTCCTTTCTTTCTACTTCTCTGTGATGTTTCAAAGACATGTTATTCCAGAAATGTGCTATTATTTCCTTTGGAATACGGTTCACTCAAAACACCATAGTTTGACGAGACAGGTATGAAAGTTTGACAGACAACAGTAACCAAGTGTGGTGAAAAGGGTCTTTAGTAAAGAACTTTACATTTTGTTTTAACAGTGTTAAAACCTCACCTCCTTCCTTTCTGTCTTTCTTTCTCTTAATATCTTCTCCAGTTCTCCAAAAGCCATGACCTTTTTCTCAGAGCAAGGCTGCCTTTCTACATTAACAGAATACAAATTGTTATGCTGTATTTCCATAGTATTTCGGAGGGGAAATAATAAGGCCACTGCATCATAGCTTTTTCTTTTGAGAAATATACCATTGCAGAATAGTGAATCCCCTGACAGACAGTGAATGCATTGCTTTTAAAATTCAAAATGGTGAGCGAACAGGTATATTCAGACGAGTCTTCTATCTTTTATAGGGCCAAAAGATGTGTTATTTGGCGGTTGACAATGTAAATCGCTAACAGAGAAAGAGAGAGTCCTGAAAAACTTTTCTTTTTTTTTTCATTATGACTTTCAACATATAAAAAGTGAATTCAACAAGACACTGAAGAGAAGATATCCTGCCAGATTAGGTTGCAAGGCCTGCATAAATATGACAAAATGACTCCTAATACTTTTATGTATTCAGAGATTTAAAAATCTATTTTAGATTGAAGCGAGTGTGCAGTTTTTTTTTTTATCAGATAGTGTTTCCCAAGCTTCTTTCTCAAGCTTTTACTTTATCTGTAAAAGGAAACTTTTGTCAAACAGATGTGACCTGAGACCATGAATGAGATACACTTTGAAAAACTTTAATAATGTGAGCTATAGCAGTAGCTACAGTTTGTATAAGAAAATATGTCCTATCCTAACAAAAGAGACGGGAGTTTGGTGTTAATGAAATTCTGGGGATCCGTTACCTTGAGGGCAGAAATGTATTCCAAAATATACAGTCTTGGAAACAGTTTTTGGTTCCATCTGGGATATCAAGAAAAGATGATGAATAATTAAACATGGACACACAATACAACATAAGATGGAATCCAGTTTTAATTCAGATAATTAAGAATTCATTTAATAATTATGACCCAACTTGTTTAGTTAGTACTTACCTAATGCCATTAGGGAAACTATGCAACTGTTATATTAAACAGACACAGTTATGAGGTGAAAGCTCTGTGTTTCCCAAGCCAGTAAAACTAATAGTTGCTGAATTATGAGAGTAGACAATAGGAAACAAAAGGAAGTATGTAGACCCAAAACCCAGGTGAATTTCACTTGATGAAATGTCCAAACATGTTCGCCATTGGCCGGTTCACAGCTGTCAGAGGATGTGCCATGGAAGGCTGACAGCCTGCTGGAGCAGCTTTTCATTTTCTTTGGTGATGCTCCACTTGGCTGTGTGTGTTGCATGTGGCCAGGTCGGGGAAACCCACTTAAATCAAATGCAGTCAGCTTGTGGCAGGAATAACGTTCAACTGTGGGTAGGAATGGGAGCTAAACAAAGCTTCTTGTCAATGTATACTAGCTTAGGAGAAAGATATAAAAATACACAAATATACTACGGCAGCAACTGCTTATGCTTAATAGAGATGATTTTTTTTTTTTTTTTTCAAGATGAATAAAGGAGGATTTTAGTTAACTTCTTGCTGTCCTTGGTTATCCTGTGGATCACGAGTCACATGGATAATATACATAAAGCGACAAACCTGTCTGTAAAACAACAAACATATTCATTTTAAGTTACATAATGTTGGGGCATGTTTATTACCACATGGATGACTTCTACTAATATCCTCACGTCATTATCATCACATATTACTTGAAACTTTTAAAAATACTTTTTATCTACCATGCAGGTGAATTTAATCTTTACAGTTTTTAGTGAATATATGTCCATCAAGAACCATCAGTTCATTAAAATGTTGCGTCTGTTGCTATTATGATATATATAATATGATATATATCCGAGAGTACATCCACAATACATTAAAAACAATCCAAAATGAACTGAAAGGCCTACATGTAATATCCCATTGAAAGTAATTTTGCACCTTATGGAAACCAACGATTGTGGCTGAAATGACTTTTTAACGTCATTGTTTCTTTCATTATTTCAAGATAATGAAGCCCATTTTCCAGTCAGACCTCATCAGAAGAATGACAATACTGGAAAACACAGGAGACCAGAGTTTGTGTCCTCTTTAAACCTGAAGGTAAATGTTGTGTTTTCTTTGTAATATCAGTTATGTAAGTTTATCATTTTAGCCCTTACAACGAACTTTACAGTAACCATGTTGTTTTTGTGCTTAAACCTATGACCAAAACTTGTCATTGTCACAGCTTAAATTCAACAGTTATGCAGGATTTCATAACTCTTATCAGTGGTATTTTGTGACTGTAGTGTAAGTGCATATGTCGTTTTGGGAGTGATCGGTAATCAAGCTATTCTGTCATTTGGGTATGAGGATGTGTTGCATTTTCTCACAAGAAAGAGGGTAATTTCCAGCTATTATTTATAATGTTTATCAGAGATCAGGAATGCCATGACAGGATCAATAGATGGGATCTTCACAGCTGTAGCAACTGATTTGAGCTCAAAATGCCAGATCAAGGAGTACCCATTATTTGATCAACAAACCAGGCTGCACTTCAGTCAAGGCCTAAAACAAATCATCTTGTTATCTTGTGAAACTGGCCCTTTATATTCTCAAGGTAAAGAGATGTTCATGAGGTAATGAAATAATTAACTTGTGAGCTCAAGATAATGACATTAAAAAAAAAAATTGCAACCATGGCTGTTCTCAGAACATTCAAGTCTGAGCATTTAAACTCTAGCTTCCCTTTTATAACATATTCTGCTCATAGCCTCTCAAACCGCATGAGACGACACAGCTCCCTCTCCTGCCTATGTGTCAGGGAGCAGTGAACCAGGACAGCCCTTTAAAGCCAAACCTCCAGCACCATCCTGGAGCCGCCTTTCACAAAAGACTGTATCAGCAGCTATCTCTCAGCATGTATTTGAATTTGTTTATTTAATAGCGATAGTTGACATAGTTCCAATAAAAGTATGAAAGCTCATGTGCTTATAACACTACAGATATATACACCCTTGTACATACATACATGAACGTATAAATAAATAAACACCTTTCATTCACAAAATCCTCAATACACTATAGATATGTAATTATCTGTCATTAGTTTGACTTAAGTCCGTTTATGGAGAAAGCTGATTGTCCAAATTTATCTACAAACTCCATTTCCAGAAAAGTTGTGAAGTTATTTATAATGCAGTAAATTACTAATGCCGGTTGAACCTTTATATAACTAACAAAAGAACAAAGAAAATATTTTCACCGTCACTGTCAGTGGCAATTTTATTTTACTTTGTAAATATAAACTATTTTGAATTTGCAACACAAAAAAAGAAGAGAAAGGAGAAAGAAGAAAAGTTTTTAGAATGTGCCACTAAAAGTAACATTGTTCTGTTCAATTCCACAATTAGCAGGTTAAGTGGTAACAGGTGAGTGGATCATGACTGGGCATAAAAGGAGCATCCACCAGTCATCATTTTGTGCCAAACTTTGTGAGCCAGTTCAAAAAGAATATTTCTCAACACATTGCAAAGGATATAGGTCTTACACCATCGAAATGGAAATCTCAGTACGTACAGGCCCAGGGTGGAAACCGCCGCTGAATGTCCATGCCCTTCAAGCCCTCAGGCAGCGTTGCATAAGGAATACCACGACGAATATAGCCAGGAGTACGGAAAACCGCTGTCATTTAACACAGTCCGCCACTGCAGCCATTTTATTTTATTTTAGAAAATGCCCCAACTTTTTTGGAAGTGGGGCTTATACAATGAGGAAATTTACAGTTGCCATACATTTTCATGTCTGCATGCTCCCATTTACTCTATTTTGTCTTTGGATATATCTGGAAATAGGTGTTATATGTGTAATCTGTGCCACTGCCACTGTTTCTAAACTTTTTTGATTAGCTTTCAAGGCAATTCAGGTCAGCCAAATTAAAGTTCTGTTAGGTCACTGGGAAAAACTTTGCCTGCTCCCCAATATGTCAACAGTGTGCTGGTGATACTTTGAAGCCTCCCTGTATAAATTTACCTAAACAATAGGACACTGGCGTTTTGAATACATTTTGAAAAAATGGCAGAATCTAGCCTGTCATCAATTATGCAAGGTAGTGTAAAATCCTGCCTGTATTTCAAGTTCTTTTTTTTTTTTTTTTTTTTGTTGGATAGGCTAGTATTAGCCGCTCTGTCTGTCAAGATAAACATCTCTCTTCTTTCATATGCAAATGAGAAAAACTTTAAAGTTAAATAAAATGCAAATTGGAACGGTTGGCACAGACTAATTCTGAATCATCTTGCTGGAAGAAAAACATACAGCTTTCTTCTTCTAAACCAAGAGACAACTAACTTATATAGTAGATGGTGCGTGATTGTGATTTAACAAGTTCTATATCTGAATAAAGATCATAAATAGCTACTGTAGTATATATATTACTTAACCCTTTAATGTTGTGCTCATTCTGAATCACAATATACTATTGAACAGTGTGTTGAACTTAACCTGACTGAGCCACCTGTAGGCTACTACTCACTTTTCATGGCTTCTTAAAGGTAGTTTAGCAACAAGAAAGTCACTCCTGACATGAAGACTCTGTTTGGTGGAATTTTCAAAGTTAAAGATTCAGTAACAAAAAGTAAAACATGTAAGATTCGCACATTCTCATGTGCTTAAGTTTGAGTGGAGTCTGTTTTGTGCTGGGAGTTGGTCATTCGTTGACGTTAGCTAACTCCACTTCTAAGTTAATGACTGTCTGACTGTTACATCCATGATAACCATCTGTACACTGATTCCTATGTAGAAGACCTTGGTCAGTGTTTCTGTCAAAAACCTGTGGTCGCTCCCCAGTCCTTCAGTGCCCCTCTTCTGCTCCTCTACAGCGACGACGGTGTATAACAGTAGCCATTGTTAGCTTAGAAATGGAGTTAGCCACTGTCCACAAACGACAGGTATTCAGCAAACACACTTCAACACAAACTTCATGTACGCACACAAGGATGAATTATCAAATACTGAACATTTAAGTACATTTTCTGATATAGTTTCAGAGGTCTTACTCAAGAGACTTAAGTAACTTTAGGGTCAAATAATTCCCCAAAAACCTGTTCTACTGAATGATTTAACTCTTCTTTCATGGTAAAGGTAGTGAAGCTAAGCTAATTTCGCCCCATTTCTGGGATATTTTCAAAGTACTGTAAATATGGTAATATTGCTAATATAATATGCTGCTGGTAAGACTACTAATTTCATGGAAACAAATTGGCATGTATGTAGGCACACTAACATAGTAGTGTTACAACAACGTTTTTCACTGATGCTGTACTGCGTGGTCACAAAATGTTCACGCCTAGTTCGATGTTATGTCAAGAGTTGTTCAGTTGACAGGGTTTGACTTCGCTATTTGTTGGCAGTTGAAAAACAAATTTGAATCTTTCAGTTACTTTTTCCCTTTGAGTGCTCTGTCATCTGAGCTTTGTGTAAGACAAGATGTTTAGACAGAGCTGGAGAGTGGAAAAGTGGACAGGTGGTGTGGGATCTTGTCCCCCAATCAAAAATACACTGTTTTGATTCCAACAAAGACCCGAGCTCAAACTGTTGCCAAGGTGTGCGTAAGCGTTATTCAGAAGAAAATGGCTTACCTCCCAACTGGACCCTTGGAACATTTCAGAACTGGTATTCAGTGGTGTTCAGTTGCTCTCACTGGCTAGGATTTAGAATAAAAAAAAAAAAAATCACTCCCCTCACAGTCTAGTATCGCATCCCGGAGTTCACACATAGGTTTGCCCCTGAGGTGGAGCCAGGCTGTTGCTCTGGCAGCCTGCCACTGTTGCCATGATCAACATCATCCTTTTCTGGCTCGTAGGTGGTTGTCATGGTAATGACCGTTTATTTGCAGGGTGCTCTCTCATCTCCCAATATTTCCGGGACTCACACAGACAGATAGAGGAAGTGAAGGTGAGAGGAGCTGCCAGACAACAATTTCCTTAAAGGGCAGGTACATGAATCTGTCTAGCATATCCCATCACAGGGTCAGCGCATTTGACATTACAGGACCACAAGCATCAGGCATGCAGTGGTGGTGACTTCCTAATTCACCATTATTTTTTAATATATCATTTTTCTTTTCCTTCAAACCTCAAATCCTAATTTCCTCTCTGAACTGTAAAGCCAAGATACATACTGCAGAAAGCCAGCCTTCTCGCACTCAAATAAAAAGAAAAGTGTCTGCAGTCAAGAGAGTTTTGTTCCACCCACGATGGAAGAGAAGACCCTAAAGCCTCACATTTAATCTGCAGGAATAAGTCAAAAGTTAGTATTTTTCAGCTTTCAGTCACATGCAGACAACGTGTCAAAAGAGCTGACAATCAATTTACTTTGAGCACTTTTGTGGAATCAAATCATGATGATATGAAAACACCATGACCCAACTCTACAAAGTTATTTTGCGCGCATGAGTAATTACAAGATAACCAATTTTATATATATTAATAGTAAATTCATTGAGAAGCTTAGCATGCAGCCTCCAAAATCACTTGCAGTAATGTCATTTGGAGGTCCTGTCAAGTCTAAAAAATGACTCATATTGCTTCACTTATGGAATGGATGATCGAGGTGGGAAAGATTTTCGTGGTGAAATTGCTGAGCTTTGACTGCTGAGTCAATTGCTGAGCATTGACTGAACAGCCGTATACTCATTAAAGGTGCAGTGTGTAAGATTTAGTGGGATCTATTTGCATTAATGGAATATATTGTTCATAATAGACAGATCTATCTCCATACTGTGGTTTAGTGCAGGAAAAAGGTATGGCTGAACCTATTATCATTCTGGAATAGGGAAAAAACTCTGGCTTCTTTGCATTTCTTGGGCTAAGGCCAGAATGCAGCGGTGCCTTTGCAAAGAGTGTCAGGGAAAAATACCTGCAAAAGAAAATGCATTTAGACCATTTAGTTTTATTTGGACCCTCTAATAAGTGTTTGGTGAATCTTTACATAATTCCTTTAACTCTATTAGATTTTAGGGCTATTAGAAAGCTTTGATGACTGCTATGTAGGCTGTGATTGACAAGTGTGGTTGACAACTCGCTTGCCTGCTGAGTTGGACATTCAGAGCTTCTGTTTAATGAATAAAATATATTTCTTAGATGCGTCCATGGTGCATCTCTCTAAGAAAATCTGTCCTTTGGTTGGTTGATCCCCATGATATTTAACATTAATATCTCAAGAATGGCTTGTGAGAATGTGTAAAAATTTGGTACAAACATTCACTTGGACTCAAATATGAACTGGAGAAATTTTGGTGGCCAGAGGTCAAAGCTCAAGGTCACTGTGACCTCATATCGTCATTATTATGAAGGCAATATCTTAGGAACACCTTGAGCGATTTTTTTTTTTTTCACATTTGGTATAAACTTGGATTCACTTGGACTCAAGGATGAACTTATTAGAATTTGGTGGCCAAAGGTCAAGATTGCTATGACCTCACAAATCATGTTTGGCCATATCTCGAGATTTATGATGCAAAGACAGTGGACACATTTGATTGAACGACCGTAATATGATTTCGTTACACAAATGTTTCTTGAAGTTTACCGTTTTAGTCAGTAAGCTAGCGTTCATCCCTCATGCTTCCCCATGCTCTGCCCTTTTGTCCAAATATGGTCACTTCTGGCTAAAAAAAGCCAAGATGGCGACGGCCAAAATGCAAACTCCTGGCCTCAAAACGGCAGTTCACAAACCAGTGGGTTAGGTCATGGTGGCTCCATCCAGTCCTTTATCTAGTATATACAAGTCACTGGATTCCAGCACAAGAAAGACTCAAACACAAGTCCCAGCAAGAAATAATATACTGTAAGCATGCAGAGACAAATATTATTTTAGCATAGATTTTTTTATGGCTCACATTTTCTAGTGTATTGACATTGACTTTAATTCATGCTCTTAGTGTGCAGGTTAAATCTTTAATGATACTGTAAGTCATCCACCCACGTTTTACCAGTCTACAGCTGGAATTGCAGGTATTTCATTAAATTGCAGCAGTCTTATGCATTTTGCTATTTATAACCATCTGTACTGATAATGAATAGGTAAATGTCGACGCTCAGCTAGATACTCCATTTGAAAATCTCCCGCATGTGCACTTTCAGGGAGATCTCATGCTCTGGCCTGGGGTGACAAAAATGACAAAGATATCCACAGCCACATATCCACCTGTCTTGTGGGAAGGCGCTTGCTTGGTGTCCCTATAATAACCGCCTCCCCTCTCCCTCCCCACCACCACCACCACCACCACCACACTCTCCAGCTCACTCCTCTGTTTCCGTGTCAGGCAGGGAGAGATGTGGTGCGCGGAGCCGCGCTGAGTGTCTGTCGCCTCATATTGAATTTCAGCGCAGCAGCAGCAGTCGGGTTTCTCTCCGGGAGATCAGGTTTATAACGCGACTATAGTGCCTCTCCCTCCTCTCTCCGTCCTCCTCTCCCCCTCGTCGCTCTCCACTTGGCCATCACTGCTCCTTCTCATCCGTCCACAGATCCTCACTGACGACTTTGACGGGAAGTTTTCTCTCGGCGGCAGCGCTGGACCACCGTGCGCGGTGCGCCTGGAGAGTCGGAAGGATGAAGCGACATTAGGAGAAAATAAACAAAAATAAAAAAAAGAGGAGGGGGAAAAAAAAGCGGACAGCAAAACGAAAGGAATAAAACAGTGTCTGACACAAAGGACGACGTCCACGGTAAGCATGAAGCTTTGGTTACTTTTTACACCACCCCAACACAAAACACTGCAGTGTAGCTTTCAGTAACATTGCGTGGACTTTGTGGGACTTTAACTTGAGTTTATAGCGCACCGTGTCGTACTTTTACCCTGTTTTAATCACATAGAGATTGATCATTGTAACATTCCAGTGTCTAATATTATAGCCTATCTTTTATTGCAGCTATTAAATGTTGTTCATCGTCTTAGTAAAATTAATCCAATTCTAAGCAAAAACTTTCTAATAAGGTATATTTAATGATATGGTTTTAGGCTATTGGCATAATAAATGGTTGCCACCGACCGCCAATTCCTTATATGCCATAATCTATTAGTAATACCAGTAAGAGAGACTGTTCACAAATTGGCAACCCAAAACCTGGTGAGTCATTATTCCTAATAGGTCATCAGGAGTTTTGTACTGCATGTACAGTTATTAAGGCTCACAGGTGTCTCACTTTGTGATAAACCATCACCTAAATGTACAGTACACTATCTAATGGTAATTAGTCATGTCAGTAATGCATTTTGACATTATTTGTCATACTTAGATAATAAATCACAAATAAATGGATTTTTCCAGAAATCTTATGGCCATTGGAGGAATTAGATGGATATAAGCTACTGGGATTATCACAACCTGATAATTCACAAGTTGTTTTTATTAAAGGCTATGTAACTATTATGTATTATTATGTAACTCATCCATACCCAAAGAGTGGGTCACGACCCACAGGTGGGTCACAGGAGATATTATTTGGGTCACCAATTAAATTTGCATTTCAAACATTTCAGAAAATATTTACTTACATTATGTTTGTTTCACTCTCCACCTAAATACATTTATTTGGTCTCATTCATAAAGTATTTAACACGTTTTCAATAACACATGCATAAGTTGAAGTTGTGATTTTTTCCAAACGTATACCTTTTTGAAATGCCTGGTTTACTTATTTAAGATAGGTGATGTGGAAATGGCTGTACGTCAGGAAAGCTCATTTATGCAGAAATTTGCTCTTATTGTTTCTGGAAAAAGCCCTCGTGATGGTTTGTCATTTTTAAAGAGAAAAAAGTTGGGAAACACTGCTCTAACTGATAATTCATCACTATGTTACTTCATTTGAGCCCTTCAGGCAGTTTGGTGTAATATTGAAGACCTTGTCTTGATTTTAAGTCCCTTTCTGTTTCTCTTAAACTAATAGATAACACCCGGCATTAACACACACATTCCAGTCATACACAGGAAGTCCGTTTGCTCATCTTCTCATTTGTCATGACAAATTTTTTCATCCTCATACGTGTCTTCCCACATATAAATACATTTTGTTTGACCCGCATTGTCTTACAAACACATGTGTTGGAACATAACTCATTTTGTCCAAACTGAGATGTATTGTACAGGTGTTTCACATGACTTATCCTCTTTTTTTAGAGAATCTGTTTTCAAAACAGAAATTAATTTCAGCTGCATTGTCACCGCTCAGCACCTGTTTCACCTGGGCCTCGACTTGTTGAGTCAGTTTGTTTTGTCCCAAATTATCATTGAAAAACTATATTCACAATGATATATGGAGCATGCTGTCAGTCTGTTTTGTGCTGTAAGTGAGTTTCTGCTGTATTGCTTATCAGTTAAGATTTTGTCTGACTTCTAAAGGATGCTTTTTATTGTCAGTTTTGTGTTACTTTTTGGCTCAAGTTCAGGCTTTCCCAGTGACTGATTATTTGAAGTGATGATGCTGATGAATTCACCAACGCTGTACTCCACTTACATTGTTAGGATTATTGGATTTGGAGTCATTGATAAATCCTTTAAAAAAAAAAAAAATGGAATTATGGATAACTTTTATTATCTTGCCATTAGAAATGAAACCCCGTAGCTCTCTTCAAAACCACTAGATTCTTCATTGTTAGTTACAGAACATGGTCTACCACTGCCTAGATCTGCTAGTTTGTGTTATTTTGTGAATTAAGTGTTTTAACATGTTAGTTCCTGTATAAAAGAAGTGGTCGGTGCTACTGTGACGGCAATCGTTGGATGTCGAACTACCATTCAAAAGTCTCATGTTTGTATTGACGGCCATCTTCTTGGTTTTTGGAGCCAAAAGTGGCCATATTTTTAGAAAAGTGTTGAGTTGGGGAAGATGCTGGTGGTTAGCTTGTGAGCTAATGCTAATGCTAAGTTAAAACATGGTAAAATGGTAAACTTCATGAAACATTTGTGTAACAAACTAATTTACTAACTGTTTTTATTAAAAACAACTACAGTAGAGCTGCGTGTCAGGAAAAAAACAAGTGTTTTATTCAGTAAACAGAAGCTCTGAAAATCTGACTCGGCAGATGAGCGAGTTGTCAATCACAGCCAACAAATGAGGCTGAGGATCCAGATAAAGCAAATGAGACCAGAATGACTACT
>JAPQRN010000018.1:18350137-18379462 GCA_037367275.1 Coranthus polyacanthus
TGAATAGTTTTCTTTTCAGTGCAAAAATGGACCACCAACATTTCCATCCTCACAGCCGTTCCACTAACACGGCTAAACAACAAACTCAGCTTTTATAGATAGTGATAGAATATGACACTAGGATTACTTTTATTGTATTTTTTCTCAAGTTGCTTAATCATGATAAACTCAGTCTCTAATTTTTTTATTTTAGGGTTGAAAACATCCTAGATTGACGCATTTGTGTCTTCAGAAATGATGATGGAGAATGTACCGATTGGAGATGACTCTTTTAGATGTTGTAATCTTGCAGATAACATATTCTTTTTCAAGTGTTTCAATCACTATGGCAATGGAAAATAAATTGCTATTATTATATATAGACACCTGCAGAAACTGGTGTGATAAAACTGGATCTTCGTCAGACTTTCAGGTATAGAAATTTGGTAATTTTGAATCCAGTGCAAAATGTTCAATCTTTTCTTTAATTTGAACGAGTGCCAATTTTGCCCCTCACCCCCAAACACACACACACACACACACACACACACACACACACACACACACACACACACACACACACACACACACACACACAGAAACAAATTATAATTGTTATCAGTGATTCTGCAGCAGTTGTGATCTGTGTTCATTGTTAGTACATTCACGTTTTTCCATGGTTTCTGTCTCTTCCCAGAATCTAATTGGAGAGGCTGGTTAATAGATTTGCAGGCAGCAATTGTATGTAGAAAACAGCCATTGAGATAAGACCTGACAATTGCTTTCATTTAAGGCGCTGCCACCCTCTCTGCCATTTAGCGCCCAGAATGGATTGTGCCTTCTCAACCGATCAAGATGGTTGGCGCATTCGAGGCAGAAGAAAAGCAATTTCACAACAAAAAGTACACAGGATCAGGAATAGGGAATGAGAACTAAAAACAGCAGAAAGCACAGAGTTTATTATGTCATGCAATGTTAATACAATACATAGAAAGCACAGTTTTTCCCCCTTTTTCATCCATTGCCTGGCCTGAAATTGATAAGATAAACGGCAGTATATGTTGGCTTCCCTGAAACCTTTACGGTTGAGAAGGACATGGTGTGACATTTGTGTAATGGAGACCAATTGTAGGTTTTGTGTCCGATACCATTGTGGAGTGTGATATGAGACAAAGATATGTGAGATTCTCTCGCTTATCTGAGGTAAGATATGGCCCAATGGAGCCTCAAAGGGAATGCTACACATAAAGAGAAGGATTTATCACTTTAACCATCACCCAAGCCTTTTTTCCATTTGTTTGTTCTGGGCTTTGCCATCATTAGAAGTGTGAAAAGAGGCCAGAGTGGGCTATTGTCTGGCTCTGGAGGTGGCTATAACCATCATTGTGTATATGTTATGAGTGTATTGCACTGTGGGGCATCCCCATAAAAGCTGGAGGTAGTTCAATACTGGGAGGCTGAATGGCTTAAGAATCTCATTAAGTAGGCGTCTCCTAAAGGAGACTGCCAGGAAGCCACTGAGCAAGGCATTAAACATCCCACTGTAGCAAAGACATTTCCTCTTCTCTGCTTTGGCCTTTTGTTCATACTGAAGCTTTCAAGTGAGCTTACTATGTCTTAGTGCAGATGGGGGAAAATTGTGACTTAAAAATACAAAATAGGGCTGTGAGTTTGCTCAGACACAACTGAGGGCTATGCAGCAGTAATGTTGAGAACTATGATAGCCTGAGCCTGTTGAAAATGTGTTCATTAGGGTTGGTAACATTCATAGATTCGATTGATGCATCGGCAGAAAAGTTGAAGATGCAAGCACGTCTGAAGAAGTGTGCATCAGATACAACGAGATGAAATCCAGATGCATCCAGTTTATTTATAGATAATTATTTGCAGGGATCCTACGACTTTATTATTTAGAAATCCGATCAGTAATTTGTGACCAGTAATTTTCGGCAGACTGATCCCTCCTCTCTAATCTGTTTCTCCATCGTGTTTCCCATCGAGGTAGCAAGGCGCTCGGCGGCTACCGAGGCTGAGGTGTGTTATAAATGTATAACTGGAGACGTTACAGGTTACGTTACGTTACTTTTTTGTCAAAAAGAAACAGCATTAAATGAGATACTGAGCTGTAGTACTAGAAAAAAATGTGAAGTAAAAATTAAGCTTTTTTAGTAATTTGTTAGTTCATGTCTTCCTAAGAATCACAGAAATTGAAGTATCTATTGAATTGCACAGCGTCATATTGTTTCTGCATTGCATTGTATTGTATCGAATTGTGTCGAATCCCATTGTGTTGAATCAAGTTGAATCAAGTCAAATCATATCACATCACAATAGTGGTAAATCGTATTGTATCACAGTACTTGTTGCTTTATTATCATGGTCAGTATTTTAAATCAACAGTGTGAAGGGATGTTGCCACATGTGTCACATGCGCGTCTTTTGTCACAGTCTAATTTTAAAATGTCAGTGCACTGTAACAGAACATAATATGAACTCAAAAAGGACTTAAAACAGTACCATGAGTGCTGACTAACTGGTCATCTTGATCTTTGGCAAGGCATGCTGCTGGTCCTGCTGGACAAAGTGCTTCAGACACCAAAACCAGTATATAGTAATTACATTACCTTTATCAAATTATCACTAGATTTACTTTACTAGTTTTTACTTTTAGCTGGATAAAATAACACCCAGTCCACGTATGTGCATATATACGCTTTAAATAGTAGAGAGAAACTCTCATATTAATGGTAAATCATACCAGGATGTAATAAAACTAAAGGCTTACACTATTTCTGTATTTTAATGTGGCAAAACAACCTTATACAATGTTTTAAACAACAGTATATGCATTAAGAGTTTAAATTTCAGACAAGGAAAAGTAACACCAAGTATATAAATGTGTAGGAGCCATTGCCAAAAACAAACTCTAATGTATGCAGCGGGATTACGGGCGCCGCCATCACAGACGAACTAGCCACATGCTAGCACTTCCTTTACGCCAAAGAACCATGTTTAGTCTTTTAACCTTAACAAAACTATCTTGGCATTAACTGATACTTTTACCAGCATGTATATACAGTGACATATGTTGCAGATATGCTTTATCACATTATCAACCTGTGTATACAGGAGAAAGAACGAGACAGGCGGAGGTGAGCTGTTGTTTAGTGCAGCTTTGCTCGGTGGAATGAGGAAGTTGCGCGAGAGTTTGTTTACTGAGTTCGCGACTGCGGAAACTAGACAAGCACAGCGCTACAGTGCCACCTGTTGGTGAACACCCAAAACAACATCCTCCTGCAAGTTTACCACAAAATAATGAAATAACCTCTATTTCTCAGGTTACAAAGCCTCTTACATAAAAAAAAATAACTTAAAGTACCATAACCCAATTAAATTAACTCATAAAATGTGAACATACATTTTGTGTGCATCACACCCGTCTTAGTGAGAATGTAGTCCGATGGACTTGAATTTTGCTGACGGGGAAGCAGATGAACAGGGACAGTAATTTTCCAGCTTTCTTTTCAGATTGGAAATAGAAGCACTATAGCTATCATCATTCAGTGAGCTTTAAGTGGGCTTTTGTGTTGATTTTCTTTTTGTTAGACTGATAAAGACCTAAAGCACAGGGAGAGAGGAAGTGTGGGTCATGAGACAGCACTAGTTGGCACTGGAAGTTTTGTTATCTGCCAAACACTGCTGATGGATTGCAGGTCATTTTTAAAGGACATGGTTTCATCTCTTGCAACATCTAGACAACTGCATACACAGAGATGTTACTGTAGCAACAGCATTGACTTTTGATGAGTTATTTATTTACAGTAAAAGTTAATATGAGTTGTTTGTCCACATTTAACCTGCAAGTCAGTGATGTATATAACAGAACACTCCAAGTCTCCAAAGCACACAGCTGTGCTTTGGAGACTTAACAGTTGTCCAACAGAGCTGGACTATCTTTTCACTGAATCATCACTTGCTCTTTTATCTCTTCCGGGCTCATTTTTTCCCATAGAACTCAGGATTTTTTTCTACTGACAGAAACTTCAGTCTTTAGTTATCCATTGTTTTGAAAACTTGGTTGGTTGACCAGTGCAAAAGCAGCATTATTGAGGTTTTAGCAGAGGCTGTCACTGACAACGCTGAGTTTAGACTAATCCAGTGTAAGTCGTTGTAGCTGAGTGGCAGCTGTATGTGCAGCAGCAGCGGCTCCATTTGTTCTATCCGGGGATGTGAGCCACAAATGTGAGGATGGTAAAACTACACACATCCCTCAGCGTCTTACTCTCGCCCTCATTACTTCTTTATCGAAACACTGGTTTGCGTTCAACGGCTTGTCAGTGCCCGTGGTGATGATTTTGCGCTCTGTGAGCACACAGAAGGCTCTTGGCTGTCCTCCCCTCACATCTCTCCAGGTCTCATATGTACACATTTCTGTATGTTTATTCATTTTTACAAATTCAGTCTGTCATTTTGCATCCTTATACTTGTGTTATAGTACTCAAGATTAGTCTTGGTTTTGAGACCAGTCTGAAGACTAGTTTTTGACGGTGTCGGTTTTGGGCAAAGGGGACTCTGGATTTTATTTCAAGAATGGTCAAGACCTCAATTTTGTAACTACATTTCCTGTGCTTTGTCATATTACTGTGACTTGATATAAAACTTTCGTCTTCAAATGCAACCAGTAACGTGCTCCATTTCTAATTTGAAATTTTTGGAGAAGCTGTGGTTGTTTGGAGGGGAGACTGAAATTTGGCACCTAAAGCACAAGGAGTTCATCTGTAACAGCACTGTCCCACAGAAAACACACAGCTTGGGTAAATTCTGCAGTGCAACGCTTACAGAGATGGCAAGGGTCATGTCAAACTTTGATCAGCATGTGGTGACAAAATGCTCTTCATAAGTTATGTTTTTGTGTTGTGCCAAAAAGTGACAAGACAGGAAGGCCATAACATCCTTACTGTACATCTGGTCTTGGTCTTAACCTGGTCTAACCCCCTCAAAAGTCTTGATCTTTTCTCGGTCTTGATGCACTCTCTCAATCTTAGTCATGACTTGGTCTCGGTTTAGGTGATCTTGACTACAACACTACCATATACAATGCTGGGGTCATATTGGGGGTAACCTATCCTTAACACACCTTTTACATCCATATATCCATTGTTTTCTTACCCCATGTGTTATGACTTGTGAAAACCTACGAATACATGCACATGATCTGCAGGAGAATGACTAATGAGAACCCACCAAGCCGTCAGTTAATTAATTGTCATGCTTCTTGGTTAATAAGTTTTCAGTCAGTCGCTGAGCAGCAAGGATTACGAAGGGAAAGGGGGAAGAGAGACTGATGGAGCAGATAAAAAGAGGAGAGAATAAAAAGGAGGATGGCCTATTACGCTCCATTTAGATTCTTTTCAATTTGGAGGAACTCCGCTGTGTGTTGGCCTCTTTACACCGTCTCATCCAGAGAGACATGAGCAATGTGTAAAGAAGGGAGGGAGGGCTGGGCGGAGAGACGACAGCCTTCATCATGATGAGTCAGGGAAGCAAGAAAGGAAATTCTGTGAAGGGAAGGCCCATTTGGGTAGAACACATCTATGTGGTTAATGACAACATGACTATATGCACATTGAGAGCAGAAAGTCAGGAAAACGGGTCTTACTCCATTTAAACTGACAAACAGCATATGTGAGTTCCAGTTTAATAAGAGGCCTCGGGCAAAAAGGTCACATACTGAAGTGCCTATGCAAGTAAGGGTTAATAGGGTTAAGTCTTCTGCTACGTGTTCTGACTTTTTGATGTCAGAAATAAGGGCCTGTATCCACACGCAGGCTGCTTTTTGCGCTCCAGCATCTATTTTCCATACAAATCCTATGGAGTTTAGTGTTGACGGCGCTCAATTTCCTCAGTGCCCTCAGCATAGGTTTTTTTTTTTTCCGACTGTGCTTAAAACAATTCAACTGTTGGAACACCGCAGTGCTCGTCAATGTGTTAAAATGTGCATAGCAGCTCTCTGACTGAACATCTAACTTGTCTATGAAGAGATTTCTCAACAGCACTTTTACTCAAGTACTGTACAGAAGAACAAATTTGACGTAATTATACTTTCATTGAGAATTTCCAGTTGTGCAGCTTTATTCCTCTACTCCACTACATCTCTGAGGCAAATATTCTACCTTTTACTGTACTGACAACTTTAGTTCCTTTTCAGATTACAATCTTTCATCCCCTATCTGTTCTGTGAAAACTACGTTTCTCCAAATGTTTTGATTTTGAATGCTTGTGATAAACCGAAGGATGAAATGTCCTGTTATGGGTTGAGTTAAAACAATTCTTAAAAGTAATGTAAAATATGCATATGCTTGTGTGTTTATGAGAAAATCTGTGTTGGAGTCTGACATTCTAGACATTCAGCCGACTCCATTTGTAAGATAAAATGATTGAACACTGTTGCTGCTGTAGAGGAGCAGATGAGAGAATGAGAACACAGGAGTGAACATAAAGATTTAAGTGGAAAAACCTACCTAAGTCCTCTACATAGAAATCACCGTACAAGCTGCTATGATGGATGTAGGCAACCGAGACAGTCGTTAGCTTACAAATGGAGTTAACATTAACAAATGCTCTCAGCACAAAACAGACACCAGCAAAAACTTCACGTACATAAATTTGATCTTTTAAGGTTGAACTACTTTATAAACTGTTTACCAGTTGAAACTATATCAGTGTATCCTATTCTGTAAGATCATCATATGTTTGTGGCATCACTGTCCTGTGAGAACCACATATCTCTAAAAAGTCAACTTTTCATGAGTTCAGAAAAAACATGTTTTCACCTTTGTGACAATGCACAGTTTTTAAAGACTTTATTTAGCTTAAACATGTACAGCAGTAAAATGCAACATACACATTAATGAGGCAGTAAAATGAATCCAAAAACATAATATATATTTGAAAAACACAGGGACCATTTTACTGTCCAATGACTACTTTGAGTTTTTGCTCATAATACTTATATTGGACTTACCTGGACATATTTTTACTAGGTTTTGAATGCAGAACTAGTTGTAGTGGAGTTTCTGATTCATGTGGTAGTAGTACCTTTACTCAAATAAAGGATCTGAATACTTCTTCTTCTAATCTCTTCTATATAAACTGTTTAACAAAGAAGGAACTCAGTTCTGAAGCACTGCCTTTAGTCAGTGTTTAAGATCTGACATTCTAGATTTGACTTGATAGATTTTTTATGATTTAAACTCATTTAAATGTTCCCATAAATAATATATTTGCATTGGCAACACTCTTCGTATTAATATCATCTACGCATCTTGGCAACAATTATGAGGTAAATTTGTATTTTTTCATCCAGCAACCAAAAATGAGATGAATTTTTCATGTACTGCATGAAACAGCAGCAAGGGAAATAAACGGATGTCATTTCAAATATTCTGCACCTCTAAACCACCAAAAAACTTCCACTGGAGCTCGTTTCATATTTAATATGCATGAGATGATTCTTCTTTGACTTTTTGTATTATAAAATACCTGCTTATCTTCTGACATATTTCCTATACACGTCACTATTGTGGCTCTGGGTCATACTAACTTTACTATCGCTACCTTTAGTGTTGAGATTCACAGAAACAAGGAGTCATTTAGAACGGCGTCTATTGAGCCGAGCAACACCGTAGCTTCCGATTTGGCCCTCGCTGCTCCAATCGAAAACTTAGACATTTTTCAGAGTCTAAGTTTTCCGTGGTGATTTGGCCTCCGCGGCTCCTAAAGTTCTCCTTTTAATAAACGTTACTTCTAATTTTTCTTTCAATGTTTGTCTTTGAGTTAAAATGAGTGTAAAGACAGAACATAAAGCTATCTGGTGGAGCCATTATGGCTAACTGCTTAAACATAAACTCAACAAACAGTGCTTGAAAAAGCACAATTAAAAAAAAAAAATGGTGTTGAGATCAACAGCCAACCTCGAGGGCTGAAAAGTTCCTTGAATGGCCACTTTACGTTGGCTCCAAAAGTGAGTCAATCCAATCAAACTGTACAGCAGAAATTAACATGTTTACAGTGTGGTACAAAAAGCGGTTCGCTTGCTCACCTGCTATCAGACTTTCATAGCTTCTGTTTTTTGAATAAAATGGTTAAATGGATTTATGGATTTTATAGATTTATGGGATAAATCTGCTGTAGCTATGGTTATGAAGTTACACCAACAAGACTAACAAAGGATTTAAAATACCCAGCCGGTTAGCATAACTTTGTTATGGTCTGTCAGCTAGCCTGCTAATTACTGTGTTTATAGGACATATTATTCAAAAATGACATTAATGTTATCAAACAACTGTAGCCAGATCCACAGGTTATTATTTATTTTTTTATTGTGTACTTTGCATAGCATCTGCAAAAGGTGAAATTCACTACAAACTGCGCTGCCAAACAAATAGCATCATGTTGCACTTGTTCCATTTTCCTGGATGTAAATTAGGGAATATTCATATATTCAATAAAAAATCCACCCCTTTCTATGCAAATAAGCCTATGCAAAATCATCTAATTGACAAAAGGCCACAGCAAATGAACACATGCAGTTAGCCTGGTTAACACATGCAGTTAGCCATGAACTCACTCACTCTCTCTCTGTCTCTCTCTTTTTCTTCAAGTCTTCAAGTTTGTTAGGCTTGAATGATATGAAGTCAGTGGTAGTGTTTGTTGGCAAGTATAACTCATTCACCGTTTGCTCTTCCTCAACTCCACCCTCTTGCCCTAATATGGTAATTTTGCCAGATTTGAGGTTTGTCCACAAACCAATCACGGTAGCACTATCTACTTCTTTTATATAGTCTGTGGTTGAGATATAATATTTTAAATTGCCCAGTTCAGATTAACACTGGAATAATCAGTGTTATTTTGTATTTTGCTTCATTGTATTCATTTAGAAGATTGAACACCACAGTGGGGCAGATTTTGGGGACTGAAATTCAAGTGGCAGACGGAGCATGTTCAACCCACAGACCCTTTCTCCTTCTCTGCCAGATCCCTCTGCATGCCTCGGAGGAGTCACATGGATAATTTGCAGCCAGTTTTTGGATCAAGCTGAAATATTACCAGGCTTTGACATTTGGCAAAAGCATTAATGTACTCAAATGGTGAATTTATTTCAATTGTTGAGACTTTATTTGAGTGTAATCTGATCTGTTCTGAGAGGCCAGTGGGTTATGTGATAGTATATGAATACATTACAGGCTAATAGTGTGGTTCATTTTTACAATAATGTTGTGTCAGGCAGTGCCATTATGTTGGCAGTGCTGTACTGAGTCAAGAGTGTGATTCACATCTGGTACAGAATCTAATCAGATCCCATTTTATTTCTCTAACTAGAAGCCAGTCTGTGAATTACCTATTCATTAATCTAAGCTGAACCTATTAAAGATCTTTTTTTCATGGTGACAAGGACAGAGACCCTCGGGTGTCCGGTTTGACTGGAGCAGCGTCCATATCAGAGAGGCTGAGAGGGTAATGAGGCAGATCAGCTGCAGTGAACACAGCATTGCTCGCTGTTCATTTGACAGCACAGAAATAGGATCCACCATTCAGATAACATGGCTCCACTGAGGCTGTCACTCACTACACAAGGTGTGTGTGCGTGTTTGTGTGTGTCTGTGTGTGTGTGTGTGTGTGTGGGGGGGGGGCTTTTGAAAACTCCACAGCACACATATGGACATGTCCGTGGCTGCTTGCCTATTTGTAAGACTGCAATGTGTCGAAAAAGTGTGATGTGCAGACCTTGTTTGTCACAGCTCATGTCTCACAAAGGGACCTGGAGACTCTCCCATATGTTGCCCATGTCTGTTTGGCCACTGTGGAAACTGTGGACTTTCCTCTTACCCTCATGAAACCAATGAGTTCTAGGATTCACTAGAATAAAGCAATTAGCCAATTTATTGATTAGTTAATGAACAGAGAAATAACTTACATAATGTGTATGTCTAATTTGTGCTTGGTGCTATAGAAAAATTAAGCTGGATGTTCTGAGTTGTGTTTGCAGAATCATCAAACGCCAACATTACTTTCTGGTGCCATTGTTGCCAGTAAGGATTTTGAAAACCAATGATGATTGAGTGTTAACTAGATGCAGTGGTGGAAGAAGTCTTCAGATCCTTAACTTTAGTAAAAGTACTCTCACGGCAACGTAAAAACGCTCTTAACATGATCATGCAATTTGTTTATTATATCTGACCAGTTTTGCAGTAGCATCACAACAAGTAACATTATACTGTATCAATAAATCTTTTTTTTTTTTTTAATTGAATGACAGTCCTGAAAAAAAACTCCTTTACAAGTAAAAGTCCTGCATGAAAATTCCAACTATGCCATAAAAACTTGAGTAATAATACTGTCATCTTAAACAGCAGATGTTCTGAATCAACTTGCTGGTAACGGAAAACACAGGCAGAGGTAGGTTGACTGTGAGCACTTGGAAATTCTGTTAAATAACAATGTTCTGTGTTTGTGCAAATATCATTTGTTGAAATAACATTGTCACGTAGCTGACATTGTGCCTAATGTGAGTGGATTTGCATTTTAGTTGTACTAGAGGTACAGTACATATTGCATTTTGTTTCCTTGTTGATTGTTGAAAGAGGATCGTAGTTCAACTTTTTAATTGATACTTTCTTACGTAATTATTTTTGACATCTTCTTGAACTATCATAAAGTAATAGTTCCTTTACTTGAGTACAGTTTCTGGCGACTCAACCAACCTCTCTTGCATTCAGACTTTGTCTAGTTTAGTGTTACATCAAACCATGAAGAAACATATACCTTTTATGTTAGATTCTGATCACTGATGTGTGTTTGTTTTCCTCCCAACACCATAGTTCTACCCATCCATAACAGCCACTTTGTTTTCTTTGCCCATTTATTATTTATGGGGATGTTATCATGTGAACAAAGATGTCAAAACATACCCTCTGTGTAGGTAGTTTTTCAGGTTGACAGGACAACACGAGACGGGGAGAGAACTGTCACCACAAGATGGATCTGAGTATCTTTAGTGTCAATATGAGTCAAGTTGAGATGAATGGAACTGTACTTTATCAGGTTTGTGGGGGGTGGGGGGGTTGCTGTTGATGTGAACAAAATAGGTTGAGCGTCAGGGTTGTGATACAGCGGTGTGTATTTTGGGATCATCCAGCTGTTCTTACCTGAAAACCATAGTAACTCTTTGCAGCTTCACTCGTTCACACAGACAGTGAGGATGAACGCTCCTCTGTACTCAGCACTGCTGGTGCGACTCACAACTCCTTGACTATATATAGTATATGATTCTGGTCATCTGTTCAGGTTGCTTATCGATCCTAACTTAATAAGCCACTACTGTATGTCTCTCTGGCTTAAAATGACCCATGTTTACGTCCCTCTTGGGCTCATTTGAGGAAGTGCAAGAGTAAAGTATAAGTGATGTAGGCCAGCTGACGACTTTAAATAGGGACAGTTGTAAGAAGGAGGCTTTTGGGTCTCAAACTGAAGGTAAATGCGTTGATTTTCCTGACACTAACCATGTTGTTATTATGCCTAAACCTAAACATACCTTAGCCATGACGCTGTCACAGCCAAAATGCAACTGTTATGTAGTTTTCTAACACTATCAACAGTATTTTGTGTAATCAAGTTTCATGCTTATATGTCGTTTTGAGTGGAAATCGACCTATGCTGATACTCAAGCCTGACAACATGTTGGTCGTACTTTGATTCTTGAACCCTATACTCCAGTTTCACTTTAAAAATTAAACTGTTGAAAATGCTGCCATGTCCATTACAAATAATTTTGTGGTTTGAGTGAAGTACTCATGCTGACTAAAAAATAGCTGGAAGAGTTCCATTATCTATCTGTATGGCCCTTATCAGTTTTTAATGTTAATGTTCAGCTACCAAAATTTAACCAGCAGTAACCCCAGCTTCATAATAGATTAATATTTTTGTATGACTGTAGGAGGCTGACAGATATTACTGAGGAGATCATTCTATTATAACATGTTAGCCAACAGACTCTGTTAAAGGAGTGGGCAGGTGGTAAAAGCAGTGTGATTGAACAATAACCAACATGTGAAGAGATGCAGCTTGCAGCTGAACAATGGCCAGGGGATTTTGATGCAGAGAAAACAGAACAGAGAACTCGGCAGAAAAAGAGGAAAAAAAAACAAGCCTTGTTCTTTTGAGAGCTTTTACTCATCTGTTTGTTTGGTCCAGCTCTGGGCATGCCTGCTCCACAGTTTACCTTCCAGGCTTTCAGCTGATACTCTTATCCAAGCCAAATAATAATAAGTGCAAGGGCCAGAGACCAGAGACCAGTGCCCTAGAATGATCCTGAAAGAGCAACAGCAACAACAAAAAAAAGAAGCCAGGAGAGATAAATACAGAAATAGATGAGGTTCACTTCAACACTAACCCGTAAGGTTTACATGTTATCATGTTTCACATGTACTTAATGAACCACAACTTCAGTACAGAAAGGTGTCAATCAAACGCCACACAGCAGACATCAAAACCTCCTGTTGTCTCTAAAATCTCATTAACACAGGAATAATTTACAATAGGACCAGCAGTAATACACTTATTAGAGGCTCCAAATGAAGCAAATAAGACCAGAATGATTCCTGCCAAAAACAAAATTCAATAGTCAAAGTCGAAAGTCAATTGAAGCTTGGATTTTTTGGAGCCAGCATCTAGTCACGTCAGTGATATTACACTTGAAGGTACTTCCACATTGGCCTCAATTTCAAGCTGTGGTTGCATCCCCTTGAATACTAATGTGATGGTACTTGATCTGATGACACCAATTACATAACTAATAAAGTGTTGAGAAGAAATAAGTTAACACTTAGCCATGGTGGTTGTTTCTTGCAGTAGTTTATTCAGTCAGTCCTTGTATGTTAAAATTTGTTGATACAATGAGGTTTAAAGTTTGGTCATTAATTGTGATTGACAGCTGAAGTCGGAACTTTTAGCAAATCCATTTGTTTGCTGACCTTATAGTTAAAATGCCAATTAGCTGAGAGACAACATTTGGATAAATAGCAGAATGATTTCTTTTTTTATGAGACACAAAACCTGTATTTTGTAACTTAACAAATGTAAATTCAAGTTGTTTGTGTCTTCATACATTTGCCGGTAAAGTGTCTTTGATTTAATATACAGTGGTATAGTTTTCCAACACTAGTGATATTGATGTGCGGACATGGTAAACCTCCCAGACAAAATCTTGCCTGACAAAAAAACAGCAATATACTGGGCTGAGCTGTTCATTGTTAAAGAACTTTGATGTGTTAATGAATAAACTTCGTGGCCAACTTAATGATCTCATAGCAATGCTGAAAACTAAGAAATATTACAAGTAAACATAAAATCCAGCATTCCTTTTTATTTATAAGGGATTGTATTCAAGTGTTAAAGGAAGTCATGAAACCCAGCAGTGCCAACACCTTGGATTATACATTTATTACGATGCTTTGTTAGCCCCGATCAAAGTAGGCTGCAACTGAGGACTATGGACATGAATTATTAAAGGCTTGAGTAGATCATTTTTGAGGATTGTGATTGAATATAGCTGTTAATCAAAACGTTGGACAATGTGATGGACAGATTGATGGATGGTTTGACAAGAGGTGCATAAAAAGCATCAGGATCCCGAGTACCACAGCTGACTCTTTTCCGCAAACCTGCAGTTACAGTTACCACTACTTGTATGCACCCGCACATATATGTGTTTTGGCCTCTTTTCCAGGGCACATTGGATTGTTTCCCCTCCTTTGTGGCTGCATATAGTTGCTCATGAATATTCAGCGTGTGCAGACAGGTCCCAGATGTAAGCATTAGGCAGAACTGGGCCATGTGTGTATAATTGAAGAATTCCATTAAACATTCAACTTGAATGGCAGTCCGGGATATAAGGTCCACGTGAGTGTATCAACACTTCGGCGTAATTGTACTGTATAGGGCTGGGCAAGGTGGCCAAAAATGTTATCATGATTAAAAAAAAAAAATTCAATCGATAATTATCATTATGTCAGATCATAATTTTTTTTCAAGTTTAAAGGCTGATTTTCAGTCCTGAGTCAAAGTTGAGAAAACAAGATTGTTATTTGTGGCTGTAAAGTCTTCTTTACGGTCAGAACATTACAAACACTTGTCAAACAGTGGGACATTTCATAAATCTAGAGGTAGGACATTCAAAACAACTATATTTATAGTTTTTCAAAATCAAAATAGGAAGGAGTAGAATTAAGTAAAACAACAAAACCTTGAAATATTTAGTTTTAAGTGACTATGTAAACAAAATAATCTGTAAATAAAAAAAGAAAGATGTATGTATGTATAAATGTATATTGCACCTTCGTACCAGCATACTGTATTTCCTCCAATAAGAACTTAATTAACAAACTTTTAACTTAACTGAACGTTACAAAAATAAACACATTACGTATTTACCTTTAGTTTGAACCTGACACGAATATTAGTCTGTTGTGTTTTAGTCCAGAGTTTGTTATTCTGCCATATCCATCCCCAACCCCCTTCTAAGGTTCGTCCCTATTTAACAGCATCACCAGCTTTGCACTCTTATTCATAAAACCACAAGAGGTACGTAAACACTTCAATTCAATCTGCTCCAAAAAAAACAACCAGTATTTTCCTGTAAGGCCGGGCTGTGTTTGTATTTGTGCATGTAAGGCTTTTCAACCACGTGATGTTGGTGTATTCTACAGTTCCATAGTTCCATTCCGAGTAACACTTCATAGACATTGTCGTGTTTGTGGTAAAATGTGACCCCAAATCATCTGATTTACCACTATTTACTTGGCGTTAATCATTGTCTCTTCCTGTCTGCTGGCTCTGATCTCAAGTAATCATGAATATTTACTGCGAGTTATGGGAATCATGACCTAATATTATGTCTTCGCTTCTACAATTGCTTGCATGTTTCTGATTGCATCACAGTCTCCTCAGGAATACGTATTGTGAAACCATTGCCTTTGATATCTCCAGCATGTGCTGCATTATACTTGCACACAGTCTGTCATTAGTGGACTTTTTTTTTTTTTTCTGGTCATTTTATATCTGTGCAACCATTGGTGAGAGCTTCTCCTTGGACAGTGCTGTTCTTACCAGCTTAAGCCTTTTGTAATAACAACGAATTTGTTAAAAATCTAAATTCAGGTTGTTCTTCAGAGTCTCATATTGACAGAAGTGGGATCTAGAATAAAGACTAGATTGCAGAGTTTACTAATGTGGCATCTCCATTCACCATAAGCCTGGTTTTAAAAGCCAAAACAAACAATTCAATGTGCGAAACAGCATGAATGGCTCCATGATTACTGCTGTCAGCTCGCCTGCCACTCACAAACCTCATGAGTCATAGCCAGTTAAATATAGATGTAAAAAAATAAAGTATAAACTAATGTATGAGGAATGTGAGGTTCATGTGTAGTTTAATTGTATGGCACTTTCTGTTCTTAATGAGGTCTTAAATGTATATATCTGAAGCTCCACATTATTTAACTACTTCCTGTCATCATCATTTCAATTTGCAGTAGTTCCTGGTATATAAATTAAATAATGTTATCTTTGGTGTCACTAGTTATGAAATAGGAGATTCTGATTTTTTTCTATTAAATAAATACACGCAATCAAATCAGCTAATATTGGCTAGCAACCTAACCGCAGCTTCCTGGTCTAGTCAGAGAGCCTGAGGGGAAATGACTCAAAGTTTTAGTTATTTTAAAAGCCTAAAAGATTGTGGATTTTTGAGAAAATATTTGTAGCCCCAGGGGCTCTTGCAAAGTTGGCCGGTTACAGTATGATAGCATTACAGATTACATAGTGTTACTAATGTTACTGTTTGATCATGGACCAGGGTTATTATCCTCTTAACTAAGAAGCCCAAAATGGACAAAACAAACTGTGGTAACTGGGGACTTCTGCATGTTTTGCAGCCACCGTAGGAAGGGGGGGGGGGGGATTCAGTTGGGTGTAATCTGCAATTTCACCAGTAGATGTCACTAAACATCACACACTGAATTTTTAAAGTTAATGTAATGGTCTCAATCAACTTTTTTGTTAAGGTTCTAGATCTAAGTGTGTGAACCAGAATATAAAAGTAAAAGCATAAAGCCTAAAGAACACCTTCACTTGAAGACTTAGCACCATTTGACGGCTGTTTCAGAGGCATCTATGCAATTTTACAGCTGCTCAGCTTTAGTAAAAGCAAGGTCATGAAAAGGAGTGCACTTCCATGTTAACACTGGGCACTTACTGCAAACTTGGCCTGGCAATTATTCACTGTGAATTGAAGAGCATGCTCATTTCTTTGCTTTCATACTCTTTTTCTTGCCTGTATTCACAAATATGCACAGAGGCGAGCTCACAGACAGTGTTTTCTTTTTGAATGCAGTCGACCATCTGTGTCCCTGTTTGCTCTGGTATTCCTTGCTTTTCTGTCTGAACATTAAAAGAAAGAGCAGCTTAGCAAAGAGCTTCAGGCAGAATGCCGTACTTGGCTGTGAAGTACGGTCTTAGATTTTTCTTCACTGTGGACACAGAAGTAGTCATTTAGCTAAATATCCACTCATTTGAGAGTTGTACCAACAAGCAGATACTATGCCTACGAGACGCATTCATAATTTGTCAGTCCTATTGGTCAGTCCCCATACGTTTTCTCAAATGCCTGATGCTCTCAAACCCTCTCAAAAATGGAATAATACCCTTTTGCTCACCTCGCTTTTCTTGCACATCTCGGCTGTGAAGTAGCTCCATTCTCATCTGACTGGATCGGGTCAGGAAGGAAGCAATTGAAGGGGACTAATAGCAGTAAATGAAAGTTGTGACATGGGGCACAGAAGAAAGAGGACAAAAGCCGACTTTTGACTTGTAGTAATAGTTCCATAGGTCTGTAGGTTCAATAGGTCCTGTGTCCACATAATAACTGGTTAGCTAGAATGATAGCTTTCCTGAGCTTTCCTCCAAAGTTCAGGAAAAGGGAGCAAAGCAATATAAAGTAACTTTAACGAACATAATCCAAAGTGCAGAAGCAGTACTACACACTTCAAATAAGATATTGTTTAAAGCAATTATACATAAAGTCAAGAAAAAAAGCTTTGTTCTGGCTGCTCAAATATGAATACCAATTTATTCTACGTTTTTATGTCATATTTAATTTTTGGAGGTTTAGGGTTGAACTTGATAAGGCTGACAAGAAATGCAATTTAAAGGTGTCACCATGGTTTTGTAAGGCTGTGATTTTTAACTACTTTCTGACATAGTAGCATACAGCATGAATGATTAAATAAGCTATATCTAGTATTTCTACTTTCAAAAATGACCTAAAATTATCATTAGAGTGTTTAGAATAAGGAGTTCTGACCTCATGCAAAAGATGTCAACATATTGTATTGCAGAGATGTGAACTGAATTTATTCACAGCCACAGGCAGGGGTGTTGCTGTGAAGGTAGTGACCACTAGAGGGAGTAGTCAGTCACTCTGCCAGTCTCCCAGGGCGTTGAAAACTAACACCGAGGCCGAGTTAAGGATGGGAACCATTAAGAAACAAGTTTCAGAGTCAAAGAAAGTTACAAAGTGATAAAGCATAGAAGCATTTGTTATTGCTTTCACCACTGAACACTGTACTAAAGTGAGAGAATGAAGTTTGATGCTGAAATCGCGACATTTCTTCTCCACTGGTGAGTTTGATTATGAAGCTTATGAAGGTATGAAGTTAAACGTTATGTTATTATATTTGCTAAGTTCATTGTTTGTTGATCCACGGTTCAGACTAAACAGTGACAGTTCTGACCGTGTTTGAACAATTCAAAACAGATCTTTAGTGCAGCTATTGACAACGCAAAGTGTATGAAAAACTGAGGTGATTAGTGTTTTTACTGTGGCTGTGTTCTGTCTAACAGCACTAAGCTAACAGAGCTATAATGTAAACTATGGGCTGACGCAGCAGAAGATTATAAGACAGCAGTGTTATTTTGACTGCGTTTTTTTTCAAACTTGATGACACCATAATACAGATGTTTCAGACTTTATTCAGTGAGTGGTACCGTTTATGGAGATGTATTGGAGATGTATTGTGGAGATTTGTTGTTGGTTTTAGTAGCCGTCGGTGCATTCTGATTCGTGACTTGTCCCTGCTGTCGATAGTTTGGAATATCAATACTACATACGTACTTACTTAGGTCTTTAAATTCCTCAGGGGACATAGGCCATTGATGAAATCCTCTTAGGTCTTGTGCCCTCCACTCTATTTGTTGCCATGACAGCCCCTCTGCTTTCATGTCCTGTTCTGTGGATCTTCTCCAGGTGGTTCTCGGTCTCCCTCCCTTCCTCTTGCCTTGTGGATTCCACATTAAATCCTGTTTTATGATTGATTTATTGTGTTTTCTGAGTGCGTGACCTATCCATCTCCATTTTCTCTTCCTGATTTTGTTTTCTATTGTTTCTTGAAGTGTATGTATATGGTGAGTTCTTTGGGTTAATGTTTCTTAACCCCAAGAAACATTAATCAAGTAAATAATAAAACAAATAAAAATGTTGTGCAAAACCTTAATTGCCATTACTTACAGCCCTACCAAATTGCATTCAGATTTAACTTTTCTAACCATTTTCATTTGCTTTACCTTATATGGGCCATTATTACACATACAAAACAAGCCAGATTATAATAAAAATCACCAGTTAAAGGTTCATTTCAGTCTTGTTTTTTATTGCTTATTATTATTAAGTGACATTCAAAAAAACATGCATTTTATATATTCTGTGTAACTCATGAAGATTTATGTAAAAAGAATATGTGCTACACGTCACTACTGACTAGTGTAAGTTTGAGTCCATGTGCTGAGACTGATTTTAGTCACAGCTTTTGGTCAGACGTTTGTCTGTCTGTGTGAGTGTCTCTCATGACTGCATGGTGAGTTCAGGTCCCATAGGTCCCATCACTTTGACTCAAATGTGTTCAAAAGTCTGAAAGTCAGTTTTTAACTTTAACATCATTACCAAACACCTATTTTCTGCAATCTTTTAGGTACTATAGCAGAAAATGTGTTTTTTATTTGTATTAAACTGTTCAGAACTGTGATAGTTAAGCATGAAAATGATAAATGATGATTTTAAGCTTACAAGAAAAATATTCTCTTGGGTTTCAATGGATGACAGAAGTAGCTTAGTAAACATCTAAGATTTAAATGCTTTTTCCATCTGTTTTTTGGTTACAGGACAGCAGTTTGTACCAAAAAAATTAGAAAATAACGCATTAGCTTCACCTTGTAAATGTTACCCAGAACGTTTTCTAAAAGTCCTATAGGGCAAAGTCGGTTGCTTTGCATTGTCTTTCGAAACAACCTACCTGATGGACATACAGTCAGATGAGAAATTCAATGATACCCCACAACGTAAAGTGTGTTAGTGAGGTGTTGGTTCAATACGTGCCTCCAGAGCAGCTTCAGTGAGCCTTGGCATTGATTCTACAAATCTGTGAACTCTACTGGAGGGATGAACACCATTCTACCAAAAGATATTCCCTCATTTGGTGTTTTGATGATGGTGGTGGAGAGCTGTCTCTAACACATCGATCCAAAATCTCCCATAGGTGTTCAGTTGGGTTGAGATCTGACCACAGCATATGATCCACATCATTTCCGTACTCATCAAACCGTTCAGTCATCCCGCCACAGACCACTCGAATCGCGTTTCCTTTCATTCGTCACCTTTCCTGTATCTGCAAGTGAACTCAAAACCTGCTTCGTATGCTTCGTGTCTACACAGGGACTTCACTAAGCCCCTTGTGTCGATCATGAATCTGGCTTGAGGAGTATGAGCTCTCCTCGTGTCTCACACTAATCACAGATGAACTCTCAGCTGAAGACAAACCACTTGACACGGCGATGCACCATGTGTGTGTCACTGGTGTGTTGATTAAAGCAGCAGGTGGTAGATTAAGTGAAATGACACGCTGATGAATTTGTGTATGTGTTTGTGTTTAAAAGCCTTTGTATGTGAGGAAACAGTGCCTTTGTTTGCAAGGCATGGAATTTTAACGAGGTACTAGAGGTCTCCGTCCTGTCGTTATTCGTAAATACCTTGGAATCGCTGTGTGTGTGAGCCCAGCGCCCTTGCTCTTTACATCCTCTTCTCGTTTTTGCAAGTCTGTGAGTTAGTTAAGCCCAGTCAACACAAAAGAGATGCTTGTTAAATCCTAACTGCGGCCACAGGATGTGCATTCTTAAAGAGATGAGAAACTGTGGCTGAGAAAGCTGATATTGTCATTCTGCCCAAAATATAGGTTTTGCTTCACTTTAAAAAGGTTTCTCTGATGTCGACAAAAATGTCCATAACTGCCATTTAAATATTACATATTGATATTGTTTTCCGTTTTCACTGGTCACATCTTTTAACTAACTTCAGTCCTGATCATAAATAAAACATGCAGTCATTTTCAGAATCTCAACCCTTTAAATATGAGTTAGTTTACATTGTACCAGTGCTGTTCATGGAAAAACACCAACAGGTTGCTAGGAGGAACTTTTTTTCATTTTCAGAGTCTGGGAAATGTCAATAATTCACAACACTGATTTTGATCATTTTTTGTGCACTTGCATCAGTTTGAAAAAAAAACAACACAAACTTTCACTGGTTACCTTAAAGGACAAAACATCCTCTTCCTATACATTTCCATATATTATTTTCCAGATCTTTTAAGAAATATCTGCACACACACATCATTTTAGTGACACACAGTCCTCTGCCATAGACGAATAGTTCTCAGCAAAATGCCTTATATTCACCCCATAGGGCAAACATGAGAAAATGTCTCAAAATAGTTTCAACTCCAGTATTGAAGCCAGTGCCATGGATTGAAAACCTGATATAATGGAATAAGATTTTACGCTGTAATGGCCAAGGATTTAAAAAAAAAAAATGCTTAATGGGATTAAATGGGGACATTTCTGTCCGTAAGGAGCTGAGTGTTTTGGCCACACAGTTTATATTGACGGAAGGAGCTGAGACTGAACTGAAAAAACTGTCAAACATGGCTGAAAAATAAAAAGCCAAAAATGTCCCAAATGAAGCACAGTTAACAGTTCACAGTTAACAGTTAAAAAAATATTTTAACAGTTAAAAAAATATTTTAATCTGTATATCATAAATAACCTGCCGGGTTTCAATGTGTAATGTTGCTCAATTGTGTGTTGTTTAGTGGCAGCTTTTCTGTTTGTTGCTTAGGACAAATAATTAAGTGGCGATATGCCTTCAATAGAGAGATTTTATTAAGAGCTGTAGTTATTGCTATTGTTCGCGCTCCAGCTGACACTTGGGACCAACCTGCTGAATGAATGGTGATCAATCATCGTACATCTTACTAATTAAAAAATCCTTATTAAAGTCCTGATTAAAAATGGATTAGGTGTTTTTTCTGGTTTTATATGAGGCAGTGGTCATGTCTCCAGGGATTTGTATTGTAGGCAAATATGTTTTCACAGCACAGAGGGAACACAAGTGATGTGTGCACTTAATGCTGTGAGTGTTTTCTCACCCTTAATCAAAAGGCTCTTTGATTGCTATGGAAGACTGAATGTTCTGTTAGCAATATCAGTTAAATGCTGATGGCGATGTCAGAAACAATAGAGAAGGAAAGGACATACATTATCTTCCAATTCAGAATCTTAAACAGCTGGATGTTAGCTCTTCAATTACCAAATGGTGTCACTCCTTTCTAACAAACATCTCAGCAGGTTAAGGTCAACAATAGCCTGTTTCTTCTGAAAAACATCGGCACTGCAGCTTCACTAGGCTCTCGGCTCAACTATATCTTTGAAATTTTAACATTCACCAAGTCACCGGTGACCTGTTTAAGTAAGGTTAGGGTTACACTTGAGCCATGTTTGAACTGATATAGTTTAGGTTGTGTTTTAGCCACATGCTAAGCACAGAAACTAGAAGATGGTCCCTTTCAAATGAAGTCTAATAATCCATTTTGGCATTAAACTTCCATGAAAATATTGGATGTAAAAAGGTTAAATATGCAGCTGCTTAAGTATGAATTTGTGGTGTGGGAACCTTGCATCCTGTGACTACAATGAAAATCCTCCTGTGATTCATCCTATATTTTGTTCACCCAGAGGCAAACACAACCTTGATTTTGTTGAAGGGAAACATAATTTGCCATTGAAGGATGCACTACTTTCCTGTCTTTCCTCAAAGGGCAGGAGGCAGGTGGGGCAGATGGTAGATTTACATTACAGTCCATGGTTGAAAAGCGCAATTAACAGTTAAAACACAGAAACACACTAGCAGTAGATACGCACATATCAAGTAATGTTGATATGAAATGTGTCTTTGGTTGAGTAACATTGAGATTGTATTTTATTTGTATTTAGCAGAACTGTACAATGGCAACAGTTTTTCTGCAGATGTGTAGGGCAATCTGTACTCAGAGTTAAAAAGAAGCTACTGAACAACAGTATTTGATTTTAACTGTTGTTGAAAGTGCAAACAGTAAAAAAAAAATTCTGAATGACTCCAGCAGCCACTGGACCTACTACCGTTGCATTCAAGGTGAACACATCCGCTGGGTGAGATTCATCTGCTGGATGTAGAAGTTTTTTATACCCCTCCCAACTCTTTTAAAGTGCTCATTAAACATCCTTTTAACTAAGGCATTTCAGCTCTCACATCTCCTAAGAAACAGTTGAACAAAGCTCTGTCCTGAAATAACCTGAAATGCCCTGGAGACCATTTTAAAGGAGCTTTTCAAAAGGATGATCGTTCAGTTCCTCTGCCTACACCCTCTGTTGCTAAGCAATAGAACTTTAACCCCTTCCCCCACTGCTGGGGTTAAAGGCTGCCAAGGTAACCTTTACACAGATCGACATCGCAACCTTTCACGGATGGAGCAACAAGAAAAAAAACATTAATGCAGGCTTTCTCTTTGCTGCATGTTTTGCTGTGTTGATTGCTGAAATAGGACTGAATATTTAAGAAAAAAGATTAAACTGCAATAGACACATACCGTATAACTATTTCGTATAGCTGTAAATAGAAAAGGTATATGTATAAATGATATTTTATATGACAAGTGTGGACTAATGCTCAATACAAAAGCAACAAATAAATAAAATACAAAGAGCAAAACTAAGACGAAGTCACGTTGTACATGTAAACCTGTGAAAATGCAACAGTGATTCAGAACATTTAAAGGGGCTATTTGTAATATTTTTACTTTAAAATATTCAAAAATGACCTAGAATATAATAAGAAATAAGAAGAAATAACAGTTTTAAGCCAAACATTTCAAAATATTGTATTGCAGAGGTATCTTCAGCAGTTAGCATGCTAACCAGCAAGCCCCACTATGTCTCGTAACACTAGAGTGAGTAGTGGGGAATGAACCTTGATGCTGAACTTGCAGTGTTTCTCCTAGACTTCTAAGTTGGTTGTGTAGCGATAGCTTGCAATGATGTAACGTTACTGACAGTGTTAATATGCTTGCTCTGATAGCACTTTGTTGCAGTTCAGACCAAACTCGGGCAACTTTATGTAGTGAACAAACCAGACACTGACTTTTTTTGGACAATGGCAACACAATTGACACAGAAAAATGTTTTAAACAGATTTGATTTATGGTTTTGCTGTGGTTGTTTTCTTGCTAAAATCTGATCTAAGCAGTCTATAACAACTACATTCTCAGCTATGATTAGGCACTAGAACCATGGCAATTAGGAAAATCTGACTAGTCAGCAAAACACAAAACAAGCTCAGAAGTAGACTACATCATGTGAAGATGACTGTAACTTACTAGTTCACTTGAAGAAGAACTTACCGCAGAAGTTAGAAGTCGGAGGAATGACGTGACATTCCAGTACGACAAGTCAGAAAACCAACAGCAATATGAGTTCTAGCCAGATTAGCCCCTGTTAGCTACACCCGTTGATAACACACTACAGTGTATTTAGCAGACACAAAACCTGTAGCGACATGTCCACAGATAGAAGATGGACAATATTGTGGGTACGGCTGATTTATGTGACACAAATAAGCCAGATGCGCTAAATAACAGCTTATTGCTGCATCTGTCGCTACTGTTGATGCACAGATCTTGAAGCTTGAACTCCAGCTTGGTGAAGTTGACTTTCCGAGTGGGAAATTTCAGGAGATGTTTCAGTTGAAATTTCCAACTGGAAACTCGAAATTCCAAGTCCAAATGTACAATAATTGTAAGAGTAGTGGCGATGAGGGGGAGATACTTGGTACACTACTGTTGATCAAAGTTCCAAATAATCAGAGATGGCAGACCCTCGGCCCCTTGGATCATATCGACTACGCTGAATAATTCTACAATGTTGTGGAAATGTATATGTTATAAATCCGTTCCTTGACCCTGAAAACATACTTCAAGGATCTGGATTCATGTTTCTATCATCAATCAATCAGTTTCAGTGTTAATACTGTTCTATTATCAGTATGAACAGGTCTGATATTAAAAATGAACAAATAATGAATGCTAAAACCAAATCTGAAGTTAATATGTTCAAAACTGAGGTCAGGAATGGCCATCAAATATGGCAGATTTAGAAATGAAATGAAAATAGGCTCTCAGTTCTGGATCGTCTTCTGGATCAGCATGGAGCCGATGCCCTATCTCCCAATGGTGAACAATTCTTTAAAAAATTCTGTAATCCGTATTTGAATCCGGGTCCAGACCATCTTCTAGGAGGATCGAGATATGGTAGAGAACTGCCCTGTGTAAAACCTTCAGGTCGAAGTGTATCACAGTTTTTTGCAGACAGTGCAGGTTGGGTGAGGGTAATAATAAGTCCTGAAAGAAAACGTCATTCAGGTTACAGTTACATATAAAGTTAGAGCACTACAGCAAAAAATAAGAATCAGATCTGTACATTTTAAGTGTTTGCAACTTTGTGTATGACTGGCAGTTCCGGTGTGCACTCACTTTCTCTTTTTATTGATTTACTGCACTTCTCAAAATGTGACAAACTTGAAAAATCCTGGAGATATATTGAATATTCTGTCAAATCTTGTAACAAAAGAGGAGTAGAAATTGGTGTGTGTCTCTACTTTACTAGATTTTTCTCTCTGTGGTTGATCATTGTTGCAAAATGTCAGCCTTTAAACGAAGCACTTCCCCATCGATTCATAGTAACAGGCATCGCTGATTAGATTTCCCTCCATTTACATCAGGTGTATTGAAATTGATCAAAATGGGACTGATATTTACACATGCACAAATAGAGAAACCACCAAAAACCATGCAAAATCAGCCCAAAGCAGATAACCTTTAGCTTTTTAGAGCTTTGGAGTGGATTTTGTTTTTTACGTTTTAATATTTTATTTTAGCACCTGCAAAGTTAACATACAGGAGATTAGAAATAAAATGCACTACTGCTGTATGCACATAAAACTAGAGTGGTTATCTTGTGTTTTTGTGCCGTCGGTCCGAACAGACAGGCAGGCGGATCTGGGTCGGTCTACATTTTAACTCATAGTCGTCCAAACAGATGACTTCAATAATGTTGGACAGACAAGTGGAATTCATTTCATTTTGAACATGTCTGCGTAGTTGAAGACATGCATCAATCGTGGGCCCTAAAGGCTGATTGTCATTTAACGCATCCATCACTGCTAAATGATTATCATACACATATACAGACACACACGTATATATACCGACGTTATCAATCAAACTCAAACTGGCTTCACACCCTGTCATCTCAGTGATACAAAGAACCCAGAGCTTACAGAGATTATCTCCACTGAATGAACATGCTCATCACTTGTCTGTCATCTCTGGCCTTTTCCTGCCTTCGCTGCTCGAGCTTCCTAACGACCTTCACGAGGAAGCAAACCCAATGAATATAATTTACTCCTACAAATTAAACAGAAAATATGTTGTAACTTCTACTTGGAATGTAAATGACCTGTTGTTATCCAAAATCTTAAATACATTGCAACAGAACAGGAGGATAAACATAAAAAAAACTGTATGTAACTGTTTCATATGATTCATATAGTATTATAGTATATTAATAATGATAATAATAAACCACCAAACGGGTCAAAGTCATCCTGTCATTGTGCTATTTCTCTTCACTGAGGAATGTCTCCAGTCCTCACATAAGTTTGATTATAGAAGACCAAAACACATATGATGATTAAACAAAGTATCTTTAAGAACACTAAAAGCTTTGCATGGCCGTCAGTACAAATCAGTCTAAAATGAAAATAGGTATTTGAAGAAAACAGAATGTTTAAGAATGAATATTGTGAAAATCAATGCATTTCAATAGGGGTAAATTTGATCCCATGATGGTTATAAGTACAAATGACCAAATTTTTAATGTGGATTTATTTAACAATAGGGAATGTAACACAACACAAGTTTAAGAAAAGTCAGCAACTGGGGAGCTTCAGTATTTCATTAAAACAGAGTAATACAGCTACAGCTATGGATAAATTTGACCCACCGGCGGCTCTAGTGCTAAATCTACCTGCAGCTAACAATTATTTTCTTTGTCAATTAATCTGTCGTTTGGTGTAAAAAATGTCAGAAACTGGTGAAAAAGTGTTTCCCAAAGCTCAACATGTCGTCTTCAAATGTCCTGTTTGGTTCACAACACAAAGATATTACTGTCATAGAGGAGGAAAGAAATTAAGATGTTGGAATCAAATTTTTGCTGATTAGTAATTATCAAAATAGTTGTCAATTAATTTAGTAGTCAACAAGTAATCAATTAATCACTGCAGCTGTAGTGATATGTATGTTGCATATCTTTCTTATGTTTATCTGAACAATGTCTACTTTGAAAATCGACCATCCGCCCCACCTACGTACCCCCTGCCCAATGAGGAAATGCAAAAATGTTGCACATCCTTCAATGACAAATTGCACTGATATTATACTCATCCATAGTTTGCAGTTTGAAACATAAAGTTGCAACACTTTTTTGACTGTATTGCAGTGTCTGCTTGATTTAAAGCCTTTAAGCTTTGAGACATTAATGGATCAAGGCTCAAAGTGTTTGAGCCTGTCTCTCATGAGCAGTGTAGTAGAGGATTGCCAACAGAATGACTCTGTGGCATGTGTTGCCATTGGTCAGTAGCGGAGCTTTGAGCAGACGTCTTCAGGCTATTCATCTGTGAGATGTTTAATTGTAGACATGATAAAAGACCTGACTGAGTCGTGGTAGGATCCTAAAGAGCAGTGACTTTTCAGAAGCTCAGTTTGTCAGACTCGTTTTTGGATTTGAAAAAACTGCTCCACGCTCTGTGGATGCTTTTCCTCTGTATCAGTGTCACCGGTAACCTTTTCCCGCAGGCTCATTTACAAAGTGCGTTTGGTTTAAATAACATGGGGATCTCTGGTGATATGTCACACTTGTTAACATGACAGTGGCTGTCATTTTGTTACAGTAATTTAGTGTACATGTAGGTGAGTAATGGAACAGGAATTTATCATTACAACAAAGTATTTCCAGATGGCTGACTTTAATGAGTCTGTTTAATCTCCCCCTGAGATGGAATGCTGTCTGTCTCGTCTGTATGTGAGCTAGAATTTATTTTGAGGTGAGACGACACAGAGTAGAAAAGTATCCCTAAATTAGCAGGCTACAATCGAAAAAAGATCTGCTTACCTAATAAAAGCTCCCCAGCTGCCTTTTCACACACATAAATGCATACAGTTCTATTGTCCTGATGCGTTCCTATTCACAAAATGCTAATAGAGGGTTTCTAAATGTCTGATTTGAATACTGTTTTTTTTCAGAACCCCACCAAAATTCACACATTTTTCCTCAAGTAGCAGAGACTGAGATCAAACCTCTCTCTTGTAAATCGATTTTTAAAGCCTCTTAACATCCATCAGGTTATAGGTTGTTTTTTTTTTGTCCAGATGCTAAACACAGAAACTACAGAGTATTCCTTTTCAAATGAAGTTTAATACATGCACGCAGGTCTTAAGCTTCATTCGGCTGTGGCTCAGGAGGTACAGCGGGAACCCCACAGGTTGTGCCACTGGTGTGAATGTGTGTGTTTGTGTGTGCGAATGGGTGAATGAGGCACACTGTAAAGTGCTTTTGTTGCCGTCAAGGTAGAAAAGTGCTATATAAATGCAAGTCCATTTACCACTTTATTATAAGCCAAACCCTAACCTTAAGGCAGTGGTTAGCAAACGTTTTCAGCTTGAGACACAAAAAATAAACGTATAAATGTCTCCTCGGGACCCAAATTTACAAGAACAAATAATGAATTTCCATAATGTCTACATTTTTACTGACTCTTCCACTGTCAGAAAAAGTGGGATTAAATGCAATTTGCTGAAATGTCACAACATCAATCATAGATACAGATAACCACAACAATCACTTCTATCGCTGAGCAGCATACAGTCACGAACTAACAGACGAGTGAAACAAACAATTCAAATGCCAACGTACACAAACAAACATATGACCGACTTTCACCTTGTTGCGTCTTTCACTTAGGCAGACCTAAGTGACAGTACATGGAACTTTCAAGAAGGTAGCTGAAGGTATGAAAGAGGTAGGCTGTCCGCCACTGGTGTGAAAAAAATCCTATTTTGACACAAAGGGCGAGGGTTATGGTTAAGATTAGGTTTAAAACAGAAGAATCGTAAGGCTAAAATGCATGTAATAGGTTGATTTGAAAGGGAACATCTCGTTGCTACATGTTAAGCATGTGGCTAAAACCCAACCTAAACCACATCAGTTCAAACATGTAACCCTAACCCTTCATTGGCCTGGTGGACGTTATGAGGTTAAGGTTTCCCGAGCTTCACCATGGCCAGATTACGCTGCTGGGGGCTATGCTAGGTAATCTGAGCATCATGTGATACACAGCGACTCAAGTGCTAGTCTGATAACACACTGGTTTCTTTAGAAAAATACACCATGTAAACATATAAACAAAAGGTTTGAATGTTTTACAAAGCTGTGCTCTAGACCCTTTAAATGCTGCCACAAGGTTCAGCTGTTAAAATGACTGTGAACAAATGGAACCTGTGGCTGATGATATATATTCTGGTTATAAGCAACAGTAAAATACCAGTGATCACAAGTTTAATACATAATGTAGTATGTTGAATGTGTTTATTTTGCTCTCATGGATCCCAGTTTAAATCCCATGTGTTATCGTAACAGGTGTTCAGCATATGCCTAACCTACTTCTGTCACAGACGTTCACACGGGAGAGAACAGTGCTACTTTTCTTGCTCTCCCTCTTTTTTCTCTCTCTCTATCCCACACACACACACACACACA
>JAPQRN010000018.1:18379562-18415992 GCA_037367275.1 Coranthus polyacanthus
CACACACACACACACACAGTTACACATTGGGTCTTGTCGAATGTGTCAAAGAAAGTAGGATCTTAAAGCCAGCGAGTGCTTTTCAGCCCCAGAGACGGCCCTTGATTTGAAGTTGTACATTACAAACCTGATGGATGTCACAGCTTGCTGCTGCAGACTCAGGTTAATGAGGCTGATGTGTAGAAAGTGCTGGAGTGGTGCAATCTCCTGAAAACTGTCAGTCAGTCAGCAATCTGAATGTCATCAGACTCTGAATCAGCCTGAGACATGAGGTTGCATCAGGCCTTTCAGCGCGTGGGGAGCTTTGGCCTGAACTTTTTAATGATGCAAAAATGATTTGGGACCCACTTAAGCGCGGACCATCTGTGTTTAGTTGTCATTTTTATTATATTTTCTTCCAACTAAAATGACCTCAAACGTACACACAGAGCCCACTGAGGTTCACCTTGAGACACTTGGAAATCTATGCTCTCGATTTATAAACTATGTCCACAGATTTGAAATCTGGTTTTGTAACTTCTCCAAAGTCGGAATGATTCAAACTAAAGGGATCAAAAATTTAAATATAATATAACATTAGGAAGCTAAAAATTGTTAGAAAGGCAAACTATTCCTTTTTCCAACTGTAGTAAGATATACAAATGTGCGAGGCGTGCAGGGACTGACTACATAGTACAACAATGAAAAGTTCCCAATTCAGGATAAGAGCTTATTCTGTTAAAATAACAAACTCAGACATATCAGATGTAGCAGGTTCTTTTCAAGTCCTTAATACAATTACAGTTAAAGCTGCAGGAGCCGAAATCACGGGAAAATACACAACTTCTTTCTGCAGCTCTCTCCTCTCGGTCCAAATCAAAAGACTAAATATGAATATAGATGAGCTGATGCTGTTTCACGCAGTGGTGGAAAAGAGAAGACACTTTTCCTAGCGTCCGTGTCGAGCTGCAGAGTAGAGCAGTAGAGTCGCGTATAGGATCAGCGATCGGTAATTACAGCTGTCAAACATGTATTTAACCCCCCTACCTGTCTGAAAACACCAGTGATTAGACAGGGTGGTAGCAGGGTGGTTTTCCTGCAGCCCGAAAATGAGTCCACGGGAGTTGGTAGAAATCTTGTCTCCTCTCAGACCACTTGAACGACAGTGAAAAGAATTTATTGAATATTTACCCACCAAAAAAAAACCCAAACCCAAACCAAACACACCAAAAACCATCAAGCACCGCAGCTTTAAGCTTTGACCATGACATAAACAATCACAATTTAAGCAATAACATGCAGTATCTTCAGGCACATCTGCTCTGTGTCATTGTTAAAAATGAATTGGCTATGACTGAATTACCATGTTAATCAGCTGATAATTATAAGTGCGTGACACTTGCAAATTATTTGTGTCTTTGTGTTTCTTTTTTGCTGCCGGCTAAATCCAACATTAGGATTCATGATGGTGATCATGCAGAGGAAGTTCAACGCTGTGTGTGATTAAAGCCACTCCTCTCACAATCACAACACTGCTTGAGAAAAACAGCTTTACATATCATTAAGTTAATGTATGTTTGTTTGCATGTAATGATTGGATTGATATGACATGACATTGTATGTATATAAATTGCCACAGGCAGCTTTTGGTTGCTATAGAAACTAAAAGGATGTTTTCTTTTTTTCAACATCGTGAACACAAGACAATCAGCTTACAGACATAAAAAGGATATTATAAAAAAAGAGTTCATAGACAAATGAAATTTCGCTAAACTTGATAAGGATTTAGAAAACGTTGCTCAACATACGTGAAAATGAAAAGATCAATCAAATAACTTAAAGGTCCCGTACTGTGAAAATGCACTTTTATTGGGTTTTTAGGTTTGTATAAACCCTGTGGTGTAAAATAAAAGCTGTGAAAATATGAACTTGCTCAGTACTGTCAGTCCTCTAGTGTCCCCACCACAAAATGCCGTCCAGAGAAAACAAGCCAATTAGAAAATCCTTTGCTTGTGATGTAGTAAGGTAGAACCATCGATACAACTAGAAAAAATCGCAATCTCTGAATAGATTGCATGTGATTGCTGAACGTTTTGCTTCAGTGCGCTGAACTGCAGTTGAATCTTGGCTGAATTTAGTTGAAATAGCTTAAATTTAAAAACACTGTCAAAGTGAAAAAATATAGTTGAAGGAGAAGCTAAAATAGTTAAAATTATGAAACACTGTTCAAGTGAAAACAATTCAGTTAAATCAGAAGGTGATATACATTAAGGCAGCAAACATTGTAAGAGGGTTAGAGGTTGAGGATCTCAAACTGCAGCTGAAACACTCAGAGGACGCTCTTCTGCAGCACATCCATAAAATAAATGATCTACAAAGAAAATTACTGGAGATGGAGCCAGAGAAATGAACTTACCAAAATCTGCTGGAATGATTAACATCTGATCTCAGCTCTCAGAAACAGCTGAAAGTAAAAGATGACGACAAACATAGCATGAACCTTGCTCTCCTGAAGCTGGACATGTCTGTAAAGGACAAAGCAGCTTCTGAGGCTCGTTCAAGAGCAGATGAACTGGAAATAGTGATTGAGATGGAACAAGCAGAAACTAAGAAGGCAAGAGATGAGCTGGCGGCTGTTGAGGAATTTCTGGAAAAAGAGAAAGACAAAGTAGAGGAACTGAATTTGTATCTTTCCCAGATACAAAGCCAGGTATCACCTGCTCCTAAAGAAAGTGAGTTTGTTGAGCTACGCAAAGAGAGAGATGTGCTTCAATCTCAGATAGAAAATCTTAAATCTGAGGTCACAGCTGAGAATGAGTTTAGACTGAAGGCAGAAGACAAGTGTGGGATGACACTTGTCAGCCTTAAACTGGAGATGTCTGTCAAAGACAATGCACTGATTCAGGCTCAGTCCAACGCTGATCAGCTCTACAAGGATTTAGAGTTGGAGTGTGTTGAATCCCGGAAGAAAGACGACCAGCTGAGGGAGATGAGAAATGGCCTCCCTTCTCAAAGAGGTCAAAAATGGGAAGGAAGTTATGAGCTGTCAGCATGCAGAGAAAATCGCAATCACCCGGAGGAATGAAACAACAATGAAACAATCAAAAGCTGCCTATGAGGATCTTAAAAAAACAAAACATGATAATCAAGCCCTCGCAGTTACACTGGTGTCTGCTTACAAGAACATGGACCTCAGCTCAGATAAGTGAGAGGAAGAAAGATCATCCCTTCTGAAAGATCAAGAAAACCTGAAAACTTTCCATCAGGTGCAGCTCAAATAGTGTACACATGAGAAAGAGAAACTCATGGGTGCTCTCAGACAAGCTGAGCAGGAACTGAACCTCCAGCGAGTCCAGTGGCAGAAGGACAAATCTGCCCTGCTTCAAACAACCGACAACCTTAAGCAGAGTCTGCAGGAGAAAGAAGAGAAGTGGTCAAAGACAGAGAGCGACGTGATGGAGAGGCTTGAAGGACAGCAGAAAGACAAATCTGCCCTGCTTCAAGTAACTGACGCCCTCAAGTGCAGTCTACAGGAGAAAGAAGAACAATGGGCAAAGACTGAGAGCGACTGGATGAAGAGGCTGCAGGAGGCTGAAAATGCCAAGGAGAAGAAGAAAATGAAGTGGTACAACAGGTTCTTCCACCGATCTTAAAACCCCTATTCTCTTGACCCCATAACCCCATAAGCCCCAAAGAGGCGGTTGGGGATGGATATGGTGGAATAACACACATGCACCAGTGTTCGTATCCTGTTTCCTGTATTTATATTTGTAACATTCATCATGCAAATGTCTTATTTTAGCCCATAACATCATCAATGGTATTTAGTGCCTGCAAATTTTGTGCATATGTTTCATTTTGGGAGTGAAATCGACATTGTCATACTAATGCTAATGCTAATGCTAATGCTAATCAACTCCATCTAACCATTAATTATGTGTATGTGTTTATTCATTTGTTTGCACATTTCATTTCAGTAAATATGTATTCAATGTGTTTTTTACAGACACATGTGGAATATGATTGATGTAGACACTCTACATGACACACTGTTGCACAAATCCTAGGGTATGTGTATAATTGGCCACATGGTGATAGCAAAAGCTTATATAAAAATGACAGCATGGAGCCCCCAGTGGGAAGCCAAAATGGTGATGTACCACAGAGATCAGTAAGATGTACCACATCCAGAATGACACAGACCATTTAAAAGCACCCGTTTACTAAACACTTTGCACCTTGTCATATGTTCACTCTCCAGTCTCTCATTTCACAGGTGTCCATACTGTTAGCTTTCTCTTTTGTTTTTGGAAAACATTTTCCACAGCAGCGTCCAGGTATCCAGGACACAATGACTAGCATCTCTGATAATGTACAGACTGTGTGTGTGTGTAAGTAACTAATGTAAACACAAAAGCAGTGGAAGGTTTTGTCTTGTAAAAAGGATGAGGAGCAAATTTTACCCTGACCTTTTATTTTCCACAGCATCGAGTTAGAGTATGAATATGTATTCTGTTACTCCCCAACACCGGTTATCTTTACATTAGATGCCTTTGGTTTGTATTTCTTTAAGTCCCATTGATTTTTCTTAGCTTTGTAATTAACTTGGGTTTTGTCTTTTATAGGGTAATTTATATTGTTGTGATGTGTCAGGTTAATAGGGGGGAAACGCATCCTTATACCTAAGCAAAACAACAGAAATAATATTCCCAAAATCTGCATGTGCAATACATGCATGAGATTTGTGTATGAAACAAACATTTTACAAAACACTACGTAACTGTTTGCATTTAAACTGTGACACTGTCATGGCTGAGCTTTGGTTCAGTTTAGGCACAAAAACAACGCGGTTAGGGTTGGTAAAGGTTCATGCTTAGGGATAAAATAAGAAGCTTACATGACAAACACTATAAAAAAGAAACCTCTATTTGAAACAGGACATGAACACTGGAATCCTGCATGTAAAAGAGTTTGTTATTCCACCATTTATGTCCCCAATCGCCTCCTTCTAAGGTTTGTCCCTATTTAACAAAATCACCTGATCTAAGTTACTTTTTTTACATGCAGTTATTCGTACAACCATAATAGATCACCAAATGACCACAAGAGTTACATAAACTCCAGGCGCTTTAATCCACTTTCAGAACTTTAGTATATCGCTGTTGTAATCACGGGTTAGTATTACAGTGGCAGCTATACTTCTAAGTAAGAAGTGAACTTTTCACACAGCTCAAAGAAGTCATAGTTTACTTGTAGACATATATTTTAATATTGACAGAAAGCACCTTTAGATTTTTGTTTATTTTTGTTTGCAGACATTCATTTTTTTGGGGTCAGGAATCACTGCAATGATTATGACAACAATTTCACATGATGTAAAATTGGCATGACATTTTATGCCCAAATGGTCAGTTTTACTGCACCTCCTTAATGCTCTGCAAAAACATTTCCCTGACCTTTATTCAACACCATATGCATATGCACAGAAAAGACAGCATGCTTACAGGAATCATGCATGTCAATATAGGGAGAATTTCCATTTCACCGAGAAATACACTTAACACCTTTTAACCTTTTATTAAATTCACGACATACACTACATTATAGTCTGGACAGACGTGGATGTAAGCTGCAACCTGATGACGATATATACAACCGTGAGTCTTCAATTCAAGCAGCTCATCTGTGCTTCTGACTCTACCAGGACAGTTGTTGTCCATGTGACTTGAAAGTGCTTCAGCTGCCAATCACCTAATATTAATTGTGAATAAAATTGACAACACATTAAAATTTTAAAACCACAGATGAAATCAAGTCTGTCATTTCAATCCTCTATTCCGTTAACTGCATATATTATTTTGGAAATGTCTGTTCAAATGTCTGCGGCACTCACGATGAAGCTTCACCGATGGGTGATGTTCAAAACATAAGTTCCAGTGTAAACACCTGCCAAAGCCTCCCACAAACCTTACCTTCTAAACAAACAAAAGCATGTTGAAGATGCAAATGATTAGACATTCAGTTTTTGTAGCGGGTCCGTTTTATCCAGGTCAGTCATAACAGCATGGTTTCGAGCAGTGACAGATGAGATGTTAGGTGTTTCATTTGCTCATCCATAAATCATGTCGATGGTTTAATAGAGAGCAGTCATTTAGCCTGCAGTATATTTTTAGGAGTAGGCCCTTGTGCATTTTTACCCCACTGAAGTTCTTTTATAATATAACCTTAATAAGGCAAAACCTTTTAGTTAAGATGTGCAGTCACATCCTCAATTCCTTGAGGACTACACTAAAGCAGACTCTGCAGCCGCAGAATGGATGAGGATAAACTAACAAACTAACGAGCACCATCTTTGGGGGCCTCTAAAGGGACAAAAAAGGGACTAATGGGAGCAGAGGGAATTCTCATATTTTAATGCAAGCCCTTAATGAACACGTTCAACTGGCGAGAGTCTGACCACTTTGGCCTCCTGTCTGTTGCAGTTGAATCCGCCTGGCCTGCTGACTATGCCCCGGAGCCCCACCTCCAGTGAGGATGAGATGGCCCAGAGTTTTTCAGACTACTCAGACGACTGTGCCTCCGACAGCTCCCGCGAAGAGACCATCTACGAGACCATAAGGGCTACCGCCGAGCCATCGCAGAACCGCATGGATGACATTCACATAAACTCGTTGGTCATCCGCGTTGTCATCCCTGACCTACAGCAGACGGTGAGTACCTGTCCATGTAGTTTGTGCATCTAATATGTCATATGTGTGGGAATCAATAAGAAATGTGAGCTAGGTTTGTTTTAAGTACTGTTTTCTGAATAGTTTTTTATCAGGCCTTCTTGTTCATATCCATCATATCTTGTTATTTACTGTATGAGGGTGTTTTTGGACATAATCATAAGCTTCGTCACAGTATTGTTGATGCAAAGGAGCTTCAGGAGAGGCAGCCCTATGTGCCATTTCACATGTGTTTTATATGCATTAAAATGGAGGTTCTCAAACTTTTTGGTGCCAGGGACCCCTTACAAAAGGAAACATTTTCCAAGCTTTCCCTTCAGCTTGTAACACCAATTAAGCATATGCTTTCTAAAATGTGTACTCATACCCATTTGAACTATTTGTATTTCCACAAATAAGAACCAGTAGTCAAGTCGGGTTTCCAATAATCCCCAGGGGCGAGGTCAACGCGAACAAAGGCTGGTCCGTAAATACAGACCGGGGAAAAAACAAGAATGGATAAACTCCTGGAACCTGTCTGATGATGTGAAACGGACACTTCTACCACTTGAACTGAAAAAAAATCCAAAAATATAATTATTCTCATTTCAACACTTTGTTGTTCTGGATTACTCATTTTGAGTTTTATTGTCCAATTTCAGTAAGTGGGTCTATGCAAAGTCCACAGCCAAACTGTAGTTTATAGTAATGTACAAGCTCTGAAAGATGGCAAGGCTGTCACAATAAAAGGGCTGTTAAGAAATAATTGGTTTCTATCCACTGAATTGCTAGAGGGCTTTTAATTTGAAATGGTTATAATGGTTCAGTTTGTATTAACAGCACGATTTTAACAAGTTTACAAGTTCACAAGTTTAACAGGGCAAACAGGAGTGGATCAAAAGAAGGCTTCGTACTAACCAATTCTACTTCTCAAACAGAGGGAATTAGAAATAAAATAAGCCTTCTTAAAATAAAGGCCTGGTACTTTCTGCAGCTGAGTAAGTAAATGCGTCAGTCACACACTTCAAACAGAGGTCATTTTATTCAAATTGCATTTGACAGCATTTATACCTTTCAGCAAAGGAACAGTAGCAAGATTGGTGTATCCCTAATAAACCCAGACATTTAAAATTACAAGTCTGAAGCTGACTTTCAGTGAGTTCTTCAACTTAATAATGAACTTATTGCTCCTTATTCAAATCACTGGCAGAAATCTCTGAACAAATCAGGACAGAAAAAGTTATCGTGTTAAGTTGCTCATTGGTACACTCTGGCTTCCATGTCTCTTCCATGTTATGCGGCCCATTGCACATGCAGACTTGTAATTCACCCACTGCTTCCGCCAGCGTCTTCCCACTCAGACCAATGGGCACACACCTTACACTGCATTGACGTCACAGATTTTTAAAATCTATTTTGGGGGCATTCACAAGGTTTACAGTAAAACATTTAAAATGTCTATGTTCTTAACACTGATAATAAACAGTGATATCTTACCTTTTTTGCAGTTACAGGTGTCCTGTCAGTAGTTTTACAGGCGTCTCTTTTATCATTGCGGTCTATGGGTAAAATGCTTTTTGGGCTGCAGGGTTTGTTTGTTTTTTACTGCAATACCACAAGTGGTCACTGGGGGAATTGGTGGCAGTCCTGAGTGATGGTGCTGAAGCCAGTTCATTAATTCATCCGTGATTTCACCTGAAGACACATGATGCATTTTGGTCACCTGTAGCTCTTATTAAAGGTTCAATACATAAGATTCACGCATCCTTATGTGTTTACATGAACTCTGTGTTGGATTGATAAATCAAAGTAAACTGCATCAGAAATGGTTTGCTGTGCCCTGAGTGAAGTGAATGACACAGGACAGGTTAACATGATGTGTCACAGTCACGACCGAGTCTCTTTTAGCCCAGAACTATCATGGAAGGGAGTAATGGACATTGTTTGCTTATTGATGTAAATAATCCCCATCTTTATACATGTACTTTTTAATTATACCGTTCAATTTTAAGATTTTTAGCAAATGATTGCTCACGGACCCCCTGGCTATTGGTCAGCCCACTTTGAGAACCACTGTATTGAACAAAGAGCGATATTTAAAGATATGACCATGAAGTGGAATGAGCGAATTCAGACAAATATGCATTTCTACATACAGTATGTTTACAATTTACAGTGTTCCACGTGTGCTGATTTTTGTTTGTTTCTTTGTTTGTTTGTTTCATATATTTTAAGGTAGTAATCTCCAAAATATAGAAATTAGTATTACCATACATGCATCCCTAGTTATTTTAGAAAATAATAATAATAGGAGTAGATGTTGGCTGCCCTTATATGGCCAAAGAAACTGACCAAGAGAATGAATGTGCAAAACACACATTGAAAATGTATTATTTAATTTGATTTTAAAAATAAATGTCCAGAAATCTAGAGGGATATATATATATATATATCTTGTTTTGAAGTTATGGTATATCTCTTGTCCCTTCCCTTCATATATAAATAACATGACAAGATTTTCCTTTTACACCTAATGTAAATCTCTGATATCTCAGACAAAGCATACATATTCATTACTGCCCTTCTCGGTTAGAGGCCATCCCAGGCTTTTAAACAGGTTACAGTAATAATTCAAGCCTCTGACATAAATGACCAGCTGCAGATCCACTCACATGTATCTTTTCGCCTGATTACGTGCAGATATGTGTAAGTGTGTGGGTGATAGCGTGGGTTTGATATATAGACCTGCGTGTAGGTGAATGTGTCTGACAAAGTCAGATTGTGAATAATGGGCTGAATTTGTAGGTAACTAGTGTAGGTGGTTAAATAGTAAACAATAAAACACTATTGATCTGTAAAATACATGAAGAGCAGCTCGGGGCTTAGTAACACTGTAGCTTGCAGTGGAATTTAATATCTTACAGTATTTTACAGGATAATAAATACATTGGAATCTAGAGGAAAAATTAAATGGATGATGAAACATTGTATAATTGACTTCCTGTTTTTCATTCATATGTAAATGAATGGGAGGTGGATGAATAGGAGAGACTAAATTATGCATAGTGAATGATATTCTTAGGCCTGGACCTCGTACCTACATAAAAAAATTGCCTCAAAACCAATCATGGTACAAGGATGTTAGTGACAGGCTTTTATATCTTTGACTCTTTCTGAAGTCTGAATAGAACTAAACTACAGGAGCTGACTAATGCCTGTGAGTGCTGACATTAAAGATCCAGTGTAAACTAAACTAACTATTTTTAAGTTTTGCCAGGGTGCCGGTTGTGTCTTTTTTTTTTTTTTTTTTTTTTTTCTACATAGAAATCATTGTAAAGGTTTTCATCATGGATGCAGGCAACCGGACAGTTTTCTTATCTTGGAGATTAAGTTAGCTAAAGTCAACAAAGGCTAACCACACATTTCCTGAAAATTTCTTTAAAGGTAAAGTTTGTAAGATTAACATCCATAAATGAAGTCTCATCTATCAACAGAAGGGGGCAGCAAACAAATCAGTAAACTTAGCAAACATATTAAAACTTGCAATAAATGTATACAATTAGTTTTAGAAAATGTTATAAGCTATTGTAGCTGAAGGTTATGGATTGTGCCAATAGTTATTATGAAATAACAGGCTCTATAGTCTGAACCGAGACAGCATGCTTTTATTGCTTGATTGCATCACATTTTTAGATCCACCAATTCTTTTCTTACCTTTCACAATAAGGGATGTGTCATCTTTTACTGTTGACCCACACATTCATTAGGTGCACACTATTGCCTCTGACATGATACTTTTCTATAGTGTGTGCTGTAGAAAAGCTACTACAGCTCCTGTGAGCAGCACAGAACGTTATGCTGCATCGATCCCACTGCAAACGAAGTGGAGCTGTCATTAGATGTGCCTTTATTGTGATTCCCAGAGAAGGTTTGGATCCTCATCAAAGACCCACAGTGGTGTCGCTGTAGATGTGCAGCTGGAGCTCTTGCCAGTGTTTGTACTGTACCATCTTAAGCTTATTCAGCTTTGTACTGTTGCTCTTTGTTTGATGCGTGTGTCCTCGGGGGAATGAGGACAGTTACAGATAGCTTTACACTGAATGTCCATGACAGTACAGTAGGTTAGAGGGTTTCCTCTTCTTGGCTTGGCAGAGTGAAACTGAGGGACAGAAGAAAGGGAGAAAATCAGGAAGTTGGCAAGGTGGCTGCTTGGCACAGCTCTGCCCTCACCCACCACCTGATGCCCCTCTCTCCTGGTTTGCCCTCTCATTCAGACTCTCCTGATTTTTCTTTTGAGAGCTCCTTTCATTTGGCATGCTTTAATTTCCGCTTTACAAAATAAACTGTAATTTCCTGAGTAGTAGATCCTCTGGAGTGTGTGGGCAACCCATTCACCAGAATAAAACGTTGCCGTTGTATAATTTTGCAAAACTCGGATACGTATAATCTCTTGCGTTTCTGAACCAAAAATGTATTTCCTTCACTCAACATCTAGTCTTTGAAATGCTCATGGCCCTTTTCAACCATGTCAGTTAGAAATTATATTCATGTGTTATAGCATCCATTCCCAAAGAGCAGAATTTCTTCCATACTTTTTGATTTAAGATTTTTATCCACAGCCTTTGAGTCGGATGTGTGGAATAGACCTGATGTGGTTAATGAATAGTTGACTCTTAAAACTGATTAACCAATTAATTTGTGCATAAAAAAAACCTACGCTGTAAGTTTAAAAACATTTTTAAAATATCACAAAAAAAAGTGTTTAGGGAGAGGAGGAAAAGTCGATGTATCAATAAAAGGTAAATGCATCTAAATGAACAAATAAATGTAAGTTTGGTATTGGAAAATATTTATGGAAATGCCAAAGTTTAAAAAAAAAAAAAAAATCCTCGTAAAAAAGTGAGTGAATGTGCATAAAGGGAAATAGAAACACCTTAGCAACTTAGGCGTGATAGATCAGCTGTTTGTAGTGTCTACTTGGATATTCTGACAGTGTAAAAACATGCCTGGTAGTGCAACAAGTAATGTGGAAACAAAATTATTCCTCTGTCTCATATGTGTAAAAAAAAAAAAAAAAAAAAAAATAGATGGAAAACAGCAACAGAATGCTGTACTTCTAGAGCCATGTGTGTGACTTTAATAATGTTAATAAACATTTAATGAGGAATAATAAACACCTTATTACCTATTAACTTAATAGGTAACTTAATTAACACGTGTTCTCACAAATTATGTTAACAACATCCGTATCCAAGGTTTGAAGAAATTTACAATGGTAACATTTTATTCTGGCAACATGAGTTGCGATCCAGTATATGTGTGATCCAGTTTTGATCCTCAAGCTATAGCCTTCACTCAAGATGAACTTCTGACCCTTTGATGTGATTAGCTCTGTGGTTCTACCTCCATGGCACTGAAGGTGTGTACTTCATGTGTATGTGCACTCACATGTGTGCTAAGCTCTCTCACATGTATGCTCTAATGCTCTTGATTTGACATTCATCACTGAGCACTCAGTGGTGCCACATGATCACATGATTGAGTCACACAGTCCACTTGGAAATCAAACTCAGCTGAATAATTCAAGTGCACACAGACACACTGCACGGGCATGTGAGCCTGTCCTCCAGCTCTGATATACAGTACAGTATGGTGTACAGAAGTAACGCTTGTCAGTACTTTTCTCTTCTAAATTAACAGCAAATATGCGTTTTCATTTCTATATGTGTGTGAATTTGTGTGCATTTAATGTGGAATTGATTTTTGAAAGTTTGCTCTGAAATTGTTCTAATGAGCTGTGGGACGAAACTGGCAGGATTTTTCCATCCAGGCCTATGAATATCTGACAAAAGTAAAACCAGCAGAAGATTGATTAAGAGACAGATGACTCATCCTTCTGCTTCCTTCGCATGTTTTGGTGTCCTTGGTTCTTTTACGAGCTTCAAATTTTCATTCTCAACTTAGCCTTTTATCTCATCCATCTCCCTCCCCAAGCCATGCCAGTGTTCGGTTTTTTGTTTTTTTTACATCCAGATGGAGACCCCATCTTTTCTGAGCTGATTTTGCTAATGATGCAAAGATTGGGCACAATGGCAGACCGGAGTTAGTTCTCTAAAGACTTTTGGTTTTAATGCCGGGACTGAACCACTGAGCTGCTCCTGCTGCAAAGTATTCAAACTTATATATTATACAGATTAAAAAAAAGACTTTCATTTGTAAACAGTGGCAGCTGGTGCTCAACAAGACTGGGGGGGGGGACGCAAGAGAATATGAACACAGCAGTTATGAATACGTGTGCAGAGCCACATTTTTTCATTCAGCTGATAATGCTTGTGTTTACTTATCATAAGTCTTTCAATTGAATACAATAATTAAAACTACACAAGCATTTTAATGAAAAGCAAAAGCCATGGGTCTCGCCGGACTCGAACCCCAGTCCCAGGTGGGAAGTCGAGTGATTATCCACTTGACCACAGAATAGATGGTATGCAGGAGCCCTACATCAGCTATGAAGACGTCAAGTGGCGCTTGGTTTCATATTCCTTTAAATTACAGTCCCTGTGTAAAACACAGAGGTGTAGGAGACGAAACGGAGGAATAACGGGCTGAAAAAGACAAAACTGTGTTACCTGTGACATTTGGAGCAGGTTAATGTCTGCTTTACGATCGTTCTGATCCTGAAAGTGCCTGCATCTTGTCTGGATCGCACTCAAGGTCACTTGGCAACGCAGCGAAAATCATCCAATCGCAAAAGCACAAGAACAGAAAAACTACTCTGATTGGTGATTGGTATTCTGATTGGGGTGCGAATATTCTTAATTTTAAGAAACATGTCAAAAAATGATGAAAACCATTAAGCTCAACTTTGTATCATTGGATGTTAATGCTACATCATCAGATCTTGCTGGAGGAATGTTCCAATGACCAGGATCCTACCCCTCTTCTCGTTTCTCAAGTTGTAGCTCCTCGGGTCCTCGCCTCGACTCCTCACCCCTCCCACCAGAGATGAGAGCGGAGGAGTCGAGGAGGAGACACGGGGAGAGGGGAGCCGAGGTAACAGGCATTTAACAAAATGAGACATCCTTGACTCTGAGCTGTCCTTTTAAATAAATGTTGATTAAATATGATGTGTGGAACAGCTGCATCATCTGTCTGTTTTTTGCTACAGTTACAGCTGTAGTTTATATCTGTCAGATGAGTGTTCATGTAAAATTATGATTAACTTTTAATTCAATTTACAATGTGACATAATGTATCAGTAGGCCACGTAGGGATGTCATACATATTTTTATTTTCACACACAAGTTTGATCGTGCATTTGATCATTTTAAATGACTAATACAACTTCTGAACGAGGAAAACTTCTCCTGCCGTGATTTGTATAATCCAGACGTGTGTCACACCTCTTTTACACATCCCAGGTTTGATCGCTGTGTATCCTCTATCCTCAGTCCTCAATGTGCATTTTAGGCAGTTGAGACATCCTTAAAGATGGCACACCAAAATCAATTTTTTGGGTCACAAGTAAGGATCGAGGAGGCGAAAAATAGGGAAATGAGAAGAACCTTATGGACTCTGCTGGAGCTTCCTGCTCCCCTTCATCCCCACCTTCCTGCTGCTTCTCCTGCACACACCCCTCTGCTCATCCTCCTGTCAACCGTTCCCGCCGTTACACTGTCCCCACCCACTGGCACGCCCCCCGCATGGACTCTCAGCCTATTGGTTGCTCATTCATACACCTGCTGCTTGTTTGCCTGTTAACAACACAATACTCATACTAGTCAGTTTGCACATGTTGTTTGCTAGATGGTATCTGGATTTGTGCTCCTGCCTGTTTGTATGTATTGCTTATTCTACATTTCGACCTGTGTCTACTTATCTGTTTGAATTGTTGCCTCATGATTTTGTACTTCGACTTGATTTTTGGTTTTGACCTTTAGATCAGACAGTATTTAGCTCTTCCTGAAAAGTTTTCAGCTTTTTTTCCCCCTACTTCTGCCTCTGGCCTGTGAATCCTCTTATTTTTGACTTTTCTTTCTGTGAATGCAGCCAAGACGTGCATGATACTTTCCCATGTGTCTTATGTTTTACATGTTGTTTTCCATTAGATCAGTGTCCTTCTACAAACAACCAAACTTCTGTATGAAAACCCAGTTCAGTATCCTCACTGTAGGATCCTGGAGAAACACTATCTTCGGAGCTTTGACAATTTTAGACTTGATTAATTTTTTTGTGTGTTGTGTATAAAATTTTAAATGGTAGGACTATCTTCGATAAAAGACCGTACTGTACTTTCGTCACCCTCCCTCGTCTTTCTGTGTGAAAGCCACAACTGAGAGGACACACTACCGCACGGTACCACTATTGGTAGCATTAAAGTTAAAATTGAAAAATCGACTTGTCTCTGTAATCATTCCATAGTCCATGTGTTCTATTTAACTCTGTATTTTACTTGTCTTATTTAGAGATCAAATATTCTTGATTTTCATTTGTCAAACATTCTCATGGTGCTGATGTGATGTACTGTGTAATTTGTATTATGTGCTTTGTCTTGTTTCCTTACTGTTGTTCTTAATAGTGTCCCATTAGGAGACTGCAGATGCAAGTTAGCCTTAGGCTGACTCCGTAATGCATCAAATGTACAGCACGTGGTTACTTAAAAATGAAAGAAAAATATATATATATATATATTGAAGTAGGATAAAATTATGATGTGATGTTTTTATCCAAAAGGTAGGAAGTCAGGTCTCTGTGATATAGTGAACATAATATTCTGCAAAAACACTTTTCTGTCCGTTATTCAACACTATAACTCAGGAACAGAAAGGCAGACTTATCTGAATTGGTGGCATTAATCTTGGGAGCCCACGACATGCCACATGACATAAACACTGCACTGGTCGCTTCAGCCTGTTGCGATACATGAACTTTGAATATTGGACCTATAAACCCATACAAGTAAATTGGGGAGGTGGTTTTCTAGATCAAAAGCTCTATAACGTTTGCATTTCTCAACCTATATTCAGGTGTAGGCTCTATGTGGGGTAGAATAGTTTGTGAGAAATTCAAATTGGATAAGAAATGTAAAGATATAGTGATTTTTGTCCAGTATCCTCAATATAGTGAGAATTCCATTTTTCCGAAAAAAAACCAAACTTACTTACTTAACTTACTTCAAGCTCTTCCTAATATACAGTATATTATACGAATATGGACAGATATAGATGCTGCTAAGAGTCAACAAAAATTTTAAAATACATTTTCTATTATCTGTGCTTCCACTTGTGACTTAAACAATGTGTATGAAGCTTCCAGGAGTGTTTTTAATGCATGTCACAGGATAAGAAAGCAGCAATAATAGGAGTAGATGGAAATTTGCCACTGTAATAAAGCAGCAGAAGGAAAGAAGGCCATATCAGTCCAAGCAGGCCTGCCAGATGCCAGACATCTGTTTCTGTATACCTTGAACCCTTCATCTTTGCATCCACTCGTCTTCTCCTGTGCACGCTCCATGCCAGGCGTGAGGATTACGGTTCGACAGAGTTCACAGACTGCTCATCCCTTCAGCCTTTATCACAGACGCAGGGGGCTGCTATCGCCGGCCGAGCAGCACATCCAGCTGTAAACACTCACAGACACTTCCTGAATGCCACGGCACAGTGCCCATAATCCTCTCTGATTCAGCTGAGGCCAGAAATCCTGCATTGTGTGTTTATTCACTTCAGGGGAAGCTGGAGCTGAAGAAGACCAGGGAGCTGTGGGGTCATGTCAATTACATTCTCAGTGAGAGAAGTGGCCCTGTTTGCATGAAGCGCTGTTTCAAACAATGAAACAATAAAAAAACGCGTGTTGGAGCTTCATGGTTTATTTGTACTAAGTGGGACAGGGTTTTTGCTATTAAAGCACCAATTTCAATGTGTACTATTTTAACTGGACCTCATTGTTTGAGTCGTTCTGCTCAAATTCCCATCAGTCTTATGTCCCATCTTATTTGCATTCGTCAATCAGAAGTTGCAAGTGCACCTCACACATCTGCCCCCAGCTGATAATATTACATTGTTTTGGTGGTTATTTCATAGATGAATACTTTGATTTGTGTTGACTGATCTGTTTGTCCATCTATTTGTCTCTCTCCTCCCTGACACATCTCTGCTCTCTCCTCCAGAAATGCATGCGCTTCAACCCGGATGCAACGGTCTGGGTTGCCAAGCAGCGGATCCTGTGTACACTCAACCAGAGCCTGAAGGATGTGCTCAATTATGGCCTTTTCCAGCCAGCTAGCAACGGGAGGGACGGCAAGTTCCTGGACGAGGAACGCATCCTTCGAGAGTACCCTCAGCCAATCAGCAAAGGGGTCCCATCTTTGGAGGTACAGGCCAGTTAATTATCATTATTTAAATGATCAGTGGTGGACTCATATCTACTGGACCTTTCATTTGACTGATTTAATCCTATAAAGCCTCTTGTATCATATTTATATGTAACTCTTCTATGCAATCTGACATCCATGCTCTGCTATCGGGTGAATTATCCACACACTGCAAGCAGGAGCAGGCCTTTGAATGTCATATTAAAAAAAAACTGCTTTCGTGTAGTGATTCAAGTTTTTGGCAAGGAAATCTTTTCTAATTTAGAAAAAAGTTACAGTATGGATAACGTTACAAAGCAACTTATAATTACTTAATTTGTCCTACCTTATTTTATAGTAAAAGTCATGTTGAAAATGTGGGAATCAAATATGATACAGCAGAAATATGAGGCAACGTGTCTTTAAATCCCTCAGACATCACAGTACCACGTTGCATTATGCCTTCCACATTGCAATATACAATTTTTTGATTATTTGATTAAAGTGAATAATGATTGAAATGTATTCTATATATGTAAAGTAGAAATTGAGATACTGTATATCCATGTCTTTTTATATATGCAGCCTACTCTTGTCATAATCACTTGGATGTTGGCACATTTGCTAATAATTGTTGACTAAAATAATTCCTTTGCTATTGTAATCTGTACAAGGCCTGCCTAAACAAGGACAGAGACTGGGTTTTTTTTCATTTGCTTAACACAAGAGGAAATAAAAAGGTTTTTGTTTGAAAAAAGCAGTGAAATGCTCTATATTTTTCAAATACATCACATGTATTTTGTCAAAAGTTTAAATGTTCCCATGTCAACACCCTTGATTAGCCAAAGTCTGCATCACGGAGGAGATTTTTTACTCCCCGAAAGCACAGTCCACAGTAGAGAGTAGAGTTCTTGTTTCCTGACAGACAACTTGAATTTCAATATACTGAAAGATAAAAATTTGGGCAAAAAATTGGGCATCAGATGCCACAAAATGATCATGCACTGCAGCTCCGGATAAGCGGTCGAAGATGGATGGATGCATCTTTAACTGTCTCTCAAGTACAGCATACTGAAATAATAACCACCATCTATAACCAAAATGAAACAATGAAATTAAAAATATTGACAGAATCTGTGTTTTATTATCTGTGTTACACAATTCCTTGCTAACACTACAGTCCCCATTGAAGAGACATGATGTAATGTGAAGTACAGGCTGCCAGTAAAGCGATCATCAAATAAATGTGTATAAAATGTGCCACACAGAGGTGTGAACAACTCATAACTGGGATTTTTGAGGAACAGGCTGCAGGCTGCTGTCGGAATTGAAGTATAATGGAAGTCTTGCTTGCTGAACCTTTTCTTTTTTCAGTAATTTGTTTGTTTTCCACACTACAGTTCCGCTACAAGAGCAGAGTCTACAGACAGCCGAGTGTGGATGAGAAACAGATCGCCAAACTTCATACAAAGGTACGTTTTGTTTTTTTTTGGTTTGGTTTTTCCTATCTAGTACAAGTACTTTCCTCTGTCTGGGATTCTTCACAGTAGGGTGTATCACATGCACCAGTATGAATGTAAGAAAAACACAGTTATGCAAATCAACATTCGTTCGCCTAGTAATGTTTATCCTAACTTGGCTTTGTCACAAAAAACAGAGAGCAGGCATTATTTTATGTGGGCACATTAAAGTAAACTGGCATACGGAGGAATGTTTACACAATGCAGGTCTGTTGAATGAATGTAAAAAAAATACCTAAAAGAAAAAGTGTTGAGAAGATTGTGTAAACTGGAGGCCTAAAATACATTGTTTGCTGAGTGGCTGGGGGTTTTCTTCCTGGAAGGACCTACCAGACAGTCAAGTTTAAAGCGCCAAATAAAAGCTCAGAAAGTGGATAAAGGCGGCTGAATCATCTTTTGTCATTGGTCAGTTATAGACCCTGGCCTTCTGGGAAACACTGCCAGCGAGGAGACCTACTGGAGACGCAGTGTGAGCAGCTAAACAAACAAAGAATTATAAGAAAACGATGTCACATTACTGCCCACCTCTGTCTGACTGCTGACTGGCCTTTAACAAGTGCAATGTGGAAAAACACCACAATAACTTTTTCACAGCAAAGGTGCTGCCAAAATAAAATATTAAGGATCTTGCATTCTTCCTTATCTATTTAGCAGCTTTGTCTCTTGGTGCGAGAGGGAGTTTGTTGCTCTACGTTTGCCTCGTGGCAGCTCGAACTTTATGACAAGGCAAAGGTGAAAATGATACACCTCAGCAATCATCCAGAGTAGCTTAACATCTGTGGAGAAGGGTAATATGTGTTCTGAGTATCACTCCACGGAAACGTGCAAAATAAAATTATTCAGATATAAAAAAAATGAAATAAGGTTTCAAAATTGTGAAAAATAAGCAGTATCCTTTGCTCTGAAACACAAAGTAGACAGGAGTACATGTCTTTCACTGCTTTACCTTGCAGACAGGCCTTTCTCAGGAAACTGAAGCTGATATATTGCTTCTTCGAGGCCCCCGGAGTCCTTTGACAAGAACAGTATCTAACTTTGCAGAATGAAGTTCAGATCCGTGCTCAACAACTCATGTTCTCTGAGGTAAAATCACAGTTTTTGTTGAGTCTGGTGGCGTTGAAGAAGCGATACAGTGACTTCAGATACCTGTCGGAAAAGGGCTGTCTTAAGGCGAGGTAAAGCAGAAAAAAATATTCTAAATACAGTGTACACTTAAACTGATTTTTACACACGTAGAGGATCATTGTAAATGTTTTGAAATATGTCTGTTACCAGTTGGGGTAGCGCTTAATGGTCCATACTATGTTGTAGACACACAGGTCAGGTGCGGACTCGGCTAAGTTGCTTGCTTAGTGTTTTGTCACACTTCTCTGCTGCAGATGGCTTTCCTAAATAAGTTTTCAAAACCTCAGAAGTGTGAGTTTAGAGCCCTGATCGAAAGCACAAGTTTCAGTAGTTCAGTTTCTCTGTACCCATCTAAAAGGAATGGTCTGTAAAAATTCATAATATAAATTCATAAAATAGTCTCAAAGTGACACCATCACAATGCTGCTTTGTCCAAATAACAGCCCAGCAGATTCACAAAAAGCTCAGAATGTGAAATTTTGGTATTTTCACACGATCACTTTTACATGAAAAACATGATTCTAACTCATCTCTGCTTCCATATTTACTCTATGAAAAAGCATTACACCGTCTGCAATCAGTACATAAGCTCTTCGTACATTTTCTATATCAGAATCTTAATTTGTAAAATAAATAGTAACTGAAGGTGCCAGACAACTTTTGCATAGTAAAAAGTACATTTTCCTCTGAAATGACGTGAGGCAGAAACTCCGATTCGCAAGTATTTAGTCAGATCTAGAAACAACTAGTCTCTCAATAGCTAACCACAGCCGTACTGTTAGCCATTATTAACCATAGCATCTGAGATCGTAGCAACTAATGACAGCAGACGTCCCTCCAAGTCGACCCATTCTACCATTAGCTGTTCACTTTCATAGTTCTGCATAGTTCAGTGTTTTCACGTGCTTTCGGTGACTATTCTCTAACATATAATGTGTCGTGAAACAAGTCTCTCAGTTTAGACAGACTTCAGCTGTCACCATAGGCTTATTTGGATCCTTACTATTCTTCTGTGACAGTCAAGCAAAGCAGTGAGTTTGGATGCTGCTCACTCTGCCAGCCTCAACATCAGGCTCCCTCCTCCCTCTGTGTCCCTCCCACATGAATCCAAGTAAATTTATACAGTAAAATTGAAAACTCTTAGCCTCTCCATCGTTGTGTAAGGCTAGCTCTGGGCTGCTGTCCCATAGCTACTGTAATCCTGCAGTGCAGCCAAAGCATAAGTGTCTCTGGCAGCTCTCTGTTTCCAGCACACTAGGAAACTGTCTGACAGCTGCTCTAATTCTACAGCCGAATGGAGGAAAGAGAGGACAGGAGAAGGGAAGCGACTAGAAAGAGAAATGCAAAGCAGGGAGATGACACAACCACATTTAGACTTTTTTAAAAATGTGGTTACGAACACAGAGAATGTGGACGCTCCCTAACAGAAATGTATTTGAATGCATATAGACTCGCTTTCTTTCTTTCTTTTCTTTCTTTTTTTTTTTCTTTTGAGCCTAATCATTTTTTTGGAGCAAGTCCTGTTTGTCATACAGTCTGGTGCTCTGCGGTTGGCTAAAGCTCACACTGAGACAGCCAATCAACCGCCACAACCTGTTTCAACAGAGACAAAGGGAGCGATGGCCCCATCCTCCAGACTGCGATTCACCAGAACTGCAGACACACACATACACACAGAGGACATATCGGCTACAATAAATAAAATATTGCGTGAAAAACCGGGGCCATGTGCATGCTCCCCTGACATTTCCAAATATTGAACTAGCAGTGACTCATCATAGTTGGTGTCTAAACAACAGCGCACTTATCTGTGGTCAGACTGTGGCTTGATTTAATTTAGTCAGTTGAAATTATTTTCAATGTCAGTGGACTGTAGGGTTAGGGTTAGGGTAGGTTTGTGAGTTTAAAGATACACGTGCATATAACATATACTCCACTTTGAATAATAAATTGTACCTGATATAGTTTTTCCGCTGAAAGTGAAATGACACCAATTCATATATCCAGAATATCTGAATATGTAAAAGTTGTATATGCGTGAGTAAGTACAGCTTTAGAAAAAATTATTGGAGCCCTGTGGCAAAGTAGTGAAAAGTCAACAATTGTCATAAATGTGACTTGCAGAACCATCAGGGTTTTCTTGCTTGTGAATGTGAGTCAAAATCTGATAAAAGATACATGACATGTTTGCTGTTTACAAATTTAATCTAGAAATTAGGTACATTTAAATTGACAACAAAAACCCAATTTCATCAATAACAAGTAACATGTAAATTAAAAACATCTGATGTTGAAAAACAATCTACAAACAATTAATTTGAGAACAGAATAGGGTAAAGAATAGGAAAAGTTCCTTTTGAAGGGATGTTATATTGAATTTCTATAGAAAATCACATGTGGTCTGATAATTACTCCCAAAGCTGTCTATGTTTCCAGCTCTGTTAAAAGATTTGGGCAGTGATGGCTTCAAGTTTTCACATCACACTTGTAGAAGTTGCATACTAGATCATGACCATCCTTAGACATATCTAGACTATACACCCTAAACTCTACACAGACATTAATCTGCCCAGTCCAAGTAAAAAATGAGAGTGAAAAGGCAGGCCTACATGTCTGTGACAGCTGTGGTCAGATGCATTATGTTTTCAGGTTGTCCGTCTGTGTGTCCCACTCTCATGATCCACATGTTTGCTTGAAGTCAGAAGTGACCACATCTGGACAAGAGGTTGCAGCTGGGCAAGAGCGAGAGGTGAAACTCACCAAGCTAAGGCTACCGCTAACTTAGTGAAAATACGGACCATGTGGCAAACTATGCTATGTTAAAGGCCACTAAGTAATTTCAGCTGTCAACTGTGAAAGGTTAACACACAAAGTTGTGTTTGATAACAGTAATGTTAACTTAATATAATGTATTAACACACTAATTAGCGCTAGTTGGTGTAATTAGCAGGCTAGCTCACAGACAATATTGTGCAATATCAAATTAATCCTAATATTAGCTAACGTAGTTAAGTCATGCTAACAGGCCAGGTATTGTAATTAGGTAAACTTCAGGAAACACGGGCATAACAGAATTCTCTGACAGTCTTGTTAACGTAATTTCTTAACCACAACTACAGTAGAGCCGTCTGTCCAGGGAAAACAAATGTTTTATTCAATAAACAGAAGCTCTGAATGTCTGACCCAAACATAAGACCTGCCACTCAACGTGGCCACACCCTTAAATATGCATAACTTTAAGCCTCAATACAATTTAAAGCAATGAGATGCATAGAAACGAATCCCCTATACGGTTTTCATGAACAGGGAAATTAACTAGAGAAGCAATTCCTTTAAGGGTGAATTGATTTGGATGGTCACAGGTCAAGCTCACCGTGTCCTAACAAAACACTTTCATTTATTTATTTAGGACATTTGTAAAATTAAAAAAATAAACAAAAAAAAACAGGCCAAATAAAAGCCAAAAAAGATCATCAGCATCACATATATTACTAAGTACAAGTAAATTATTAAAATAAGATAGTCCGTGTTCAAGAAGTTAGTAATTTTTCTAGTCTTACCCCCTTTGTCTATTTTTATACTTTCTTTTTAGACTTAACTTTAGACTTAACTTGAAAAGTGAAGTCAACTATCCTCTACCAGTGTCCATCCAGATCCATGCCAGACAAACGACAAGAACAATTTTGGCCCAAGAAAAAACAAGCCATAACTCAAGAATACATACGCTAATTATGACAGAACGTAAGAGACTCGGTTGAATTGCTGAAGCATTTGAAGATGTTAGTGGTGAAGCAGAGTTTTAAACTGGGCTACTGGTGTCAACAGAGACGTGTGATCCATGAGGTTAGCTTTGTGCCTGATTGGGCAAAATGTGATCCAACCAAAATGGCCTAAATGTGCTCTTTGCAGATGGGGAAAGGTTTAAGAAAAGAAGAAACATATATTTAATAAATTTCATGTACTACTCTTTGTAGAAGTACAAATGGGTAAAACAGCATGATCAGAACATGCTTACCCATTTTCCTCCTGCTTTCTTCCTCCTACCCTCCTCTCCCAACCCATTCTTTTCCTGCTACCCATTGTCTTGCTCTTCTTTTGCTATCTCATTCTTCTTTCCTCATTTTGTCCTCTCCTTCTGGGAGCTGCTCTCTTATCTATTTTTATCATGCGGCCTGGAAAGAAAGCAGACGGGTACAGAACAGAAAGGAGCAGCCATCCGACTCGATCGGCACACTGCGTCCTGTCGTCTGTCCTCCTGTGCTTTCTGGTTTCAGTAGCCTTTTATTCTGCCGTTTATATCTTCATGTCTAACAGAGGTCTCCCTCAGTTTCCTTTTCCCAAACACTTCCTCTTTTCAGCTGCAGTGTTTCACCCTGTACACCTTTCTCAATATCAACTTCTATTTGTGTTGTTACAGCACTGAACCTTTCTCCTGCCTTTTTCTCACTCACACCCACTACCATTTGTTCAAACTTCTCGCTTTAATCGCTTCTTTTTGCTCTCTGCTTGTGCAGGCCAATCTGAGGAAGTTTATGGACCTTATCCAACATAATCAAACGGACAAAGTATCAAAGATGTTGGAGAGAGGCTTGGATCCCAACTACCATGACAGTGACACCGGTGGTAAGGCTGTGTTCTACAAAGACACATAAAGTCACATTCATAACGGACAGACAACAACTGGACATACAGTATCGGTGTCTGAGATAGGTCAAATGAAATGCAAGAGCCACAACACAAATGCAAAAGCCAAGGCCAAATGGATGAACTTTTTGGATTAGATTAGAATTTTTTAAAATTATTATTTAACTCTTATTTTCTTTAGCTTCTTTAGTTTTTAAAGGTGCTCAGCATCCAAAACCACTTACCGCTGGAGTGAAAATGAAACTTCTCTTTTCCAGTTTAAATTTTATATATACATAGAAAGAAATGCTGCAACACAAATGCAAAAGCCACATCACAGAGCAAAGAGCAAAGTTAACTTCAATTCAATTCAGTTTTATTTATATAGCCCAATATCACAAATTGAAGATTTGCCTCAAAGGGTTTTACAGTCTGTACGATGCACAACACACTCTGTACACTCTCTGTCCTTATTTGTGGTGCGGCCTTTGTATTTTTGACCCATTTGTGCCACTGTATAGTTGCACAAATGCATGTTTTCTTAAGCATTGGGGTATTATCTCATATAACCAAAGAAATAGGAGTGGAGAGCAGGCTATTTTTCAGTAATCCCAGTTTAAGTTGCAGTTAATGCCCTTTAAAGACGATATTCTAGATAACATTGTAACAGTGTGACCAGTAGTAGCTCCTGACACACACAGGCTAATTTGACCTTTAGGTTAGATTCAATTCATGCATCAAGTTACAGTGTGTAGGTTAACAAGTAATGAGAGACCAGTGGTTTTCATTTCCAAACCACAGGTCGTGGCAGTTAAAATCTGTCCTGTGAGGGTTGGTGCACCCAAATCTCACACCCATTTTTTCACCTGCGACAAGCGGTTCAGAGGTGAAGCGGTTATTTGTGGAGGTCAAAGCATTGAGACATTACACTGGAAAATACATTTCTTTACATTTTATGATCCTTATTTCCTTATCCGTATTTTGGTTTCTTTTAATAGTCTCTATGAAAACTGTTGGATTATCCAGAGTAACACAAGCATTGTGTATTGTTTTGCTTATCACAAAAAATGGCTCTACCTGTGGAACTGTGGTGGTAGCAGAGGCTGATTTCTTACATCAAGGGCACCTACAATTGACATTTGCTTGGCTTGCTACCTCTTAGTCAAAAAGAATATTTGTGTGATTTGGGTTATGTGGCTCCTCAAAATGATACAGAGGGTGCCAGCCAAAAATGCCATGAAATGCCAGCCTTGCAGCGCTCCAATGGGACACTGGCCTATAAAAACGATGGCTGCTCGGCCCTGATGCCAAATGAAAAAAAGCCCTGTTAAATACAACTGATGTGCGAAGTCAAATATTCAGTTAACTCTGTTAAGCACTGAAGGATTTTATTTGTACAGATGTTTCCAGGTAAATGAACTCACTGCAGCGTCACTACACACAACCACACAGGGGAGCAGCCAGTGCACAGAGTAATGAGCTGTGTGCCAATGTCAAGAGTTCTCAACACAACTTGTCAATACTGCATAAAAACAAAGTGAGCAGGTGTTTCATGCTAGGCGAGGTAAAAATAACAGTTACAAGTCCTCAAAGTCACACTTATGGGCAGAGAGCCTTGTGTTTGAGGCGACCGCAGTCTGGTGAGAATAATAACATATCATCTCCAAACACATGCACTCACTTGCACACTTGACTTAATTTGCCCTGTTGAAGCTTGTGCTTGCAATTAACATCAGAGAGACATCCATGTGGAGAAACGTGTGCATATATCTCAAACATAGCAACTGAAGGCCAATGATGAATCCAGTCTTAAATGATTCTGAGTTGAGAGAGACCATGTTTTCTCTGTTTGCCCAAAAGCGTTATTAGAAAAAAAAAAAATCACCTTTTGCAGGGACGTGTATGAATGTAAAATCAGAGAACCTGTTCAAATAACTGTAGTACAACTTCTACATATTTTTTTATACCTTATCCTTATTGCTTTCAATGTAGTTAGTAATTTCTAAAACCATTTGCTAGATACAATGTATCAAGGAATAATGTGGGAAATAAGTATGTAGATTATTGACCACAAAAGTGAGTTAAGGCACCTACAGACTGTGAGATTTTAGCAATCCTGTAAGTTTATTGCAGCCACACTGTGCAACACAGATCTGGAATAAACTTGGGTGCAACGTGTATGCAGACTGTACGATAACAACTACTGGATATCAGGCGACGACGCAAGTCAATGTACAGTATTAAAACATCATCAGCGCACATAGTCCATCTATGCTGCTATAGACGATAAAGCTAAATAGTGTGCTGTTACCATAGAAGGAGTTATGTATGTGGAAAAAGAAGGGGAGGAGAATGAGGACCCGGTGGTGACTCATGGGATTTTGCAAAGAAAGGTACATATATAAGCGTATTATGTGTCACTTGAATCAGTGTGTCATTTTTTGTTTGTGAGATGGTCACCCTAAATTTCTGACACTGGCAGGATTTTGCACCAGGCTGTCTTTGGTCACGAAACCATGACAACCACCTCTCTCACAACGCAATGGAGGACCACCGCCAAATATATTGCTACATTTTCTCATCTTTTGTCTGGGACAGAACAGAATCGTACAGTGTATACCCGTCTGTAAACACAGACCACTACATGGAATATACTCCATGTAGTGGTCTGTGTGTGGCACATTAGGATTGTCCTCTAACATGCCAATAAATGTGCTTGAAGGATTAAAACAAAAGCATTTTAGCCATGCCTTGACAAAAATGAGTTTACAATGCAGTTTGCAGCAAATGTTTAAAATAATTTCCACATTAAAATGTAAAAATCACTAGGCCTATTTTATATATTACTTTATGTCAAATGTTTCCCGCAATGTTCAGAGAAATCCATTTCATTCAGTGTAATGGCCCATTTTGACCTGTCAGTGGTGTCATAGTCCTCTACATGGAAACATAGTAAACATCATGTAAGATGTAAAAATGAAACAGTTACACAGAAGGTCAATCATACAATTTTAAAGAATCGTACAATCAACTTCAGTCATATTTTTGCATTTGCATGCCATTTTGCAGCACAGTAATCTAGTAATACAGGTTAATATGTAAGAGCTGTGTGCGCTTGTGTGTGAACTACTGAAAACAAACTCAATTTCTAAGCTAATGACTGTCTCAGTTGCCTACATCCATGACACCAACCCATACAGTGATCTAGCGGGTTTTTCAATGTTTGTCTTCTGCTAAAAAGTGTGCAACACTAGCTACTGTTAGCTTAAAACAGAGTAAGCTAACATTAACAAAAACAACATAAACTTCGCCTAAGCAAATCGTATCTATTGAACATTTAAAATCAACATAAAATAGCAAGTACAAACATTTTAAAGCTACTTTTATAGGCTAATATGGGGTGTGTGTTTGTTCCTCCTTTGACGGAGGCTTCATTGTAAGTTGGCCTGTTCATGACTAGCTGTTCTCAGGCTCCGTCTCTGATCAGTCATATTGGCTTTTGGATGAGTAACGAGCTCAATAAGTACTAAGGGCTAGTAATCTATAGGATTGACAGGAAACCATCAAAGCCCTTACTTTAAATACTACCGTGGGAGGAGCTGAGTTAAGAGCTGTGTTTCTGCTCATATTGCAGTGGCGTTGGGCTAGCAGCACTGACATGCGAGGACACTAATCAGCCACTGAGGACTTCTGAAGAGCTCCCTGTGAGGAAGTCAAACATAGCTGCTGTATCTTCAAAAGAAGCGAACAAAGTCATGGGTTTTAAGTGGCTCATTTTTAGAACATTAGCGTTTTCTTTTGCGGTGCTGAAAGAAGTGACTTCCCTCATAGATTTCACTGTAGCTAATCATCCAAAGCAGCCGGTGTTTAAAAACCCATTACGACAATTTGGCAGCCACCGCTTGTTTAAGTGGAATTAACTTCATCTGAATATTAGGGCGACAGTTATATTTATTTATGACCATTTAATGGATATGTCAATGGTATCTCAGCGGTGCAGGTGCTCTTAACGCTGCCAGCATCGAGTGGACACAGATTGCCCAGAAAGAAGGGTCTATTGATGCAAATAAAGGTGGAGCTGAGTGGTTAAGGGATTATTAGGTAGAGAATTGAGGTTATCTCAATGTTCTTTGAGAGCTATTGTATAATTGTACAATTGTGTTATTGAGTTACGGCTAAAGGACTCTCGTTGCTTAGCTCGTTCTAGCTATTGATTTCAACTGACCAACAAAAGCTCCCTATGAGGTCAACAAATCAAAATGAAACCTCTTCCTGCAGCTCATGTTTACACACAGTTATCTCAGAGATGCCAAGGCTCATTTTCTTTCCTTCAGCCCAAGCTGCATGCTCACTTGATGCAGTATGTTTTGTAATTGGTGTCAAAACAGTAGTGGAGATACGCGAGTTTTAGGTCTGAAGTGTGTTTTACGCTGGAAATATGTCAAAATTAAGAACACTCAAAAAAATGTAGGCACTACTCGGGTTACATTATTTCACCGTAATTTGAAAAGGCTTGCGAGACAACCACACAAGAGCTGTTTCATGTTATTTTTGCAGGTTTTAAGCCCTTTTTTAGCGTCTTTCTTTCTTTGTCTTTTTTCTGCCACTCAACATTTCGACCTGATTGGAGAAGAAGACAGAGGATCCTCAATAGGATTTATCCTCTGGGCACCATCAATATCTATATACCAGATCTATGACAATCCATCATTTTATATCAAGGTACTTCTCTAAAAATATCACCGGAGGAAAAGTCAAAGCATCACCAACGTCAATACAATTCATCCTGCGGCCATTCTTGGCACAGTTTGATTGGCCTTTGCAGGTATTCTATAACTCACTGTATGTACAATCGCTACTATATTGAACACTAATGGGAAAACAGTAGACTCTAAACTTAGAATATACTATGCATTTACAACTACTATTTAAGGCATGGAACTGAGAGACAATCACAGACCTGTGTTTAATACCCGTCTTATTTTTCTCAATTTCACATTGACAGTGATGTCTTAAACGCTTCAAAACTCTTTTATTTCTCTACTTGACAGACATTGACCTGCTTTCATCAGCCTTGTTAACGTCAGTGCAGTTGAAGTAGCAACAACCTGAAGAGTGACATGTTTTGAAAAGAAAGCTAAAATGGAGCGCAGTGAAGAAAACAACAATTAGTGACACAGTTCATTCACATAAATCATCCTTTTCAACCATTTGCGATTAGTAAGCATCCTATTTAAAAAGTAAACCCTTAATGAATGTTAACAAGGAACATTAACACTAACTCAATGCTTATTATTGTATTAACAGTACTAGTTTCATCCACATAAACTTAAATAATGGATAAATTGACACCTTACGTAACATGAACATCATTAGTAAAGGGTTACTGGACACATTAGTTTATTGTTAAGTAATGCTTATTACTGCAGAGGGTTAATTAATGTATCCATATTGTAAAATGTTACCACAGATTCTTTTGAAGCACAAAATGCAGCCAGTTTTCAACTTTCAACAAATCACCCCACAATTATGCTTTTAGGTTACACGAACTGTAATTATTTCTCTCTAGAATCATCTCATTTATTCAAGCTGTCGGGTGAAAATGTAGCGATTTTACTAGACGATGAGGGTAAAAATGTTTGTTACTGTGCTCCTGAATGGGCTTCTTATCTGTAATGGCATGCAGATATTTCTCAGTAATTCCTCCCTCAGAATGAGCTTCCCTTTTTATGCCTTGTAAGCAGATCTCCGTTACATCCTCGTGTACCTCAGGGGTGTGCCGTCCTCACAGGATTAATACTGAGCGTTTCCTCTCATTAAAGCTGAAGACGCCAGTTGGATGAGCAACAAAACATTTTCATTCTCACCACAGGAAAACAGTGAACTCTTTCTTTTGACTTGGCCCTGATTAAATTTGTTTTTACACCCTTTTACTTCCAAAATCTTTCACCAGCACATTTTCACTTCTCTTACTTTTCAGTTTGGCGAGAGTGTCGGAACATTAGTTAAAACAGAAAGCGGCCAAAAGGTCTTAAATATGCCTGAATGAAGTGGTAATATCACAAAACAAAATGTACTTCAGGGAGTGTCTGGTTCTAAATGTCTGTGGAAGTCTTTACAAGCTATAGTTGGCCTCTGACTATAGAGCATGAGCCTAAACAATCAAAGCCACAGAGACACAATCATTTCTCTATGTGGTTTGTACCAAAGAAAACAAAGGTATCAGTCTCTGGAGTTGTGCTACATTGCTGTGTTTTCTCTTGAGCTAAATTAAATCTCTGTTAGTCTTTCTGTTTCTTTTCAACTTTTGAAACACAACAGACACCAAAAATCCTCAGCACCTGGAAAATGTACTTCTAGGCAATTTTCCTCAATTCTTTATATTTATTTTATAACCACAGAGCCACACAGATATGAACTGTTCTGCTGAAGTTTCTGTCTTTCTTGTTTTATACGATGCAGTATTAAGGCCACGTTGAGGGAGGAGAAAAAAACTGATCCTTCGAGAATAAAGTTACAGTATTATGAGAAAAAAACATCATAACAGTATGAGAATTCATGTCATAGTATTATGTAATAAAATCATATTACGAGAGCAAAGTCGTAATTTTACAAGAATATATTTGTAATTTTATCCCCATGAAATGTCTTAATATAAATAAATACATGAACAGAAGTTAAGAAATGATGTAGTGTCTAATAATGTAATGAATCAGTAAGTAATTCTGCATTTATCAATTAACAACAGTGACTGCTGGACAAAGTCTGCTGCATTTGGGTCAGCTGGTAATGTCGATGTTCTCATAATTACTTTTTTCTTAAAATATTCTGACTTTATTCTTATAATATTTTCACTTCTTTCCCTCTATATTATGACTTTATTCTCAAAATATCTGATATTTTTAATCCTCAGTGTGGCCCTTATATTCCTTAGTATTTTTACATATATATCTTTTTTTTCCCTAGAGAGTCCATTAACATTTGCAGCCCACCTGGACAATGTTGTAGAGCTGATCAAGGTGCTGAAGAACGGAGGAGCTCACCTGGACTTCAGAGCCAAAGACGGCATGACTGCCCTCCACAAAGCTGCCAGGTCCAAGAACCAGGTCACCCTCATGGTAAAGGACCTGCATGACCACCTCCCAGAAAAAAAAAAAAAATGCAATTTTAATCAAAATGCAAGGCTGATCATTTTTAAGATCTGATATGGTAATCTTTTTGCATCATAAGCAAAATGAGATTTTTGTGCATGCAGGCCTGTCACTTCATGGCTTGATGGGATGATAAAGGGATGAAGCTTCTGGCTGCGGTAGTGGAGTGTAGGATGGATGCTTTTGCTGTCAGATTGTCACCGATAAGCAAAGACAAGCAAAATCTGTTTTATCTTTTAGAATACATTGCACTTTCACGAACAAGCAATTTAATCATTTCTATTCTTTTTCCTTTTTGTTTCATCTTCTTTTATTATTTCAAACTTTTGTCACCTTTGATATGGTAATCGGTTGGATTTCACCTTTTCTGACAAGAGTAAAGCACTTTGTAAAATTTGATTTTAAAAGCATATTTAGAAAGAAGTTTATTATGATGATGAGGATGATGATAATTGTTATTATAATGAAAGGTGTAATTTGTAAGATTAAAGTTGCAGTGTGTAGGATTTTATCTGATTGCAGAAATGGAAAACGGTATTCTTAATTATTTTTTCATTAGTGTATAATCATTTGCAGGTTCTTCGTGTTTCTACAGTAGCCCTGAGCAAACTGCTTCTTAATCATCTTTTTTTCTGTTTTATAGTGGGTGGCATCCAGCGTTAAGGTGCAGCACAGTCACCCACTATTTTTCAGTGTTTACCAGAGTTAATATCCTCCAAAGTAAAAAGCCCAGAACGGACAAAACAAACAGTGGCTCTGACGTGGGTGACGTATTTTTCGCCACCATAGGGGAGGTTCTGCGACATCACCACTAGACGCCACAAATGTTACTCACTGAAACTTTAAGAATCAGAAATGTGAACAGAAGGAGCAGCTTTTTACCAGACATGTCCACTGTCACGCTGACGAAATTCTGTGTGCCTAAAGTCAGAATATTTTCACCGCTTTACCTTTGTCATCAGATGGGACCTGAAGCCCTGAAGCTCTATTCAAAGCCACCAGACTCCCTTTGACACAAACAATCATTTTACCTTGGAGAAATCAGGAGTTTGTGGTCTACTGCTGCCTTGATCGGTTAGTTAGTTCCAGGTAGCAACTCCTTCTTTCTTTGTGGTCAAGGAAGTCTGGTGGCTTTGAAGAGACCACTATGTCTTGCTCAGTAAGATAATAGTATCAAAAAAACAACCACAGCAAAACCATATAACAACACAATTTGTTATAATGGGAATATTTCAACCTGAAATTGGTAAACGCCTCTGTGTGTTAATTTTTCTATCGTTTTATCAAGATGTAGTTATTAGCAAATGAACCAATCGCAGCCACGTAGCAAAACAACAAATTCTTCTCATTCATTCTACTTCTTCCTCTTACGTTGGACCCAGGGCAGACTGGATGCCACACTGACTCACTACTCACTCTAGTGTAAGGAAATAGTATAAATAGACAGGACAGTCGGAGACTAGCTGACTAGCATGCTAACTGCTGTAGATATCTCTGCAGTATAATGCAATGACATCTTTGACGTAATGTTAAAACTATTATTTCTTCACCTTCTCATGGTAATTTAGTTCTTTTTCGAATGTCCCTCTTAAAGGTTCAACATGGAACATTTGCACATACTCGTTTATACGATTATACATTGTTTGTTGACATTAGCCAACTCCATTTCTTAGCTAACAGCTGTTTTGGTTGCCTACGTCCATGGAGTCAGCGGGCTCCGAAGCTTTAAAAGAAAAGTTAACCAGAGCGTATAACTGTGAAAGAGCATCTCTGTCATTCTTTGAACTCCTACCTCACTCCCTCACATACACATCCCTGTCCCTCCTCAGACGCTGCTGGAGCTGGGAGCCTCTCCAGACTACAAGGACAGCCGTGGTCTGACTCCTCTGTATCACAGTGTGGTGGTGGGAGGAGACCCAGGCTGCTGTGAGCTCCTGCTAAACAACCATGCCACCGTCTGTTGCCAGGATGAGAATGGCTGGCACGAAGTCCACCAGGTACGCACACTCTCTCGCACACACACACCAAAACATTCACCAGGTGCACACACAACACAGGCTGGGAGGAATTTCTGGCTGTTAGACCGTTTGGAACAGCTTGTATTGAGAAAGCATTACTAAAGCACACACAGCCTTTCCTGGCTGTAGGCGATTGTCTTGGCAGCTGTTACCCGCTGAAGTAGATAAAGCCATTTAAGGAGAGCCACCCTGCAACAGTGACAAACTATGGGCATCACACAACACACTTGGTGTATATTTACGTGTTCAGGCCATCAGCTCAATCAGATTGCTTATATCTCGGTCCCTGTCAAGCTGTAAAATCTCTGCCTCCTGCTGTCTGCCCTGTTTCTGACAAGATAACAACCAGCTGTCAAGCAGGATGGCGAACGGCAGAATGGCAGCTGCTGGCTCAAAGTTAAAAGTTCAAGGCTCAGATTAGGATGATATATTTTGGCTGAATGGCCATACGTGATATATATCTCGATGTTTTTTTCTGAAATAGGTAGAAAGCCAAAGTCGGCAAGATGTCACAAAACACAACAGAACTTTTATTTATTTATCAAAATAATAGTTCATATGCCTAACAAATGAATATAGACTAAATAAAATAACTTCCAGAACTACATTATCTGAAAGAAAGTGCTTTCAGTAACAGTGCCTGCAAAGAAAATATACAAATGTTACAAAGTAATAAAAGAAAATAATGTCTTTAGCATGTTCTCTACTGTTTTAACAAACTGTAGCCTATAACAAGTGCATTTAGGTTTTCCTTGGCAACATATCAAACTGTGCAAACTCACCGTTACCGTCGATTCCTCTCACAATCCAATTCTTTGACCGTTTGCATTTGTCACGCCCTCTTTCCGAGCTCATTCACTTTCATCTCTGCCGTAAGGACATTTCAAAACACTCAAATTAGTTTTCAGTCGTCATGACTTTACAGTGGCAGAAGAACATGAACCAAATACAAACTACCGCAGGTTAAAGTGGATTGACCGAACACTTAAATGAAGACAGACTCGAAAGAATCGCTATAGTTGGACTCAAAGACGCAATACAATGCTCTCTTTGAAATACTGTAATTAAACTGGTAGGAGAGAGAAAGAGAAGTGAAACTCACTGGCGTTTGTGCTCAGTGTTCACAGTATAGTTGTTTAATACATCCCACATAGAGCAAGTGGCAATACATCGAGTAGGACTACATTCAATACGTTGTCCATCCCTGACCCTAATGTATTCATCCATTACAGTCGTGGTCAGGTCTTTACATTTACCTTGGCTAAATGCAAACTCACTTTCTCACAATTCTGAATATTTGATTTTACTATATATTCATTCTATCAGTTCAGTCAGCGCAAATACTTTGTGTTGATTATTTGAAATTTCAGAATAATAGTAGACATATTTCTTTTTTTTCTCTGTGTCTAACGAACTGGAAGCTTCGGGAAATGATCGTCATGACTTCAGAAACGTCCGACTGGCTGACTTGTTATTACTGGGAGTCAATTGTAGACTGTTTTTTAGGGCCTTCCTTCAAGGCTGTGTGTGCTTTTGCTTTATGGAGTACGAGGAAATCTAAAGAAATCAGCCAAGAGCTTAGAAAAAAAAAATATAGACTTCACATTGAATGAAGTGAATGATTATATCCATACTGCCGTGGAAACATTCAGAATTGTGAATGCATTTAGCCAAGGTACATGCAAATATACATTCAACGTCAGCTAGAAATCCTTTACATTCCGGTGGTGATGTCCTCTGAATAAAAGAGAACATCTATTAAAGACTGTCTGCTACATTCAGGAAACCCATATACAACTGAAAAACATAGTACTATATTCACAATATAAGAATTTAGCTTGTACTGAAAGAGACTGATTACAGCTGATTAATTGAGGCACTGCACCAAATGAAGAAAACAAGTGATACCAAATCATGGTGACAGAATTAAAATAACAGAGCTTAATGTGCGGTGATTCTCATTTTAATAAAAAAGAATCAGCCCTAATAAAGCTTTTAATGCAGTGTAAGCATGGTGTTAAATCTAACAAATAAACCACATAGAGACTCCAACATAACCCACCATTTAAAAAACACTCTCAGGTATTTACAGTGATTCAAAGGAACACTTCAGTCATCGCTGCGTCTGATTAATCCACTGTCCCTACACTGAACTCTATCTGATTCTTGTTTAACGTTTTGTGAACAAGCTGATCTCAGCCTCATTATAAATCAATCCTTTTACAGCTGCATGTGTTATCTGCTACCTACTATGAAGTGGTATAAGAAGTTTAAGCGTTAGACATTTATTTGTCAAAACATGAAAATAAAATGACCAGAATGAATGAAACCAGAAATCACAATGTCATATTCTAAATGTAATATGCACACAGATGTCCTGACTGATATTGTAATAACTTTTTTTTTTTAATTTACATTTTTAGTTTGCTTGATAATAACATACCACTTGCCATCTGTTGGTTTTACAAATGAAATCCTGCTTGATATACTTACACGTTTCACATTTCTGAGGAAAAGGTATGCTCTTGTTTTAGCATTATTACATTATCTTTCCACATTTTTACATAATCTGTTTTAGAAAAAAATGACAAGCTTTAAATGCATTACATTATCGGTACAAATGTGTTTACATGAGTCAGGACCTTTACATTACTGGTCAAGTTATTGTCAATAATTATAACAAATGACCAGCTCCTAGCACAAAACAGACTCCAACACAAACTTCACATGTGAAGCTTACATAATGAACCATTAATTGCAAATTTTATTACATTTCCAGGAAACTACGGTACTACAGAGCACATACCGCAGTTTATATAAATTGAAACTAAGTTGACCCTTAAACTTTTTTGGTCACAGAATGACTAGGAGTAGGGATAAAGCTTTTGTCTAAAATCTACTCCATCTGAGTGCATTTGTTGTTGTGGTCATACTTTTTTCATTCATTCTAATAAATATC
>JAPQRN010000018.1:18447060-18458675 GCA_037367275.1 Coranthus polyacanthus
GTGTTTTCAGGCAGGTAGGTGGGTTAAATAAGTGATTGACAGCTGTAATTACCGATCGCTGATCAGATTCTGTCAGATGCCACCAGGACGTGACTCTACTGCTCTACTCCATGTCTCAACACGGAGTAGAGTCGGGTTATCTGTATTTATATTTAGTTTGTAGATTTGGACCCAGAGGAGAGAGCTGCACAAGGAAGGTGTGTATTTTCAAATTCTGACCTACCTTTTCCTCCTGATTTTGGCTCCTGGAGCTTTAAAGACAGGCTACCAACGTGTCAAAATAAACAACCATGTCGGGGTAACAGACACTCAAGGACCTTGAAAACAACAAAGTGTTTCAATTTCTCTGTAGTCATTTGATTCATTTCAATGTTGTTGAAATATGCTATTCAAAAGGACTGTGTCATCTGAAGTTGTTTATATGCTTAGAGTGCTTTCAAACCTAACTTATTTGGTCTGGACTATTTGGACTTTTCAGTTAAACCCCAACCACAATGGCAGGTGTGAAACCTCCACCAGACCATGTTCTAGACCAAACAGCTGAAACGTGGCTTCGACGAAAAGCCGTTAACCTACAGTCACCCACCAATTCACTGAAGACCAGTTTAATAACCTTTATATTGGTCTTCAGTGAGCCATGTTTGAACTGCAGTAGACACAGAAGCAAGATGTTCCCTTTCAAATGAAGTCTAATTCATGCATTTTGGCCTTACACTTACTCTGTTATAAGCCTGACCTTATGTGAAAATTCATGAAACAGTCGCTTAAGGTTAGGGTTCCATGAAAAGGGTAAATGTTAAAAGGTTCAACACAAGAAGAAGAATACGAACTAGAAGAAGCAGTGGGGAGCACACGAGGCGAGGAAGAGACAAAGTCTTCGATAGAAATATCAATGAAATAATAAAGGGTCACCTTGAAACACCAACTAAAACTTAGAAACTTGTAATCATTTTTTTTTAGTGAGGTCATGAGTTTAATGTTCATTGATTTTTTTTCTCCTCATAAATCGATGATTCCAGATTTCAGGTGTGAAGAGGTCCTTAGAAATTCCAGCATTATTACCTAAATCTGAATTTTATTTAGAGAAGTTCTGTGTCAAATCTGGTTTTATGCCTAATGCGTAGAGACACAGTAGATTAATTATTGGGTCAACATAAATGTAGCAATCAAGTGTAGTGCAAGTGGCGTGTAGTGGAGAAGTTGCCGATTGCAACCAACTGAATACCTCTAATCTGATCCTGCCCATCCAAGCAAGTAGAAGAACCTACATGGTGACGGCTTAAAACAGGGAAAAATGCTAAATGTCCTTCTCTACAGTAGTCCAGAACACTGGACTACTGTAGAGAAATGGCAGACTCCGTGGAAGAAGACTCGCTCCCTAGATAGATAAAAATTAATTTAGTCTGTTACCACAAATCACAGATTCGCCTCAAAGGGCCTTACAATCTGTACGAAATACAACACCCTCTGTCCTTAGACCATCGGTTTGAGCGAGGAAAAAAAAAATGGTAGAAACCTCAGGAAGAGCCACAGAGGAGGGATCCCTCTTCCAGGACGGACAGACAGGTGTTGTGTTTACAGACATTTGGATAAACAATGTATATAGAAGATTTACAAGTGTTATGTACACCAGAAAGAATGTAGTAAATGTAGGTGGAGTGATGATGAGTAGCAGTATTGGTTCTCATGCAAAGGAAAACACAGCAATTCTAATTTTGAGATGATTATACACTAATAAAAACATAGTTATGAATACTGTATTCCATAGATCCCCCTAAACCCTATACACTGGACTTTATGTAAGTAAAAATGTCAAAACCCTTGCAAAACTGAGCCTCTTAAAATGTGTGTATTGGCTCCTTTTTGCTGGAAATATGTGCTGGGAATTGCGGCGGTCCCATTTAGGGGTTTTATTATTTGAATTTGCATTGTGCTTGCATTACATGCCTATATTAATACACTTTGTTTAAGTAGACGCAAACTAGCTGACACACAGAAAACTGGGGACATTCTTTTCCACAGAGCATTGTTGTAGCTCTAAAGCTGTAATTTACAGTCGGCTGTGTGCACTGTCGGGTACTTGAAGGCGATATGTTACATTCAATTGCACACAGAGTAGAAAGAATGGGTCCACAACTCTTCTTTTACCCCGAGGCCCTATGTGGTTTGATTAACTCACATATTTATTTGATTCATACAGCAATCTGAGTCGTTCCCCCATTAGCAATTTGTATAAAAGGAGGCCATCTGATTTAGCACCCAAAGAATATCACAGATCATTGGTAATGCACTGCATGAGAATATTAAACATTTGAAGGCTTGATCTGTATGCAAGTACAGAAAGTCTCGTCTCATCTGGTGCAGATGTTACATTTGTGGTCAGCAATCAGTTTAAGGCATGTGCTGCATACAATATGAAGTCTCTTCAAACACATCAGCCCCACAGGGGGAAATCTTTCACATTAGTAATTCAAATGTATTTTTTAACCACAGAAGAAGGCAAGGAATAATAAGCCTTTCACATCTGATGAGATCAGAAAAGGAGGTTGCAGGTAGCTTTGTTGCTGTTTTAGAGCCATAGACTGTGTAAAAGGAGTGGACGTAGCTACTGTGACGTCACTCAGTGGTTTGTGGAGGACCATTATGAAGCCTCGAGTTTGCATTATGGCCAACACCGTCTCGTTTTTTTGGAGCCAGAAGGGACCACATCTGGACACTTCAGGAAACAGTTGCAGTCTTGTTAAAGTAACTTATTAATTATAACTTATAACTTAAATACATCAATCACGAGTCCAAATAAAGCAAATGAGACCACAAAAAATCTAGTATTTCTAGAGGGAAGTCCAGTAGAAGTCTATGAGGACCAGGCCTTTTGAAGTCAGCATTTAATGGCCATCAGTGTTATTGCACTTGAAGATATTTCTGCATTGGCTTCACTTTCAAGCCATAGTTGTTGCCTCTTGGTTCGTGCAGGTTAAATTAAGCTATTCAGACACTAGATGCTCTTAATCTATCCGTTTATTTTCATCAGCACACTCTGAATCTTCCTCTTGAGGGATCACTATTGTAACCTTAATTTCAAGTATCTGAATATGGGGATTTATCATATCGGTGGGGCATTCACTGTTGCTATAATTTCCTGTGCAGAGACAAAGGCAAACAAAGCCGTGAAGTAGGACACAATGTGACTGGTGAAGGAGAAAGGAGGGTTTCTCAAAGGGCAATGACAGCCACTCATCTTGCCTGAAGTTCTTCATGCTGTTAACGTGTGAATGTGACCTATATACAGGAGTTATTAGCCGGACATGCAGGGCTGTGCATTGAAATGGGTTATCATGTGGTTAAAGATAGTGCACAATGCTGCTGACAAGGAGGCTGTTCATTCCACAGCAGGCCGGCTGTGACACATTAAACCGTTATTATCGGAGGTTTCGGAGCAGGGTGTCAGACTGAGCATCATCAAAACACCAAAGGAGGGAATGGGCTCTTAAAAAACAGCTTACTAAGACAAAATATGTTGTTTTTTCTCATTAATTTGTCATCTGTCTGAATATTGTCAGGTAGTAATATAAACTAGAAGTCAGAAGTTTGCATATACCTTGGCAACATATATTGACTCAGCTTCTTTATTTTGATGAAATTTTAGAATAATAATTTTAATTTCACATTCTCAGGGGGTCAAAGGTTTACAGACACAGAGTTCGCTGTGTTTTTAAACAGTGTGGAAACAGTGTGGATGACTTCAGGAACTTCAGACTGGTCAGCATGTGTATCAGCATCAGTATGTGAGGAGTTGGGAGTGACAGTGTGAAGAATATTTAAATATGAATGTAATTTCTGCCTAAATGTAACGATAAAAAGTTGTAAATAGTCCCATATGAATGCTATTTATGACGACACAGCAGGAAATTGCTATTAGTGGTTAAAAATACTGAAATGTAGATATGAAACATACTGTATTTCTGGTTCAGAAACGTTGATATTGCAGATGTCTGTCGTTTGCAGAAACATACAACGGGAACCTTTTATTCTGGTGACTGGGTTGGATTAAATACACATCCCCTGTTCACACTAAAATGGATGTTTTGCAAAATGAATATTTTTCCCTACGTTTGAGCCTCTCATCCACACGTAAACAGAGTTTTAGGTCACTTAGACGGAGAAGGTGAGAACACCTTCCCAAGGGAAGATTTATAAAAAGTCTGGTTTGTGTGTATCCATATGGACAGAGAAAACAGAGATTAGAAAACAATGGCATCACACCCCAATTCGCACATGCATATTGTTGCTTTGCGTAATGAACATTTACCAGTATTTGTCTATGCCTGAAGCAGCAACAACCATGGCGGATGTATAGGTCATATAAGTCAGTGTTTTACCTGCAGTAGATTGTGATCAGCACGGATACATTCGGGAGACGGACAGATGTGTCGGTGTCGGGGACTTTCACTTCATGACAGACTACAGCCTCTGTGTCTCTTGCGTCCAGTGTGATCTGAATATTGCAGTGGCCTCCGTTTAAAGCCTGCTAGAAACAATGGTTCGTCTCTGCATTTGTAGCAATTCGTAGGCGTTTTTAAGACGTAGAGTGCACATGGATACTTTGTAAAGAGAAGGTTGTGTGGACAGAATTTTTTTTTAAAACACAGGGTGAAAATAGCCATTTAGAAAAATATCTGCATTCAAAAGTCAAGTTGGGATGTGTAAACTTTGGATGCGAATGTAAGAAAAATTAATAAAAGCTGAAATTTTCTTTGCACTATTTGAAATTTCACATCATCAAAATAAAGAAGGGTTAACTGAAGTAGCAAATGGATATATACTGAAATGAAAAACCAAGTCTGAATGCATTTAGCCAATCTGCCTCTAAACTGTAACAGGTTGTACAATACAACTCAGTGTTAAAGCATCGACTTACCCAACTCTATAAAAGTATCCAAAAACAAGCCAACTGCAAACAATACGTACGTTTTTGCTCACACAATACGCATTAAAATCCCCATTTTCACTCATACTTAACACATTTCCATTTTCAAATATTCACTTTTACTCGTGACAGAGAAGACAGTATCACACAACGTCTGCATATAAGGCTGATCGCAGGTCACAGCAGAGCTAGGCCACAAAAAGCAATAATGTAAACAAAAAACAGTATTTAAATAACAAATGTAGCACAATGTGAGTAAAAAAGCTTATTTAGTCTCTTCAAAATTGTCATTTTAAACTGAGACAAAATTAGACACTGGAACAGGGTTTAATGAATGGTTGTATGGTTAAGGATGTGTGTAGGAGATGCCTGAATATCTGTTGTGTTTTTCTTTTCCATACAGCAGTAAGCCGCTGTAAGAATGATTGGCAGATGGGCGTATTAGACCACCCGCTGCCAGAGTGTGATAAACCACCAGGGAGCGTGTAGTGACCGAACACACACTTGCAAAATCTTCGAAAGATAATACACGCAACGAGCACACACCAACACGAATGTGAGCGAATTCACACGCACACCTTAAACGCTTTCACACTCATGTATTCCTTCTGTGTGACAGTATCTCTACTCAGAGGATGCTCTATATGCGCTTCTCTGTTCTCCTTGAAGCTCGAGTCCATTTGAAACTGCAAGTGAACAGAAGCCAAATCCTGCAGAAGCCCTGAAAATGACTTTAAAAATCCTTCCAAATAATCCAGAGCTTCCTGATGCACAGCGGGAAAACAGACCTTTACCTGTCAGTCTGTGGAAAAGTCATGCAGGGCAGCTGAATGTTTATGCATCTGGGTTTATTTTTATAGACACACAGCAGTTTTCTGGTTGAAAAGAAAGCAGAAATTCCCATACATGAAATATGGACACATAAGTGAAATTAAGTTAAAACATATACAGTATTTGAGTGTACAATATGAAATCCATTAGAAATGGAAAAGAAGAATGTTATATGTCTGGCCTATTTAAAAAAGGAAAAATGAAACATTTAAATAGAGGCTGATGGTCTATTATATTTCCATATTAGTACCTTCAATGAGCTTTTCATTACTCAAAACAGTTTAATTCTGCTTTATTCATATTGAGATAATTGAGATAAATGTTTGCAGGTTTAACCCAACACTACATATATTTACATATTTTTAATCAGAAAACTGTGTATTTCTGCTACTGCGCATCCTGTATTTCTGAAACTGAAAAGCAAATCTCCTATATATCGTATCTCGCGATTCACCTGCTTTTTGAAGGATTTTCAAAAGTTCTAAAAGGTTTTTCCATCCAGACCATTTGTTTTTTCCCATGGAACAGAATTTTTGTATTTTTTATTTCATTTATTATGACTGAAAGCTGGAGCTGAGATTTTAAAGGAGGAATAATAAAAGAAGTAGGCACAACTTGAAATCTCAATCTTAATTTTAACCGTCATTATCTTGAGGGTTTTTTGGCCAAGAGGAGCTGGGGAACAGCGAGATGCGAATGGATTAAACGCTAACACCGCCGCTAACTTAATAAAAACATCAACCACACTGCTAACTGTTAAGTTAAATCACCACTAAGTGATTTCAGGTACTTGCTAAATGTCAACACATATAGTTTTGTTTGATAACAGTATATTAACTTTGTGTGATATATAAACACACTACTTATCACTAGCTGACAGACATATAATGTAATATCAAACATGCTATCAGAAAGAAAAAAGAAGCTTTTGGAGCCAGCCTCAAGTGGCCATTTGAGGAACTCCATTTCCACATTGGCTTTGTTTATCAACACCACAGAGTTTGACGCTTGGACATCTACAGTTTAAATGTCTCCTGAGAGTAGCACACCGTTGTTGAAACCTCTGAAGAACAGATGTTGACTGCTTTTGTCAGTGGTCACTGTCCTCTGGCCTTTACTTCATATGTTTCTGAACTTGACAATAGCTAGTTATAAGGGAATTGCTTAAATCTGTCACTTCTGCCTGCAGGTGATGAACTGTCTACAGTAAACACTAGAGTTATCAGTAATTCAAGAAAACATTTGGCATCTTAAGATACTTAAATACAGAGCCTCTCTCTCCTCCTCTCCTCCCTGCCAGCGCTAAATCGTTTTGGGGTTTGGCTACATCTCCCCTCCAACTCCTGATCTCTCAAGCAGGCTATGAATGATTTTGGCAGGAGATGATTAAGCTGAGGTCTGTCCAAGCGTTCTTGCATGGCTCGAGTCTGCAACACTGTCACTGTCTAACAGATTCCTCTGACAGATAGTGAAGCTCTAAATGTAGGAATAGTGCACCCACAGAAACAAAACACAACAGATGCCACCATGTGTGTACTTCTGTTGTACTGACACTGAGCATGTCTCCAATAATAACTAAACAGAAATGCACACCGGTGTATGTCCGTAGAGTGGTGGATTTATGGATCTTTTGTGGATTGTTTAAAGCAAACAAGGGCTCAGAATCTTCATCAATGTCTGGAGTTAAAGATCAATTATTCATCAAGATGAAATAAAGAAATATGCCAGGAGTGAATACAGGAAAGAAGGTGAATCATTGTCCTGTCTTCATGGAAGGAAAACTGCTACACAATGTGCTACACAGTTTTTATTGCAATAACATGAACATTTTCAACAGACTGCATACTCTATGAAGCCTTTTTATCATCACACATGGTGAATATTTCAAACCAGATGAGGTGAAAATTAGCATACAGCCCTGAGGGCTGCATTCTTTCAATGGGAAAACAATGGTGATGAACAGCTAATGTAGTCGTTAGTATTGATTGCTATAATTAAATTCAGCTACTCTGCTACACATAGCTAAGCTGCATTTACTGATAGACATGGTTCAATAGCAGAAGAAAATTACTTTGTATCTTAGCAGTGTGTAGTGTCTAGTGCATTCCTGTCCCAGGTGTTATCAGGATTAATTACATTACATATAAAAACCAACTAACTTGATGGAAAATCAAAATAACATATTTAGAACCTGAGCACTGTCCAGTGTGAAGGCCTTCTTTAAACTGTAAGGATTATTCTTCTTCCCCAGACGAATCACATTTTTTAGGGGCTACACGTACTTGAAAACTAACAAAACTTTGCACATGCATCAGAGGAAATATTGTATTTGGTGGGTCTTGGGCGTGGGCATGCCAGTAGCGGCTCCCCAGCATCAACCTACAGCAACCTAAAGCCCCTGCATAGGTTTCACCTTAGATGTACCAAATTCGATTCATTTGTATCAGGTCCAGACTTACAATATAGCCTCTCAGAAGTCCACCATTCAGCCCCCTTTACGATTATCAATATTTCACCAGAAATGGCTCAACGGCACCGCGCTAAAACATTTCAGAAAACTAATCCCCCACATGAGGATTCACTGAGACATACCAAATTTAGGCACATGTCATGTCCAGAGCCATACCCTAAACCCCACAGGAAGTCTGCATTTTGGTTTGAATGTGTAATTTTTACCCAGTTTCAGTTGTTATACTGTTGATGCAGGAAGCAATATTTAACTCCTCAGTGACCAGCCGTCAATACATCTACATTACTACAGCAAAACCCCTCGACTGCAGGCTACCCAAAACGCATGGGGGGGGCAAGGGCCCAATCAGTGTTTCTTGCAGTTTTAATTTTCCTCATTGCTGCTTTCTAAAGTCAAATTTTACAGGATTTCCTTTCAGAAGTCTCCAAGACCTCCAGAAAACCCAAATGGTTGAGCTTGTATGAAATGGCTGAGAGTAGTATGGAAATGCATGAGAGGGAAAAGTGCCCCGCTCACAGCATTATTGCATAGTTTATGACAACATATGTTTTGCATGTAGCCATCTGCTGTGACGCTCTTCAGTGGGGTTGACTGTTGGATGGATTTGTTTAAGGGTGTCACTGTGCTTCGAAGTTATAGCGGAAAGAGAGTGAAAGGAAAATAAAGTTCTAACAAGCCTTCATTAAGCGGGACAGTGTGTAAACAGATGGCTTCACACAACAGCCGAGCGCGAAATCAAACAAAGTAGAAGCATGACAGGAACAGCGAGAGAGAGAGACATGAATGTGCATTACATCATATGACAGGCAGGTGTGCACGCTGGAGTCCAAGTGTAGCTTTAATGATGTATAGAGCCATCCCTCCTGAGTTGCTTAGCAACACCAAGGGTTTGTTTCTTGAACAAGCGCACCAGTCCATTGTGCCGTCATTTTTCTTCTTATTCCTTACTCCCATCAACAAATTGATATCAGAGCTCAGGCGCAGAGGAAGTTCTTGAATAAACCCATAAACTTTATGAAGTAGGTCTACTTATCCCTCAGTCACCCCCTGTTCTCCAAAACTGTGATTTCTTGTAGTTCTTGTGAAGCTAATTAAACTATAGACGCCGACCACCTCAGACTCTAAACCATTAAATCAATTGAAAAATCAATTCTTTAAAGAAGACCACTTCATTTCAATGGTCTCACTTTCATTTACAAATGACTAAACTCTTACATTTTTAAAGTATCTGAAATTATTCTTTATTATGCTGACAGGCACTGGTTGTCTAAATGACTTATTTTTATTCAGTGTAGCATCCTCCTTCCTGATAAAATGTTGATGATTACAAAGGGGCTGCATCCAAGTATTTAGAATGTAACTTTCATACTATTGCTTTGCGTCTTTTCACCTTTTCTATTTTCACGTCATACCATCTGAATTTTCATGTTTGTTTTGGAGAGAGATGTTTTTATTATGGGTGGATCTCTTGGGACTTTAATCTGCTCAGTCAGTTGTTATTTTTCTTTGTTCTTTGAATGTTTTATTAATTTAATATGTGCAAATGAGTTAACTACAAACACCTGAGGCTCTGGTCTCTGAGAGCATTTTTTTTTTTTTAACATTGCAATAGGACACTCTCTAATACGAACCTTTTAGAGATCCTGTTAAATTATTTAAATAAAGGCCAGTAGGCACATTCTCATGTTTTGTATTTAAGCAGTTCTGTGTTCTTCTTTTCACGGACAAACAGCTCCTTAGACAGTATTTCGACAACTGTGGGAGACGGAACAATGGAACTTTTTGTCCTTATTGTCTATAAGTATAGTTGAACAATTCAAATAAACAAAATGTGTAAAGAAAACAACACTCATTTGCATATTTAGCAGTCTGATTTTCCAGCATATCTGCGGTGACCATCTGATATTTAATAAATAGCCAGTATGTTCTCCCACTGTGGGCTGAACATCCAGACTTGAAACTCACACCTCTTATCAGAAATACTGAGATTCTCTTGGATGGCCGATTGTGTGAGTCTGCCTGATGCTGCAGATATTCTACCAGAGTGCAGTTCTGATGTCTGAAGAACGGTGAAACATGCAACAACCAGCCAGTTGAGATTAAATCATAACCAGGACTTTTGATTAAGTCCATCTGCGATCTACAGCAATCATCAAAAATCTGTTCTTGTTGTATTTCTGCTATTTATTCAGTGATTCAACTGTTTTTCTTTTACTTAGTGCTTCTTGTGCGTTCAGTCTTATAGACAAAATGAACATTTCAAATATCCGTGATGATGTTCTTCCAAGGAATAATAACATAATTTTTTGCCCTTCAGGCCTATGATATGATGTCATTTTTGATCCAGAACATTCTTGATATTTTCAAAAGAATTCTTACCAGAAAAAACATATTCAATATTTTATACCTTGTCCACACTAATACAAATATTGTTCTCAATGGATATTTTCTCCCTTTGTTTGTATTTTAAAAAAAAAAAAATCTGTCCACATGACATTTTACAAAACATCTCCGTACGTACCAGAAATAAAATACAACTTCAAACTCAAATTCAAACTGTTGTTTCTGATGGATTTTAAACTGCGGATGTTGTGGATCAGGTCATATTGAGGCTTTGGTTCGTCATGAAGCTGAGCAGCAAATGCTAAGTTAAGTTACAAGCAGTTACAAGAGTTTTTGGAAGTGTATTCCTTATATTCTATGGGTGTCACCACAACACTGATACATGTGTCCAGTTCCCAAATGTGTCCACGCTGACCACGATGTACTGCAGGTAAAACACTGAATAAATCGAATTATCCCTTTGCAGTTGCAAAGGGATAATTCGATTTATTCACAATACAGAATTATAAAGCCAGAAGTACAATTCTGGCTTTATAATTCTAGCTTCATCTTTTGCCTCCTGAACTGAAGGTCTGGATCATATAGACTTGTTTCAAATTCTTCCACAGTTTGTCAAAGTCTTTGTCTAGCAGTTCTTCATACATTCTGCTTTACCATCTAATATGGGATTTGTCTTTGTTTCTCATATTAATTCAGTGAACACTTATCGATCCACATTATTCATAAGATCTGTTTCCATTGCACTCATTCACATTTACTTGTCTATACACCAAGTTTTCCACCTCTCTCAAGTGTAAAAACCTGTTTGCTCTACAGTTATTTTCAAATTGTCTTTGTTTCTTGTTATCTATTATTTACAGGGGCTGCGATTAAATATGTGTGTAGATGTGTAAAGAGTGCAAAAAGATTTCTGTTTTTAAAGGCAGGCCAGAGTCAGTCGGGGTCGTCCCAGTCCAGGCTTGCTTGAAATACAAGTTCTACGAGTAAGAATGTTACTGTGGATGTGATTGCAATGTGTTAAGAATGGGGCGGCACGGTGGTGCA
>JAPQRN010000018.1:18462655-18478769 GCA_037367275.1 Coranthus polyacanthus
AAATTATGATATGTGTAATATCCAAATAGCAGGAGCTGCAATTTGTTTTGATAAAGATAAAACATACCATTATAAATGAAGCATTGTGGTGCTACAGAGATGCCTCTGCCTACAGATCACATTCTCCAGATGTGGGTTTGGTACAGAGCAAAACCAACACTTGAAAATATTGGTTGATGATCAAACATTTTCACATTATAGTTCATTCTGACAGCCTTCAGGCTTCCATGTTGAAAGAATGTTAGTTTGACTGTTTTGAGTATTTGTTTTTACCTCAAGTGTTGTCTCGTGTGATGTGATGTGTATTTTTTTTTCTTTTTGTTTTTTTCTATTGAAGTTCCAAAAAAGGGAGAAAATAATCAAATGGACAGTATTGTTATTTTAAACCATTTCATGGTTGAATTTCCAGAACAATTTCCCTGTAATATATCATGATATATACCATTACCAGGATATAATATATATATAAAATATACTGTAATCTAAGATTAATATTGTGTACTTTTAGACCTTTAACTATTCTAGCAGTATGGATCATACCTTCACAAACTGGACTTTTGGAAGACAAACACATTCCTGTAACAGTTTAGTGTTTTAGTGTAATGTCACCACCATCATTTAGGTCGACTGAGCTTCTACACTCATTGACCTCTGACACGAGTTCTCCGTTTCAAGGGCATTTAATTCCATAGATTCCACTGATTGGTTTTGTTACATAAGATGCTCGGATTCTTTTGACTCCCCACCCTTATTTTACTTTAGATTAATTTGTGTGGTTGAAAAGAGAGTAACTGTGTATGTGTTTAGCTAAAGTTCAAACCAGCCCCACCAGCTGCACTTCAGAGACATAGCCTGGTATCTTCCAAATGTGCTAGCTCATTAGATGTTAGCACCTCTTGTGTTCATCAACACGTCTGTTGGAGACTCAGAGAGAGGTCTGAGTTTCTAGTCTGGGAAAAGTGCTAATGACTCAGTGAATCCCTCTTCAGATGTTCAGGCTGCCAGGAAATGACGTGCAAAGAAGACAAAAAAACCCCACAGCTTAGCAGCCACAGCGCTAGCCTGGTATTATTGTATTTAATCAACTCCTAATCAGGAGATGCTTATTGGAATGGCCGCAGGTCCTGTTCTGCTTCTGCTCTCCCTTCACTGTTGTAATTGCACGGAGAGTGGATGATGGCAGTTGTAGGCTCGTCATCTCGCGGTGTAATAGAGGAATGGATCCATGGGGAAATCACGGCCAGCCTCCATTACTGGTTCAGTCCGTCAGAATAGTGCAGGCAAGGGGAACTAGAGGAACTCGACTCTGCTCGCTGTAATCCTGATATTCATGCTAATTATGGTCAGGGAGAAAGCAGTGTTGAGCGTGGAGCCGTGGCCAATCACCAACTGTACTTCAATATATTTCTGTCTAATTTCCTATACTGTATGTGTATGGAAGAGGCAATTATATCATGTATTGGTTTCAGGGGTGTTGTGTTGGTCTAGAGCCAACACAGTGAGGTGGAGCTTAGATTTTGATAGATTGATCAAGAAAATAATGACAGCACATGTACAGTTACACCACAAGAGCATTGCAGTGAGTAGTTAGATGTAGACTGATGATTGATTGATGGATAAATGTGCATGTGTATACATGAAAGTAATATATTTTAGCAAGTCTGATGTCACCTAAAAAAAGACAGTAGTGCAGATCAGTTTTCAGTGTGTTCACCCTTCAGGAAGATGATACTGATGTGTTCTCAGGAATGAAGGCTTCACTGTAGTTAAAGCAGCAAAAGTGAAGCCAATTTAAAAGTATCAAAACGTGTAATACCACTAATGGACACTAGATGCTAGCTAGCTCCGATGAGCTTCCAATGAACTTCTCTCTAGAAGAAGTCAGTATTTTTTTCTCTAAGCCATTCTGGTCTTATTCACTTTATTTGGATCCTCGTGTTGTTAATGACATTTAGGGCGAATAGAAGGCTTTGATGTTTTTGATTTACTGTAGTCGTGGTTAATTAGCTTCACTAATAAGACCATTATACATTAATGTTTCATGAAGTTAAACGTGTTACCATGTCCATAAATTAACATTAGCATTCGTTCACTCATCACTGATCGAACCAAATATGGTCACTTCTGGGTCCAAAAAGCCACCATGCTGATGACCAAAATGCAAATTTCAAAGAGCCACAAAACGATGGCTGTTTCCACTTCTTTTATACAGTATATAAAACTGTACCATACATAACATGAATATACGTCATTAAATGTGATCTGAACTGTACACAGTTTTATTGAGTTACCTCTTAGAGACATGCTGAGTGATTAAGTTCAGTGTTTCATATTTTAGGGCTTTTATTATGAAATATACCAACAGAAGTGGTGGCTGCAATTAATTAATTTTGTTATTGGCAGAGATTACATACTGTGCGTTTAATGGTTTTTGATTGTGGTTCAGGTTGACCTTAGCAAATGGTGGGTGTGTTGTAAAAAATGGCAAATCATCCCCTGACTTTGATCCAAGGTCGCTTTGACATTTTCTCTAATGGTAGTGAAAGGTTGGGATCGCTACCCCTTTATCACCACTCAAGGACAGAGTGGAGCTCCGCTCTGGACATCTACGGAGGTCTGCAGATGTTTTTATATCATGACTTCTCCTTTCATGTGTCTGTCCCGTCCAAAATTAGAAAAATGAGGCCTTATTTCCACCAGCATCGTTTAAGAAAACACACAGCTGACGCAGCAGTGATCGTGGATACACACTGAATTAAAACTTAATTCTTAAAGATGCAATTAACATACATGTTTGTTTGCTCTTCTTTGTTTGCAGTGCCTTTTCGTGAGGCTCCCGCCTACTCCAAACGCCGCCGGGGTCCATCGTCTGGCAACGGCAGTGGAAACAGCCAGTCCCCCTCCTCATTATCAGCACCACGGGTCCTCCTGCGCTCCAACAGCGACAACAACCTAACAGTCAGTCAGTACCAGCAACAGCAGCACGGTTCTCCCGGCAACTGGGGCCCCCATCACCAACACGCCCAGCCCCACCCACACAGGGGCCCCCAGCAGGGTCACTCGCAGCCTGGCTCCTCAGCATTACATCGCAGCCTGTCACCCCAGCTGCTCCAGCAGATGCCCAGCGGCAGCCCCAATGGCAACGTGGTGGTGCGGACCATGGGGAGGGGGGCACGGAGCCGGTCGCCCTCCCTCAGCCGGCTGGGGGAAGAGGCTCGACGGGGCGTCCCATCACAGCGCCAGCCGAGGTAAGATCTGCAACAGAGGCTTATTGAGCTGCTGGTTTAATTGAGTGGATGAATAAGAAAGTCAAAATATGACATTAATACTTTTTTAAGTGGTTAATTGGTTTCCTGATGAGAACTAGTATGTCCTCTTAATTTGCGACTTATTTCCACAGAAGAAGGAAACATCAGTTCATGATATTGTGTCCACACTGGCCCTTTCTAATGCGATTACTTTGTAACTTATGTAGGATGAGGATTGTGATTTTTTTTTTCATTTGTCTTTATCATTTATCATTTATTTAATTTCCCAGAGCCCCTAAAGTCCCAAAAGGTGATAATTTTTATCTTGTACATAGAAGATAATTATGGGCACACAAGTAATTATCTTGTGTACACAAGTTATGAAAACATTACTATCTTGTGCAAAGTTATGTGCAAATTGATTGTCTTCTGTGCACAAGTTGCTCTGTGTGAAAAAAAACATCAAATTATTAACAAGTTACTCTAAAGTTATTATCTTCCGCAAAGGAGTTATTAACAAGTATTATCTTCTGCAAACAAGTATTATCTTGGGCACACAAGATAATTATGTGGGAATGATTTATTGTCATGTGTGCATGAGATAAAAAAAAATCACCTTTCAGGACTTTAGAGGTGCCATAGAAAGCACATTACAAAGGGATATTTTAACAGCTACTTTGAACAGAGGAAATGATTATAGTCACCAGCAAATCGTTTTTTCACAATCGCTAAAACACATTTCTTGAAACCTTCCACCCTTTTCTCAGAAATGTAAATTCAAAAGCTAATTTTCAAACTACATCCTGCAAACCTCTGACTCTCATTGCAAAATCAAACAACTGCTTCAAAACAGTTTTATCTATGCTCAGAAAACAAAAAAAAAACACAACAAAAACCTTTACTGAGCATTTGTTGTCCACAGGGCATGCTCCAGAGAAACAGAAATTAAAATAAATGTATTTTGAGTTTTCCATGAAATAAAGTATGTTCACATCTCAGTAACACAGTTTGGATATAACACACTCTAACTCCTGCAAGCAATACAATAGCAATGACGAATGTCTGTGGATTCAGCACCTGCATACAGTAAAAATACAGTGCAGCAAAAGGCTGAAGGACAGGTCAGTTCCACGGTTTAGGATTTTCAGCTACATACTTTCCACCACCATGAGGAGCAAAAATCTCCTATCTGGTTGAGGAAAAAGGAGTATGATGGAAGGAACATCCATCAAATACAGGTTAATGTTGAACCATTCCTGTATCAGGACACCACGATGAAACTGACATCGTCCCAAACTACCTCACAGACAGAACGCTCTGGCTGCTCCTCTGCCAGCTGTGCACTCTGAACCGGTTCATGTTGGTTTCATCACATCATTAGTAACGAGTGTGAACAGTCGTTGTGTGCAAGCGATCATATCTGCGCTGTAATTGTGTTTAATTAGGTTTAACCACCTGTGATTACAAAATAACAGTACAAGATGTGGTTTAGTGAGAGAGAGTGTGTGCGGTCGATTCAATGAATGGGTTCCCGTCATTTCATTCAGAGAATGGACTTTATGTCAACGTCACAAAACCCTTACTTATTCTACGTTTTTTAGGAAACATGGTGCCACCTGGATTGTGTTTTTAATAGGGTTGTCAATCGATTTAAAAAATAAATAACTAATTAATTGCACAATTTGCTGTAATTAATCACGATGAATCGCAAAGGCTTGACATAATTTATATTTAAATGTAAAAAGCACTGAATTAATGAGAAATAAATACAAAATAACAAAATAAAAAATAAAATCCATTTAAATTAAATGATATATTTAAAATATATTGAACTTTAAATCCTATTGCTTAATTATATCTTTTTAAATTTTAAACGCAGATTCTCTCCTGTGAACGACAGATTTACAGTGAAACCTTCCAAACCATCTCACCTGATCGTCAGCTTGTCAGACATGTTTCTGATCTGCATCGAGAGAAATGAGAACAAATCCAGGCCTATATATTAAAGTCGAATTTCAGTTTCAAAACCAGCAAGATAAGATACGCTTTAAGGCAATAATTTTTCAATTGCACAGATTTAAAAGATAATTAGCAACAATGTTCAAGTGTCAAATGAATTTCCACAACAGTCCAGTAAATCTGAAAGAGAACTGATCTGAGAGTTGAGATGATGAAACCTTTTCACCCTGTTTGACTCCATACAAACTACTGGTCATTCAGTCGCACTGTGACAGACCAGTCCTGATCAGCGACCAACCATCGGTGTCATGTGACCATCATACAGAGCTGCTTCCACATATGTTACTATCAGCTGCTTATACATGGAGGTGGAATCACGTAAGCTGATCCTAATGTGACGTATAAGACTGTAGACTGTTCACATACTGCACTTTGAGACCGCTGTGCATGAGCAGAGAGAGACAGAGAGAGAGACAGAGAGAGAAACCTTATTTTCTGAGTGTTTAACAGCGTTTACAGTTCTAAAACACAAATAAACACACCCACACCTTAGCACGACCTGCAAGTAACGCTGTTCAGCACTGATCACAGGTCAGCTGGCACAGGACGTAAACAAAATGCGTTAATTTGGTTAATTTATTTTAATCTGTTAATTACTTTAAAATGAATCATAACAGCCCTAGTTTTTAATCTGAATTATGGTGAAACATTTGTATTGAACATGTCTGCACTGACACTACAACAAACCATATTATTACTGAATGTATCTAGTATTCACTTAAGCATTATAGATGCATTTCTTATAGGTCTTTTAGGGATAATAATATACATTTACAATAATTGTTAGAAACTCAAAATGTATGGTTAAGGTGAGTAAAGGATTAGGATTTTGGTTTAGATATTAAAAGTCAGCACTGACTTTATGCACAAAATTACAAATGATTTAATATTACAGTGTTTGTACAAAAACCATAATCTTTATGTAACCCAAACCAGGATTTTAATAGCCTAAACCTCATATGGGACACATGTTATCAACCCAGGTGTGACAACACATTATATAAAATCACTTTGTTATGTAATAACTCAACATAATGTAATACATTTTCATTTCATTACTGTATGTAACAACACTAGTATTTGATCATGAGAAACCATCTGAAGATGATATGTAATGCATCACATATTGTGGTGGCTATTACAGCTCTAGCCGTTGCATTTGGAGTGAACTGTAGCTTTCTGATGGTCTTTTTGTGGAGCACCGCAGTGGTCAACTCTGCTAGAAGTGAGAAAAAAGCATGAATTACTTGTTCCAGGTAGGCTTTTGACACAAAGTCCCTGAGTTTGGCTGTATTTGTAAGATAAATCTGATGAAACGCTAATCTTGTTTTTGTGGCTATTTAGATTAGAGTCTAATTTGATATTTGGGAAGTTTATTTGAGGTTAATTGTTAAAAAAATAAATCTTCTGTCTATTTCTTCTGAGCAAAATGAGGATTCTAGAAACAAATGCCAGCCAACTGTAATAGCAACATAGCTATAACACCTCCTTGGAAAACATATTTAGCAAAGCAAATTAGTAGTATGTAAACATATTTTGGAGGAGACAGTGGTGTTACCTTTGCATGCACCTCAGAGCTCTGGCGGCATACAGTACGTATCCTCATTTACTGTATATACATCCTACCCCACCATCCCCCAGTGCCAGATAGTGTATGACGTGTTCCTCCGGGAAACGTGCCATCAAAAGACTCGGGCTTCCTACGGTAGCTACAGCAACCGTTGCTATGGTTGCCTACTGACACTTTGCAAATGTGTGCAAGTTTGTATGTATGCAATATGTACGCTTCATATGCCTGTTTTAATTTTGCCTGCGTGTATAGTTTTCACATAAGGAAGCACACTCTGCCACCTCCACCTCATTACATGTGTATACCATCACGTCTGTATATGTGTGCTTTTTCTCTGGTGTGCAAAAGCATGTGATTGGCAGAGGTTTAAACAGGGAGGGGCGTTTATCTTGTAGCAATTTAACTGTCAATCCCAATTAAGACACATGCTCTCTGGCCTCTTCCTCTGCCTCCTCCTCCTCCTCCCCGCCTCCTCCTCCTCCTCTTCCTTGGCAGATGGATGTATTTGGAAGCACTCTACTGCACCAACACTACCCACACTTCTTAGCTCTGCCTCTGTCCGAGAGGAGAGGAGGATATGGGGAAAGGAAAGGAAACAAGAGGAGATGATGCAGATTATAGAACAGATGTAAAGATGAAACAGGGATAGTGCCGTGATGAAGAGCAGAGAAAAGGAGCAGCAGGAGGAGGAGGAGGAGGCCGCTGAAGGAGAGAGAATAAAAGCTGAGAATGAGGGGTTTGGAGCGAGGGTGGAGGGGATGGAGTTAAGGGAAGACAAGTGACAGAGGAGATGAAAGAAGGGGCAGAGAAACGGGGGAGGACAGTTGCCTTTGCTTCCACAGTAACATGAACATCACCCTCGTGTCTTTTGACATACTTCACTAAAACTCAGCAGGCGTGTGAGAGCAAACTGTTTCAGACTGAGCATTATTGCTGTCAGAAGAGCTGGTTTTGTGAACTTAACAGCAGTTTATGACGTGAAAAGTGTTTCTACATGATGGCTGGAATCACTGATCTGTTCTCATATTTGCTTTGCCTCCTACCAGTGACTTTAAATTTGACAAGCAGCAGTGCAGGACATGGCCTTAGCTTCATCATTAAATCCTTGCAGTGATTCAAACACTTTATATTAAGGTACACGTGCTTATTAACATCATATTAGGATATTGGCTCTTATTAGTCATATAAAGCACTTATTCATGCCTTAGTCTGCATAAAACAAAACATGAAAACTACAAGTGTTAACACTTCAGCTATTAACCCACAAAGACCTAGACAGATTTTTGGAGCACTTGACTCTTATTTTGTTTTTCTTATCTATTCTAGCAGTCGACATCAAGTGCCATACATCATTTGATTCAGGAGAGCCTGAATGCTGTGGTGCTTTTTATTGAACTCGGGAAGTTATTTAGAATGTTGTACTTGTTTTATATTTTCTCACATCTGACCTTCGGCCTTTTGCAGCCATTTCTCATAATATATAGCGATGTATTCCTATATTTAATTTACTGTCCATATACAATACAAGGGTCCAAAAACAGAGAAAATAGAAAGGTTATAACATAACAGAGGGCATTTAAGATAAAGTGAAATATATTATCAATCAATAAATTGTACATGAACAAATGCAACAGTGAAAACTCTTGTGAAAATGGTCTTGACAAACTACACACAAAAGGAGAAAGAGAAGAGAAAGTGATATGTGATACACCTCAAAACTCTGCTTTACCTGACTTTCTAAAGCATATGGATAGGATTAGTGGTTCAAAAGTTATTAAACAGTTTAGAACAACAGCCACTTTTAGCTGCTGGTGGTGGTCTCAGTCTTTTTTGTTGTACTACCATATTATAAAACCCATACTGAGCAAAACATATTAAGATCGTAAGTCATGTACAACAGCTTCATAATGAGCAGTAAGTAGGTTATGTAGATAAAACTGTTAATGTCATAGAATATATTCATGCATAGTAAGGGATTAATACATGCTTAATAATGACTAATAAAGAGCCAATATGCTACTAATAAGTATGCTAATGAGCAGCTAGTTAATGGTGAATATGTGTACATTTAAAGTGTTACACAATCTGTTGTTCCGCGATGATGAATGGCACTGTCTTTGTTTAAAAGGAAAGTAAGCCTTTCTGTACGCTAAATGTTCAAGATGCCAAAAGGATTAACTGATCAGCTGATTCACCACCAGATTTTTTTAGATGCACCCACGTATCTCCACAAGAATGTTTGTCTGTCGGTCCCCATTGCATGTGAAAACGCAATATCTCACTAACACCTTTACTAAATGTTTTACGATTTATGTAAAAACACTCTTCTGTCCATTATTCATCACCATACAAAAAACAGGCTATAAGTGCAGACAGCATGTTTCTCATTATTTTCTTTAGCTTGATATCAGTATTTTGTCTTTTTGTTTTCTTTTTTGCTACTTACCGTTCCTCTGTGCAGGGTAATATTTTCATATACAAGAACAGATTTTTACACCATGAAACAGTTGCTGGTATCACAACAGCCACTGAATTCTCCAGTTACCAAGCGGCAACAGACTCGGCTCCAAAATGAAGCCAATGCAGAAGTATCTTAAAGTTGTAATACCGCTGACTGCCACTGGGGGTGGCTCCAAAAAGCCCTGGCTCTGATAGACTTAAATTGAACTTCTCTCTAAAAATACTAAGTCAGTATTTTTTTTCCAGGACTCACTCCAGTCTCATCCGTTCTATTCAGACCCTCTAATAAGTGATCTGGTCCATCTTTAAAATTTTCCTCCGTTAATCAGATCTCGGGGCTAATAGAAGCTTTGATGTCTGCCGTGTCGGGCTTTGATTGACAGGTCAGAATGACGGCTCGTTCTCCTACCGAGTCGGACCTTTGGAGTTTTGGTTCATTTAATAAAACACATTTTTTCCTGACATACAGCTCCACTGTAGTTGTGGTTAATAGGTACACTAACAAGACTGTAAAATGCGTTTTACGTTTTACCAAGTCAGTAAGCTAGCATTTAGCATTAGCTCACCTTTGACCCCTCGGGCTCCCGTAGTTTGGGAGCCAACGACTGGCTTCAAAACAGCAGTTCAGAAACCAATGGATGATGTCACAGTTCACTAATATATACAGTCTATGGTTGCTACGTATACGGTATCCTTCACTAAAACATCTGTCACTAGTTATAAGTTACTAGTAATAGAGGGAACTGCATGAGTACATTTGTTTTGCCAATTAACAATTTTTATTGATCATTTTAACAAAAAAAAGATTTAACAAAGATGTTAATTACACAATAATGTATCATAGATTAATAGGATGAATAGGACAGTGGAACTTATGGCTATTGTTGTTCAGTAATCTTTTCATAATGATGGTTCAAATATAAGGACTTCCTGCTTTTCCCCATTTTATATTATTATAGATGGAGTCTCTTTAGGTTCTCTGTAGCAGTTTCACTAAGAGCTAGAGGTGATTTACACAGATTTATGCCCTCTGCAGATTTCAGTTTTAGCTTTAGTTTTAAATTTCATATTCCTCTGAACGTCAGCGCCCATGTGCTTAAACATGGAAAGAAAACGCTCACTGCAAAATATCCCACAGCTTTTTCTATAAATATTTTCTACATTGTAAAATATATGCACGTATAGGAGGCAATTTATGATTCTCTGTGATGTGTTGACTAGAAGTCACATATTCCTTCCAGTACATTATACTAAACCTTGTTTAGTAGCTTTTAAGCAGACAATACAGTGTGTAAGTGTGTAGTGTAAACAATGCAGATGACAGTACATTAATAAAAGAACCTTCTGCTGCCTCTGCTGCTGGTACATAATGAAACTAATGAAGCACTGGGTGGAAAGCACATACAGCAGAGTCTGTCATTGTGTAATGGCTGAAACCTTTAATAGAACACTGAGTAATTTCAGTAACAATTAGAACAAATGAACGAAAAAGTGTGACACAGTTAAGCTATAAAAAACCCTGAACTGAATAGAAACACAGATACAACTATTATGGATGACTTACTTTAGAGTCAAGGATGCATGCTGGAAGCAAAACCCAAGGTAAATAACATATTAACTGTGAACTTTTATCATTTAGAATCGACAGAAAGTCACCAGCAGCAAAAGGACAGGCTCATCTTTCTTTAGTGGAAAACAAACAGTAGACATTTTACCACTAGTAATATATTACAAGATTGTCATTATATGCGAGTAACCCTTTGTGTATTCATTTCATCAGAACTAGTTAACAGAGACATTCGTGTTCTTTGTCCTACATACATCATGGAAACCAGGCCATTTGTGACCATTAACTGTTACCCAGACCTATATGATCAAAGAAAATTAAGATTTGGGAAACACAGAAACACAGTAGATAGACCTACTACTACTTAATGACAAAAAGCCTTGATGAAGGACAGGTTAGGACAGGGGTGGGAAACTTGGGCCCATTAGCTTCTCTCCAGTGGCTCCCGGTGGTTTTGCCATGAAACACATGAACAAATATAGAAACTAATCATAATTATTTAACATTTTGGTATCATTATTGTAGGCCTAAACAAGTCTAGAAGACTAAAATGTGTAGCTTATACACAGATTTAAACATTTTTTTGGCACTTCATACATGTAATGTGGTACCGGCATTTAAAGGTCTCAAACATTTTTCGCAGGTCCAGACAGATACATTTTTTTCTTTCTGGACTGAAATGACTCTTTAAATAGTAAAGGTTAGGGTAGACCATAGAATATAGACCATAGACCATAGTAGGACCATAGACTGTATAAAAGAAGTGAATGTAGTCACTGTCACCCGTTGGTTTTTGGACTGCCATTTTAAAGCCTTGAGTTTGCTATTTTGACTGCCGCCATCACGGTTTTCTGGAGCCAGAAGGTACTGTACCATATTTGAACAAGATGGCGGAGCAAGAGGTGAATCTCTCTAAAAAACACCAACCAACAGCTAACTAGGAAGTATCATATTAACTGCTACCAAGTAATTTCAGCTGCTTGCTGATTCAGGAAGGAAATTCACCTCGTGGTCATTTGAGGGACTGCTAAAGTTTTGGCACTTTAGCATTGGTTTCACTTTTCAGCCACAAAGGAGGTTGCCACTTGTTTAAGACGTGAGATTAATTCTGCACAATATGAATACAGTCTGCAATGTGCAATAAAATTGTTCCGTATTGTTGAGTTTATTGGATGACAATATGACTTGCAATAAACAAATTAACCTCGACTTCATCTGACTGGTCAAATGTTGGCAAACTGAGTGTGAATGCATGGTGCGTGTAGTTAAAAAAAAAAAAAAAAAGATTTTGTAACTTGTTGCCTGCAATGTATGTATTGCACACGTTCATGTCGGGATGGTGATTTTAGTACAATTTATCGGTTAGTGCCATGGACCACATATGAAGATGGATGTCATCACAGCTTCCTAGATTTCATAGGACTGATCTGTGTTCAGATCATCTTGTTTGTAATACATTTTTTGATGTTTCGATTCGATAGTGATCAATCACAGTCCAGAATCCAGACTCTCGCTCGAAATTGCATCAAACAAGCAACATGCCAGCTCCTGTAACCATGCTATTTTGGCTTCATTTATTCAGTTACAGCAGCAGGAAGCAGCACTGCGACGTCCGTGTCTATTTACAGTATATGGTTAGCATTAGCTGAGACCTATTTATATGTGATGAGTTCCTGAGGCATGGTGGCATTTATGGTGGTTCATTTTCCACATTTTTAAAACTGTCAGTCCTAAACATATGCAAAGATCATTTCCAGGGTCATATCTGTTATTGTATGTGCTCGTATTGTCTTTTCTTTTGATCTAATTGCAGCTCGGGACATTTTACAGGTGCTGACCTTGATAGATGAGATGTTAACATCGTGTGTTGACAGTCACAGCTCGTTTCCAATAAACGTGAACATTATCTGTCAGAGCTCTTCCAGGCTTTCCCACCCAGCTGGCCTTTAAAGCCCCTGATTCCAGCGCTTTCTCTCTTTCTCATTCTTCTCCCATCCATAATCCCATCCCCCCCTTCTTTTAGCCTCCACCCACACACACACACACACACACACACACACACACACACACACTATAATGTTGCTGTGGTATCCCCATGCTCCCACTTGACATGTGATTTGTGAGAATGAAACACACATGCACATTTGGGTCCACACACAGTGACAGCTGTCAGTCAGCCCCAGGGCGTCATGGCAACAGCTTCCCAAATCGATCTGGGAAGAAATGAGAGTCCAGTGTCAGGGTGAACCAGTGATTTCTAAACAGTGCTTACATTATTATACAGTAGATTCTCAAATACAATGCGCAGGACTGCGGAGTCTCACTCACAGCGACCTGTGGTGACTGAAGACTGGCACCTTTGTGATTTAATCAAGTACAAGAACACGTTCAAATCAATACCATGTGGAGAACTGAGGGGAAAAAATGAAACAAAAAAAATTGTTTAATTTGGATTGTTTGCCACACTGTCTGACTAACAGAAAAGACTCTTCACTGCATTTATGCTGAGTGAATCACAAATGTTTTAGTGTTAATATTTACTGTTGTGGTCCATGCAGCAAAACTATGATCTGGTTGGAGAAGGTGCATTTCTTTCAGGTTTAAAACACCATCACCATCTAGAGGAACTGAGCACAAACTAAAAAAAAAACAAAACAAAATCAAATGACCTATTTTGAGAAGATTTATCCAGACAAATGAGATGAGATTAGGAGATATGGGATGTGATTAGAAAACCTGATCATTCAAAAAGGAAGTAACACAAATAACACAAGATTTCTTCCCAGTGTAAAAGTCCTGGGTCCTTGTTTCACAAAACAAGAACTTTTTTGTAAATGCAGAGCAGCTTTTGACGGTATCAGCATTAGACCTTTCTCTGACATATGCACCACTGCAGGTGACTGATAAAACATTGCACGATGGACAGACTTTCAAAAATTCACCATCAGAGAAAGGCTTGCTCTGTTTCGCAAGACAGTTAAGGAGCTTTTTCTTCTCTTTCCAGCTCTGACGCGTTTGTGGAAATTATTAACTATTTTTATTTTGCATCATTACCAACATCAAAACTGACTTCAACTTAAATGGATGGGACAATAACATATAGAAAAGATGATCATCATAATGTTTCAACTTCTGTTGCTGACATTGAAAACAGATTTGGACATTGGAGCAAAATTAATGTTCATTATTTTCATTATAGTGTGTTTTATTATTTTATTTGAGTTAGACTGGTTTAATAGTTTTCATAGTATATTTATTAATATGACATAAGGCTCTGTTCCCTTTGCACCGAAAGAGCCGGTAGAAGTGTCCTCCGAAAGCCTACTTTTTACTTTAATACTTACATTTCAGAGCCTGTACTTTTTCAGTGTCTTTTTTTACACAAGTACATTTCGCTCCTTTTTTTTGTACTTTTGCGACATCTGTCAACTGTTAAATAACATACATATGACATGTTAATACGTCTCTCTCTCTCTCTCTCTCTCTCTCTCTCACCCTTGGCCTGTATTTGTGATAATGACATTTCCGTACACCGCCACAATGTTTGAGTGTCTCTGTTTGAATGTTGCTTGGCATGTGTGGCTGTTCTCTGTGCTGTACAGTAATGCTTCCCCTCTCTCTTTGTTTTACAGTCTCTCTCTCTCTCTCTCTTTCTCTCTCCGTCTGCCTTGTTTTTCCTCCCTTTCTCTCGCATCACTCTGCTTCTCTTCCTTTCTCTACCTTCCCTCTTCTTCTTCTTCTTCTTCTTCTGCTTTTTCTTCCTCTCTCTCCCCCACTCCCTCCTTGTCTCTGGTGATCATCCAATAATAGCACAAATTATGCACAGCTGGTATTAATCAACACTGTCTAATTAGCACCTCAAAGCCACCTGGGTAATTGCCAAAAAAAAAAAAAAAAAAAGAGAGAGAGAGAGAGAGAGACGCGTCAGGGGAAACATGGTGGATGGTTTCTCGATCTCAGCCGGTGTACCTGCTGATCTGTAGGCCGCGCTCGGATTGATGCGCTCGGTGGTTACCTTTGACCGTTTGAGGTAGCATTAGGTCACATGACGAGTTTCCAGGAGGGACCGAAACATGGCGGCAGCAAAACAAAACTGGTCTTTGACTGATAGACAAGTCAAGACTTTAAAAGATTTAAGGTGGTCGAAAGTCTCACAATAAGGGAAAAAATGCGAATGTTTTCCCCAGAACACGTTGCGGATCCATCTTGGTCGTCTTATAATAATAAACAGCTGAAAAACAACGTCATCATATATTTCTGGCTGAACAGGAAATCAGAATCATCAAAATGGTTTCAGTCAGATTGAAGAAACACTTTCCAGCAGCACATTGCTGCTGGAGGTGGAGCTAGTTTGAACTACTTTATGTGCAGTTTTAAATAGAGGGACACCAGATAAATCTGAGGACTCATCACATGACTAATGAGATTGATGAGGTCTGAGGCACTATTTGTTTGTGCAGTCTTTGTCTAAACTTTGATTTGTGGTGAGATGTTGGAGGATTTGAGCATTTACTGAGAAGTTTAGATGGATAGGGTTAGTAGCATGTAGACGTCTGAAATGTGAACCGTCTGCTCGCTGATTTTTGCAAGATAGATAGAAATCAAAAAGATAGGAAACTACTCCTTTAATCTTCAACAGTGAGTTGTGGAGTAAAAAGTACAATATTTTCCTCTGAGGTGTAGTAGATGTGTCAAGGACAGCATAAAATGGAAATAGTGAAGTAACTCCAATTTGTATTTAAGTACAGTTTTTGAGTACATTTACTTACTTTCCACCACTGTCAAAGGATCTCTTCAGTCATTAAAGATTGGTTGACAAAAACTGCTTAACATATTATGTCATAATGCACTTTGACAGTGGTCAGGTGTGATGTCTAAAATGTTTCACCTGTTCATAAGCGCTTTAGCATCTTGAAGAAACAGTATCAAAAGTTTATTTTTTCACTTAAAACATTTTAAGTCCATTTTTAACATATTTCCAACGTCCTTTGTTTGCTAATAGTGTTCTCTCATTCTTGTTATTGCCAGTGTTTTTTATCATTATCATTATTATTCAAGCACGAAACTACTGATATGAATGTGCATTGACTCATTCAACAACAACAAAACCCATAAGTCACCTATGTGAGCAAATAAGACGCAGTTCTAAGATAAAGCATGATCATACATATGGCACTTATGATTATCTTTAAAATAAATACATATACTGAGAAATAAAATGTTCCAAAAGCCACAAATTCTTGGTTTTAA
>JAPQRN010000018.1:18501829-18512592 GCA_037367275.1 Coranthus polyacanthus
GCAGCAGCAGCAGCAGCAGCAGCAGCAGCAGCAGCGGCCCCTGTCTCCTTCTCCTCCTCCTCACCTGGGGTAACCGCACCGCGCTGCCAAGGAGCCCGCTTCTCTGCGCAGGAGACGCGGCTGACAGGCTGCAGGAGCGGGCAGCGGCAGCAGCTGCGGCGGCGGTGACTTGGGAACCGAGAGGGGAGGGAGACGCGTCTTTTTCGTCGCTATCTCCCGGTTTTCTTCATTTCTTCTTCTGCTGCTGCTGCTTCTTTTTTTATTTATTTGTTTTTGGTTTTTTTTTTTGGGTCAACTCATTTGGAGATGCTGTCGCTGGGCTGCCGGGGCCGCTGTCATATCTTTTGATAGACACACAGCCCGGCGAGAGGAGGAGAAGGAAGGGGGAGGCGGTGTGGTGGTGGTGGTGGGGTGGGGTCGGGGTTGCCCTGCCCTGCCCTGGCCGGACTAGCTCTCCTCCAGCACCATGAACCTCCACTCGGGCAGGGCGTCCGTGGCTATGCTGCGGATGATGGGCTGTGCTAACGGGCGCTCTGCTCGGCATCTCCTCCACAGTGACTGCGTGGTGGACGAGAAGACGGTGGTCCTCCAGAAAAAGGAGAATGAAGGATTTGGCTTCGTACTACGCGGGGCAAAAGGTAAGAACATTTTGACTTTACAAGATTTTTCTTCAATCAAAAAACAAACATCCATTCGAAATACTTCTGGCCACGTTACATAAAATATTACATACCATATTATAACTATTAGGCCTATATTGCCTATCTTTATGCTTTATATGTGCACTTTGTTCATGCTGCATCTTCTTGTGTGAGAAGATGCATGAAGTGATGCTACAGCCCCCTCCCTCTAGAAGTAAACACAAAATACATGCAAATAAGTTATCAAATAAATGCAATATCTTTGAAAATAACTTTATTAAGCCCTGTGTACATATAGCAACACACACCAGAAATGTCAGATACTATATTTTGTGATGGCGTGTGTTGTTGTCATGGATGCAGCTCCCAAATATGCCCAGTGTTGTTTTTGCAGTGCGTGCTTTAACTGACTCACTTTTCAAACATCTTTAATATGAAGTAAAGGCATCAAGAAATCCCTTTCAGAAAGCAAATCTACCTTTAGTTAATGTTTGGCGGGTTGTCTGCCCTGAAGTAATGGCAGTCATTTACCGCCACAACATGAGTTGTTGTGAGAAGCGGTGGCCTATCTTGGCAGTTTGATATATTTCTAGGCCATATAAGATTGGCTCTAAAAATAGCCCGTTTCAGCTGCTGCGTCGGTTTCTATGACGATTCTCGCCATGTCATAATCCACGTTGCATTCCACAACTGTGCAGTGCCATTCGATTGGTCTACACCATGGTTACTGTCGAGAGGTAAATTTAGTGTATTGCTGTTTTTTAAGATCCAGAGATAGAGGGAGAGGCAGGCTAGAGACACACAGAGGCACTGACATGGAGGAAAAGAGGAAAGGGGGATTTGGCTTGGGAAAATAAAAACAAGAGGAATGTTCTAGTCATTCTGACACACACACTGCTATTACCCCGGGGAACTGACCCAGCCGAGCTTATCCTGCACGGGGGTGAACACACCCCCAAGCGCACACACATGCACTGATGCCAGAGCTGTCACATAAGCTTACATCCTCTTTTTGCTCTCTGCAGTTTTTTTTTTTTACTCTCTGCCTGTCCCTCTCCCGTCCTCCCTCTCTGTCTCCGTCTGTGTCACACACAGACAGAGACCTAAAGAAACACAGTCATCACAATCATGTAAATACCCTCGTACGTGCTTGCAGAGTGTGTCTTCCAGTAAGAGGATGAGTTATAGGAAGTGTCACTTGTCACCACCGGTTTCTCCCGGTCGCAATATTTTTTAACCTCCCCAAGAGCAAGAGAAGGAGAGGGTGGGCTGCAGCCATGTGTGAGAGAATGGAGTAATAGTACAGTGTAGTACAGATATGTGGTGAACTGAGATTGATAAAACAGTGACCAAATTACAAAAAAATATCACTTTGGGTTGCATCCTGTGTTCGTTCATCCTTTGCATCATTTAGGTTTGAAGCATGGCCAAGATCAGTAGTGTTATCTTCCACTTTTCCCAGTGTGCTTGCCGGCATAAACAGCCATATATCAATTTGTCAGTATCTGCTTTGTTTTTCATCACCTTTCATCTTGCCTTTATGAATAAATTGTTACCCCCTGCTCCCCTTTTTATGCAGCGGATGGCAAAATGTGCACAGAAACTCTGAATATCTCATGAGAAATCACACAAAGTGAAGACGACAGCAGTTCCCTAGACTGACACCCGAGGGTGTTATCTAAATACTGTACATATACATGCTTAAGTACTTGAAGGAGTACATTTTGGGAACATTTTCTCTTGACAGCCAAAACAAGTGTCTTATGTTTTAACCTCTGGTTTCTGTGTGTGCTTAGCATAAAGATTGGAAGCTGGAGATTATATATGTCCTCTGAAAGCTAGTTAGCCAGAGACAAAAGTACTAAAAAAAACTTCTTCTAACATCTCCAAAGTTGTAAGGTTCTGAAAAACCACCATTTTCAAAAGTCGCCTTTCATTTAATTGTGACAGTTATCAGCCACGAAATGATTTATCAGACAGAAAACTACTCAGACATGCCAAATGAAGGAAAACCTGGAAACAGGAGGGTGCACATGTCTTCTAACAGGCATTTAGCCAGAAACATAGTTTTTAAAAAAAAAACATTTCTTCTAAAAGCTCCATAGTTGTAAGTTTGTGAATAGCTTTCAAAAGTCACCTTTCATTTAGTTGTGACAATTAGCAGCTATAGAGTATTTTATTAGTCTTTACCAAAAATGCAAAGAAGCAGCATAGCTCTTCACCTGTATAAGACATATTGCAAATGCTTTACTGTTTATAAGAACACATTTTTTTACTACAATACATAACAACACGACCTCTAGTGTGTGCATGTCTTTGGTTTTAGCCTAGCTGCCTGGAAAGATTGGAAACAGGAAGATAAGTATGTTGTCTAACAAACCTTTAGCCAGAGATAATATTGCAGCTGACCCCATGTTCTAAAAGTTCACAGTTATTATATTTTGTCCCTCTTATGGCCTTTTTCCCTTCTTCCTTTTCTTGCCATGCAGCGGATACGCCCATTGAGGAGTTTACTCCCACACCTGCCTTTCCGGCTCTACAGTACTTGGAATCGGTGGATGAAGGAGGGGTGGCATGGCAGGCGGGGCTCAGGACGGGGGACTTCCTCATCGAGGTAAGAGCTGTTTTATTTGCAATGCATTTTCTTGTCCCTGCTTGGGCAAGTAGGTTGCGAAACAAGGTCAGTTCAATTATGGAAAGAAGGAGAGCAGAGGCTGCTGCTGGTTTCAGTCATTATTGATGGATTTTAACTTGTAATTTTGGTAATGTACAATGTTAAACTGATTTTAATGCACCACTTATTTTAATAGTGTCAGATATTACTAAATACTTTCTAGTGGCTGAGCTGTCTTTGTACCCAAATGTGTCCATTAATCAGCAAAAAAATGCTTTGTTGTTCCATTTCTCCAGTTGTTGAGGAATCTTGTCAGAATACCATGAAAGGTTTTGGCAAAAATGCTGTAGCTCCTTTTGTGAACTCTCAGAAATCATCTGTTTACATACAAATTAGAGGAGCAGCTGAATCCCACTGCTTTTGATTGAGATAATGACTCTCACATGTGAGCACATACAATTTGGAGTATTGGCAGAATTGTGTCCAGAGGAGGTTTTGGTCGTCTGGTCTGTGCAGAACTGACTTCTTAATAGCAACCTAGTATGTTAGACTGTTCCATAAAGTGATTGATTCAGCAGCGTAGTGAAATATAACTTTCATTTTGAAGTAATAAAAAAATGAAAAGGGGATGTCAACTAATATCTCTATTTGATTTCCCGTCTGCACCGAGGTGGTGCTTGAGATGGTTTTTAGCTTGTTTGGGGCAATACATGTTTAGAAATGCATGTCTTTATCTTTTATGGTTTTCATTTGTTAGAATTCAAAGTTTAAAGTTCTTTGGTTGATGTTTAAATGCTTCTCCCCATAGTTTCAGTGTGTGCCTCGACCTGTACATTACTGAGGCACCGACATTTTATAAATTATCAATATCAGCTGGAGCTGTTAGTTAACATAAGGTTTTAAAACTGGAAATACTGACTTTGGGTCAAAATAATAGCTCAAACATTAAAAATTGCTCCCATCTATATTTTTAGTTTGATCTTCAGTTTCGCATTTATTGATGGATTACTTTTTTCGTGTTCAGTGAATTTATTTCTTTACGTATTTATTGCTTGATCTTCATTTCAACAGTTATCTGGTTTCTAATAAAGTGAAGGATAGTTAATTTCATGCATGCATAATGTGTTTTTAGTCAGAATTTTTGTGGAGAGAAGCATGGATGATATCAGCCAATTAATCAAATGTTGGCTTTTTCCAGCTCCAAACTACTGTTATTATATCGGCTTTTAAAAATCCACTATTGGGCGACCTCTAGTACGTTAGCTCTGCTTAGATCTACCATCCACCTGTTGTAATATACCTATAATATAACATTTTGTTATATGTTGTCTGGCTAATTGGGTATATCTTCTTGCTTTTAAAACTACGCATCAGAGCAGTTGTTGCAGAACAGTGGAATTCTGCATTTATCTGCCGTCTCTTCTTTGCAGTGAAACCGTACTACTACTGTAATTGTGTCATTACCTGTTTGTGAGCAGAAAATGTATTGAATCATCATTAATTGTAATGAATTGGTTTGACTTTTTATCTGTTAATTCACTGGGTAAGTTCATTAGAGCTCATTTCAGCACCAGGAGCTGTCCACAGTACAGTGTGACCTAATGAAGAGCTTTGTTGTGAATCACAACTGTGTGAAATGTGTTTGTCATTATTATTATTATTATTATTATTATTATTATTATTATTATTATTATTATTATTATTATTATTATTATTATTGGCAATCACTGGCATTTAAAACAACTTTGTGTTTAGGCCTGTTATACAGTGACTTTTCCATCCCTGTGATTTCATGACTCGTATTTTCACAAAAAATGAGCCACATATTTATAACAAATAGCTTTGATTATATATTTAGGTCTTTATTATCACTTAAACAAAGACTTTAAAAATGCTGTTTTGTATTCTTAAACACTCCAATTTGGGAAAATGTTAAAAACCTCAAAATATATAATTATGTCATAGTGTAGACTCAAATCATGCCTCTAATCATGTATTTAAATTAGTTGAAGATATAGTTGTATTTCACAATTTTCTTTGTTTACTGTGTCCTCGAAGTCATCTTTACCCCTGTTACCATGTACTTGATTGACTCCATTGAAAACATTTTAAGGAAGTGGCATTAGTATTTTATTCTATAAAGGAATTAAGCTAAACTGAAGCAAACCTCAAATGTTACTTCTACCTTTTTACATACTAGATCGACTGCTAACTTAGCACAAACGTTTTGACACTTGTAGATTATTGGCCTCACAGGGTGGAAGTTCTAATAGGACCTATTGGAAAACTTATAATAGGGTAGTTTTTTAGTCTTCATAATTCTTCATAATTATTGCTTTTTGAGTCTCTGAGCTTAGCCAATAGTTAAGCATGTCACTATTCTGATAAAATGCAGGAATGGTGTGTGTATACACATAGTTACATACAGTGGAATTAAAGCATGTCTTGGAGCTTGGGTTTCTTTGTATTAAGCCAGTAAATTGTGCTTGATAGATTGTTTAATTGTTTGCAAAGATTGTCATGCAGCCTGCTTAAAAACAAAATTGTGTATCGTGCAAGCTGCTCCAATCCTCTGTTAAGGTTATGCTCCTCCATGATAAGGATTTGTTTTCCCTAAAATGGCTTGAAGTAATCTTTAGTGCTGGTGTGTGTCTTACTAATGCAAGTCCCGTCACTGAATTGATGATTATATATTGGAGAATTGGAGGAAATGTCATGTGTTAAGTACTATTGTTGGAATTTCAGTCTCTGTTGAACCCTTACATATTTCAAGTCATATCACAGCTGCTGTGAAAAAACCGAGTCAGAGGAAAAATCTATTTTGAGCTTGCATGTTTTTTTTTCCGTTCATATACGACTCCATAATGACTGTGTGTTTGTAGGCAGCACTGTGCTGGGGATGGGTTTATTTTGCGATTCTGCTAAATGGAGCATCAAATGAGGAGAGCAAACTGTATCTGTGTCTGCAGCTCTGCCTCAACATGATTTCAGTTCTCCTTATCTCTCATTTGTTTTAGCTCCTTTCTGTTGACCACTTAATCATCTTCTCTATCTGAAGTGAAAACTGCAGAAGAAATGCAGTATGAACGTGGACACAAAATGTTTCAAAGGGCTTGAAAATGTTTGACACATTAACAGCTGTACAGCCTCTAGCTAGTTAGCTGTCCATTGTTAGCATGGCAGCTCATATTTTTAATGAGTTTGAGCAAAATATAGCCCTGATTCCAGTCATTGTACTCTCTCAATTTTCTGTGTCTTTTTAAATGTCCATTTACTAGGGCTGGGCATCACCACTGATTTGCCAAATCAATCTGATTCACAAGGTCCCAATTTGATTTCTGATCCAACTGGATTCAGTATCAATTTGGTTATAGGGATATTTCAGGTATAACACCAATTTTGCTTGGATATTTTGTTGTAAATTGTACAAGGAACCCTCTAACCTGGTGCTTTATTAAAAATATGAATGTTTATATTAAGAATTAACGCTTACTTTTTTCCCCACTGAGCACACTTGCTTTTGGGGTACAGTGAAAATGTAGCAAAGAATGTGTTTTTGACTTAATAAAGACATGCAAGGAGACATTTACAAACAAAATGATTTAATTTATTTCAATACAAACTGCCTCCAACTATTTATTTAGTAATTAGGTAATTAATAAACTGTACGAACACCTCTGTAATACACTAGTCCTTAGAATGTTTTATAGTATAATTGTTTTAAATCGGCCAGTGTAGAAATATTTTTATAGAGATATTGTTATGATTTAGCATCTAATTATTAAAAATGATGTCGTGAATGCAGGCCTTTGCATTTAAACAAAGAAAAATGAGAAAACAATCTGAACTTTCCCATTTTAAACAACTTTCACAACTAGTCAAGTTTAGTTGTTTGGGTGTATGAGGAGCAACTGGATGCACCATTAAGTGCCAGCTCCTGTGTCAAACTCTGACCAACTCACTGAGACTGTCAGAAATTTCATGACTACTTTGGTACCAACATTCACACCGTTATGGGCGCCTCGCATTTGTTAATATGTTAATTTCCCTGTTTTTTTTTTGTTTGTTTTTTTCCCACACACATTCTTCTAAATACATTTTACAGTTCACATGCATCTATTTTTACTTTTTGTAGGCTATTTTTTATTTAATATGACCAATTAGTGCCAGTAAGTGCTTTCTGACTAACAAGGTTAAAGGGCATGTATTTTTTTTTTTTTTTAAAAAGGATTTCATTAATCCAGATAGGACCATTCAAATGCAGATCGATTGAATCATAAAATGCATTTTTTCAAACCCAGTCCTACAGTGAACAGTGTATGTTTATGTTTTGTCTTTGCTGTGTCTTTGCTCAGTATTCTCAACATTGATTCCCCAAAAATACAACCGAGCAGTCTTTAAAGATGGCACATGATTGAACTCTGCGTGGCTTCTGTACCATTCCTTATTTAACAGTCCTTGCTCTTAGCTTTGCTTTGCTCTGCTTTCACCTCCTCTCCTCCCCTCCTTAGCCTGTCCCACTAACAATGCACAATGGAGACATGCACAAATATGATGTGAGGACAGGGGAATTGGCACAACACACATTTGCCAAATGGCACATCCTGTCTCAATCCAGCCTCATTTTGAAGTGGTGCCAGTGACTTACAGCACATTGCACAGCTGTCTCACCTGTCATCAGTCTTCTAATTGATTGTCCCGTTGTCATGTTGTTTTCCACAATGCTGAGACAACTTTATATTTTTGCTGTATAGGGCTGTATATGATTTTTTTTTTTGTCTTTAAAGTTGCTGCTTCACTCATTTCGTTTCAATTTGTTTTAACATATTTAATGTAAGACGTATAAGAAATTATTAAAGAAAACCTGCAGGAGAGTTACAGGGCTGCATGTTCATACAAATATCCTTTTTGAAATTCAAAGCAAAACAGACAAATTAGAGTATTAAAAGATGTGAATGTCATAGGTTTGCAAGAGTTGAAACATAACTATGCATTAAACACTTTGGGCTGTTTCAGATATTTGCAGTTAAGGGACATTTAAGATCGAAAAGCACAGCATGATGTAAATATAGATGAAAATGGAATGATTAGAACCATTATTGGAGTTTACAATGCAAAGAAAATTAAATAAGTTATACAATCTAGAATAATCTCCACATTATATTAGCATTTAATAGACACATGGAGTAGAAACATTTGGGGAAAAATGTGATCATGTATTTGGAGAATACAACTACATCTTCACAGCGGGAAACAAATGAAATACCAGGCAGGCAGGCCTACCAAAAGTCAACAGATTCGAGTGGAGTTGAGCAGCACCATGAGGTGACAAACAAACCAGCAATTCTTGCTACACCTGGTTTTCAGACAGTAGCTGTATACCTTATAGCTCTAACTTTTCATACATTGTCAAAGAAAGCAAATAAATGTTATTAGACTTTTTGTGACTTTTATATTATTACTAAAAGTCTCCCAAAATACCTAAAATCTGAGAACATGTTGGCCAGCGCAGTTATTTAATCCTGTCCTGTGGAAGTCCTAATAAAGTGATAATGTGGTTACCATGGCAGCCTGTTCGCTCTTGTATGTAATCCCTTTATTGTCCCACCAGATGACCTGCAGTGTTCAGTTCCTAAACAGATTTTCAGTGAAGGGTGAATCTGTCATGCTGCCGTTGAAGGTTAATTCTCGCATGTTCATTACAGGACATGTACATGGCATGTTTGGATAATGGTCAGATGTGTGTCTTCTCACTCATTTCCTGTGGATTAGTCGTCCTTCATAGACTGTCCCCTCAAAAAAGCATTTCATTAAGTGCACTATTTTTGAAGATGGTAGATGTTTTGATGATTGCTTTTTCCATTTCTGCATTGGAGGACAGAAAAAGGACAAGGAGGCTTTAATACAGACTTGAAACAAAACAGTGATAAACCAAAAGATTTACTCGAATTATTATGAGTGGATATTAGGAGTGGATTGGTGTATGCCAACCATGCATGTTTATTTCAGTACCTACCTAATGCCTTTAATTTGGGGAGGTTTGTGTGTGTGTTTCAACATCTGTTTTGTGTCTGCAAGAGTGCACATGTGCCCAGTCCTCCTATACTGTACATTAGCAGAACATATCCATTTGCATGCATGATTTAGGTCTTGGGTAAGCATCAATCTTTCATCGCCTCTTACCGCTTGCCATGAAGATGCACGCATGCATTTTCTGCGCTGGGACACGAGCACTCAAATCATTTACTCAAATGTGTTTAAGTGGGTGCTTGTTGTAGACACCATCAATAACCGCTGCACTTCCCCAGCCAGTGCTTCATATCAATAAAGCCTGTTCAATTTGAGTAAGTGAGACGAGTCAATGATGGAGGCTCCTGGCTTGGCGTGTGATGACGAAGGAAGGCTTATTATTGATAATGTAATCACATATTTGTTGCATTTAAGAGGCCAAAAGTCAGGAAGCCACAGGACAGAGGTGACTGATTTACTCATCTCCACCTTCCAGTCAGTTGTATATAGACAGATCATTGCTCAGTTCTTTATTATGGCCAGGAAAATGTACAGTAACAGCAGAGCGCACAGAGGCAGCACTGTGCACTGTGGCCACTGTAGGTGGTCAGTCGTCATAATTGTGTGGTGTCCCTTGGGATCATCTCATCGCTGTTGATTAAGCCAAAGGCTGAGTTCATGCTAGGACACGAAGGCTCATTTTCTCTGCCTCCCTGGTTCACATTAACAAATGTGTTTGTGCAAGTTGCAAATCCTTCATGTTGCAATCTGTGTAATGACTAAGGCTGCAATGTATGATCACATTTTTCTCCAGATTGATCATTGGTGTGTTTCCATAAATGCATTTTATGGCAGTTTCACAAGTTAGAAAATGTTTATGGAAACAGCTAAATCTGGAGGGAAAAAAAATCATCAATTTCACAGAAAGGTTCTCACTCTCGCTTGATGTTGTTTTTGGGATGGAAATAGAAAAAACATTTTTGTATAAATTCTGATGTAGCAAACATGTAAATCACAAATGTGAAAGTGTCAAAACGTGGCTGGTACCACAGGTAATCTTAACTGATGAGGAACCAGATTATTATTATCCATGGAAAAACATCACAGCCAGTAACAGTACTGGAAAACAGTAGCAGAATACTCTTCTTCTTCTTCTACTCTGTTTATTACAGCCATACGTAGTCTATAGCGCCACCTTCTAACGACACTACACAGCCGAGTTTATTCACTCCAAACTCGTTTATGGAAACACACACAATTTGTGTTTGTCTTTGTTTTTTTCATAACTTTTCAAAAGTTCACTTTGAATTCCCAACATTTCAGGAAACACAGCTATTTATAAATATCAATGTTTCTCTTGATGCATAATCTGATAATGCTGCCAGTTTGAAGAGTTACCGAATTAACTATTTGAATTAACATTTATATAGACAAGCTCTGTATAAATGCAAAAGTGCTTTTATTGCCTAAACTTAAACACCTGCAGGAGTTCCAGTCTC
>JAPQRN010000018.1:18518202-18541459 GCA_037367275.1 Coranthus polyacanthus
CCTGTGCCCCCAGGTGTGTGTGTGTGTGTGTGTGTGTGTGTGTGTGTGTGTGTGTGTGTGTGTGTGTGTGTGTGTGTTCATGCACTTGTCCTTCTGTCAGATCCCTGCCTTTCTGCATTTCTCAGAGGACTGCAACACAGCACACAACTGTCAGTTGTGCAGTGAACTAGCACAGGCAGTCCTCACCATTTCTTTTTCCAAAAGCACTTAAAGAAAAGGGGGGCTCTCACATCGCTGTGCAGCTGGCAGCTCGCTGACTTTGTCTTTAAAAGAAACCCATTCCAAATCTCAGACACCAGTCAATGTGTGCAAGCTTTATTTTTGGCCAAAAAGAGACAACATTATATACAATGTTAAATTTCATATTGTCTAATGGGATTCCTGATATGTGTTGTGAATGTGCATTTCCAGCAAATGTGATTAGAGTCTCTACCAGTAAAGAAGATGCAGTAGATTGCTGAATTGCACAGACGAGAAAAGACAAGAATAGGACAGTGAAGGATGTGGTTTCATGCTTCAGATCTCCAAGCAGAGTTTACAAAAAAATATCTCAGAAATGTATCTTTAATGTGGAATCTTGAAAAAAGTTGTTTTATGAGACCAGGAACACAAACAGGATGTATAAATGTCCTCATTTCCATTTCGTCTTAGTGTTTATTTTTTTCATTCATTCAACCTTTATTTAAACACAGTTTACATAAAATAAATACAGTGGCGGTGACTTCATTTTGAATATAGCCAGGTAAGTCACAAGCTCAAGAAAATAAACAGTGATAATTAAATCTAACAAGTAATAACTTTGCATTAATTAACTAATAATAGGCAATTCTGTAAAAACAAAAAAACAAAAGAAAACCCTGAAACATTAAGAACAAATGAAGCAATTATAATATAAAGCAAATGAATTAACTAAAACAAAAACAGCTAGAAATAAAATATGACAATGTTAAAAAAAAAAGTTGAGAAACTAGATTTTCAAGTCTTGGTTAAAACAGTTGACACCTGCAACATAATGCCATCATTTGAGTTTGTATGAAAATAACTAACATTAAAACATAGCAATATAACAGTAAGGGCCTTACAAAAAAGTCAAATCCAGTGTCTATCGCAACTTCCGAATTTACATTTACTACTTTCCACCTTTTCCACCAAAATGAACCCGTTAGTGCCAGATTGGAGTTGGTTCAACTTGTGGCTCTTCGAACCAGTTTGATTTTACACAAGAACCAAAATAAACCCACGTCATTACTGTTAGTATTGTTACCAAACTGGCTGTTAGAATTTTCAGAAAACTGCTGATGTTGGGCCACATAATGTAGTTTTAGGATTTTTTTCAGGGGTTGTTTAAATTTGAGTTGAGCTGGAGTCTACTTCATCTTGTTGGTCTCGATAATCCCACAACAGCCCTTGACGTAAGCGGTTCTTGGGAGCAGCAAAGTGTCGGTGCTGCTCTGGAACCAGTGTTCCTGGCCGAGAGCCGGTACTTGACTGTTAAAACATAAAGGACTGGTTCGAGATTAGGCACTGGTTCTGAAACCAGCCCTGGAAATGCCTTGATGGAAAAGGGGTGTCCGTGCTCTTTATACGATTAATGACATTATTGTACTTGACCCAGTTATATTTGAACAGTTAGTTTGGTCAGTGGCCGAGTGACCAGAGGCTTATTAGAAAAATACAACGCAACTTTCAGACCCTTTCAATTGTCTCTGAAATGTATGTTGTTGTTAGGCCTGTGACAATTATTACATAATCACCATATCTCAATTATTTGAAGTAATCGTGACTATTTTACATAATTGTGATAATTGTCTCGATTTATTCATATAAAAACAGTTGGTGAAACTAACAGAAATAACATATGTTATCATTATTTTTACATCATTTACCATTGTTTGACGTCGGTAATGTTGTGTCTCATTCTTCTTCTGCCATGAGTTCAATGCAGAACTACTTTGTACTTTGGTTGAAAAAGTCAGTAACAGGTTTTGCATGTATTTAAGTTATATCATATCTGCCTGATTTACTTTTCTAATTCTTTTCTGGCCATAGTACAGGGTTTTCGTATATATGTGTATATATTATGTCATGTCATGTCTGCCATGTTCAGTTTTTATTAACAAATGTTGCCAGTTGTACGCCATGTACTTAATTCAACTAATATTAGACTATTATTCCAGTGTTGGCAAAGGTAACAGAATAGACAATAATATTGTTAATCGCAATTATTTGTATGAAAAATTAATCATCAACTCAAATGTCAATATCATGACAGTCCTAGTTGTTGCCGCACAACTTATATAATTACTGTAATTAAAGGAGAATTAGTTTTAATTATGTTTTTCTAATGTTTGAATTTAGGCAGAGTTCAGACATCAGTATTTGGTGGAATAACCGTGATTTTCAGTTGCAGCTTCTTCTCATGCTCTCCTCCAGTCTTTCACATCGCTGTTGGCTGCTTTAAATACTACCAGCCGGGTTCGTTTGATGGTTTTGGACCATCCATCTGGACCACATTCCAGAGGTTGTCAGTGAGGTTCACATTTGGAGGTTTGGTCTCTTAATGTTTTTTTTTCCAGAGCTGTGCAACTTGTGTGATTATCTCTACTGTTGAATCACTTTCTTATTGATACATCTTGCTTCTTGGTCAATGTCCCCATGATACAGTGATGATTCACTTTTTTGTGCACTCTGCTAATGAGAATACATGTCTACATCAGTGTCCATAGACGTCCGTGTTCTTTGTCGTGTTATAAAATCTGTGTTAAGGTCTGGGAATTTAATATTGCAGTGAGTTCAGAATAGAAAAGAATTTCTTTGTGGTAATAATATTTGTACAAGTTAATGGCTGCCAGACAAAACGTTGAAGAATGGGTAGATATTTGGATGCTGTAGCCTTAAAGTCACAATAAAAACATTGTTTATCTTCATTAATTTTATTGATTTCCTTCTGGAAGAGGATTGAGGTGGGACATAACACTGGAGTGGTTCATCCCCGAGTACAAATCAATGGGGTATCAGACAGCGAGAGTGCAACTGTATTTGATCAGAGAAATGGGATTGTTCAAGCCGCTGTAATTGTTTTATTGATTTGTTGTTGTTTTTTTAGGTTTCATGTTGATTGAAATCCACCACAGAAGTTTTTTTTGTTTTTTTTCCAGAAAGGCTGGTCTTTTGTGTATACAGTACAGATTGAAGGTGACTTTGCGGTCAGACTGCTTAAGGTGTGTCCTACATTACAACACATTCATTTTTTCCAAAGATGACCTTAGAGATCGAGTCATCGTCAGACCTTGCATCTTGCGGGATAAAGCTGGCCTGCAGCTCTTACTTTTCTTGTTCTCTGGCTTCAATAAAAGCAGGTAAACAATGTAATGTAGACCCAAAACCATTTAGAGAAGAAATAAAGAAATAACTCAGAGCTTTCCCTCGGCCCAGTTTAGCTCTGACAGATGGCTTGTGTGTCTTAGTGTGTGCATATGTTTACAGAACATTGGCTGCTTTATGGTTAGTGCTTTTCTGTCTTTTTTATTGTACAAGCAGGTGTGTAATCACAAAGGGACCATTCACCTGCAGCGGTGTCTTCCTCCTCACAGTCCATTGATAAAGAATACGTACATGCCCAGTTTGTGTGTGACGTCATAAGTCACCTTTTTGGAGTTCCTTTTAGTAAACAATGAGAAATGTGTGTAGCTGCAGATAATTTAAAATTTTATAATTATAGATTTATAATTGTGTCATTTACTTCTTATTTTCCCAATTTCTGGATTGATATTGACAGTGTGTTATCTTAAGGTACTTTTCAGAAGTATCATACAGGTCGTGTCATTAAAAAAATAAATAACAGCGCTGTCAAAGAGAGCGTTACACTAACCTATGGGTTTGTAGCATTAATGTTGCTAGCACAGGTTGCTAGGTTAGTGAGTTTGCATCAGTCCGTAGCATCTGTCTGTATTAAAGTGTTTAGGTTTTAGTCCACGTTAACTTGCAGAGTTTGTGTAACGTGTTGCTTTTCTGCTGCTGAAGAAATAATGATGAAGAATTACCGAGTCCGGCTTATGAACGGCGACGTGCAGTGAGTCTGATTTACACAGATACTTTAGAGTTACGTTAGAGTGTATAATGTTTTAGATTCATTAGAAAACTCCAGCTGAACAAATTAGTCCACCACAGTCTAGGTCATTCATGGAAACACTGCAGCGTCACAGGTGTATGCACAGGAAAATGTGGACTCGTGTTTACTTCATCTAGATGAAAAAAAAGCCATCACACACAGCCTAAGCCTCCAGAAACCACAGAAAACTGGAGGAAAACGTATTATAGTTTGGTTATAACTCGACTACATTTTATAAAAGATTGTGGATTGTGATTCAAAACATCATCATATGATCGTCCAGCCCTACTTGTAATAAGTGTTAGTTAATGGGTAATAAGTCCTTTTAACATACTTAACATTATTACATATCCATAAAAGTTTTAATAATAGTGGATAACATGTTAATAAGGTGGTGGTTCGATGTGTTTTATCAGCTGCAGCAGTTTGGACACATACAGTAAAACTGACTTGGTTACTGTCAAATGGTTTTAGTGTTTAGTTTCCTTTTGGAATGCATTCCAAACATGACAGGTTAAATGTCTAAACCCGGTCACACTCATGTTTGTCTAATGCTGGATATCGATGTTTGTGGCGCAAACAGCAGCAGCGCAGTCTTAGAGCTGCACCGCTGCTTCAGCCTTTAGCTTCAGAGGTGTAAAAAAGAGGAAGAAAGGCCTCCATCATCATCTGTTCCCCCTCAGCTATTTTCTCACTGCCCGCTTTTCTCACTAATCAATACTTGTAAGTTCAAATTCAGCATGACTCTCATATGCAGCTGAGTGCAGGCAAATACTCGAAATCCCTACAAGTCAATACACAGAGACACATGCATACAGTCTTAAAATAACACAGTGGAAGCTCGTTTCCTATAAATAATTTATTTATAGGTACAGCTCACAAAGAGCAGCATGCCTGAGCCCACATTGCTTGGGGAGCTGCTTTTTATTTTTAAAACAACCAAAACACAGCCCACTGTAAAAAATATGGCAAAACCTTTAAGATGGCTGCAGTGGGACCTGAAGGAAATGGGGCTGAAATTTGGCAAAGCAGTCCATTGACAAAAAAAAAGAAGAAGCCGTAAACGAGTCTGTATTAAATGATGAATGGTATAATCCAACCCCCCCCCTCCTGCCACCCCGAAACACTGATAACATTCTCAGCACCACTCCCACCAGCAGCGGTATCACACAGTAACTGTCGCTTAGCAACCGGGAACATGTTGTGCCGTACTGTGTACACAGTGATAATGCAGCTTTTAAGAGTAAAGCTTAGTAGAGACTCAGGAGAGTCTGAAGTTCAGTCTGCTGTAGAGGGGACGCCATCAGTCTGCAGAAGAAGGGCAGCAGCAGCGTGGTAGTGGCCGTAGACTGGTGACAGAGCTGAGTCAGTGGCTGCAGCGGCGGGGTACAAAGCAGGGTCATGCACAAAGAAAATGGAATCACAAATTTGAGGGCGTTTTCCAATCTGTGGTTCGTTTGCTTTCATTCAAATCAGTGAATGAGTTGGTAAACATTTTCTTTTCGGTTTGCACACAGAAACAAAAATACAAGTAAACCAAAATGCATCACCAGAAACCATGTGAAAACCATGAAGATGTAAAATGAAAACAACATCAACAACACTCAATGTATTCAGCTTCATGTTTAACATGGAGCCTCTAGCTGCTGCTGCTTCTACTGCCACTACTACTCAAGAAAGCAAAGCACATGTGGCCACAGCATCCATTTAGCCCAAAGCTGAGTACACCTGGTAGTTAGTTGGGCTGGATCAAAGTTGGATCAGGTTCGTACCACAAACCAACCACTCCAGAGTTTGTCTGGGACCGGACCAAGGGAAATGCACTATGGTTCTATTCAAATGGAATAAAGATCTGAACATAACCTTGTACAGAAAATTTGGCATAGAAAGTTTAAATGTAGGCATAACACCTAAAGTTTCAGCTATTACGTAGTACAATTAGATATGTACACAAACACATTCATGATACATGTGATATACATATATATATATATATATACATATATATATATATGTATATATATATATATATGTATATATATACGTTCAGTTGCTTCTGATGTTTTTGTGCTCTCAATTTGCTGCAATTGGTTGAGGGATATTGATATTATAAACACTTTGTAAGTACAGTCACTAGTTGAATCTGCTGTTTTGATTGAACTGCCCCAGTTTTACTGAGATTGGCCAAAACCTGCCAATCCAGTGGTATATCTTTTCTTAATGTGAGGATTTATTTCCTAACTGTACAGTACGAACCCAAACATATCAAATACAGCGATGCAGTACAAAGAAAAGAGTTAACTGCAGATGTAAGTGCACCCTGAGGGCTGGTGTGTCAGGTTAAGTGGGCGTGAGCTCAGGGTGGGTTTGTGCCTGTTGCTGCTTTGGTGACTGTTTGGATGTGTGCCAGTAGGGCAGAGCGGTAGTTAGTGCTCTAAACTATCCATTAGTGTCCTCCTCTGTGTTGCAAGAGGCTTATCTATTTCTGTTGGGCCAATCGCTGACAGTTCTGTCTCGTGATTTCTTTTCGGTGACAGGAACTCGAAAGCTCAGCCGAAGAAGAGTCGGATAAGTGGTTATCAATTGGGTTGTCATTAATAAACACTTTTCAGTTTTCATACTTTGATTCAGGCTCACTGTTTGGTAAGATAAACTTACTGCTGCAGTTTGTATCTACCTATTCTGTTAAATCTCAGATCTCGCTGGTTGCTTGATTTACTTTATCGTGTCCTTTTATCAGTCAGCATGTCAGACCATTTACTAATGAGCCACTGCAGTTTATAACTTGCAAAAGCGACCCTTATTTTAAAGTGTAAAATACACATTCGCCACTCAAGCTCAGTGAGAGCTGAGGCCGAACAAGTAAAGGTAAAGGTAGGCTACGTAGACTATTTGGCGAGCGACAGGTGACTGCTGTCCAGCCTACTATAACCTAATTATTAACCATTTCTAAATCCTTTATTGTGAAGGCGTAGTGATGAGTCTTTCAGTCCGGCAGCGTGTCCCTGACATGTAAACGGTCTGTGTGTGGGGTGTCACTGCTGCTGCCTGAGCATATTTTAAGAGAACATAGCGAGTGTGCCTGACCTTGTGTGTGCGCTTTTTCAGAAAAGAAAAATCTTGCAGTATGGGTGGAGCTGATGTGTTTGTGCCCTTACATGTGCTCTCATCGTCAGTTTGATATTCAGCTACATGATTCATCAGAGTCAAGTCTCTTCTAACTAGGACTCTGAGTCATCAGAATAAAAACTCTTGTCTCCATCTGCCCTGCCCCCCCTCTTCCTATTTTCAGTCCTTCATTTGATTCTTCTTCTTTATGTTTTCCTGTGTCTCGCTCTCTCTCTCTCTCTCTCCTCCTCCCCACACACACACACACACTTTCTGTCTGTATGTTTCTGTATTTAATGAGCCTGCTTTGATGTACTCCAGCTTCCTACAAGGGGAAAACACACACGCACAGAATTCAGAGAGCTCTCACCCAGCCCCCCAGTCTTAGATGCAGATCAGCTCCACATTTCAAATTCTGATCAACGTTAGCTCCTTTAATGTGTGGGTGAAGGTATGCAGCCATGCGCACGTACTCGGGTTTCTTGTATATCTGATTGATCATATCTAATCATGTCTTAGCTGCAGAAAAGAAATGATTTATTTTCTTAAACGTGCCTTTATTTTGTTTTATTTTTATTTAATGTCTGAGTCTATCGTTCTTATTGTTTCCTTTTTTGTCCTATGGCGATTTTCAGGTCAAAAGACCGCAAATGTCAAGGTTATAAATCGGGACAAAATTTCAGTGACACTCTTTCTGCATGTATTTACATAAATAATATCATAGCTTCTTGCAGAAATTATTTAAGAGGCCAATGTTTTAATTGCTGCACAGCTGTCACGATCATTAAACTTTAATCGATGATTAATTGTCATACAAATAACTGCAATTAGCGATTTAATTGTCTTCTGTTCAGTTCATGCCACTTCTTGAGTCTAATAATAGCTTGATAATACAATTACAACTCGTGAAGAAGAGTCATTTATTGGCATGGAACTTTAGAAAAGATGAATAAGAAACATTTCTGATTTCCTTTTAAGTGTTGAAGACAAAACTTGCAAATAGAATTTCAAAGCGGTTTTCTGCGATTTATTCATCGGGCTGATTCTACCCGTTATGCACAATGATTGCAGTCAGCTTAAATAATCACAATCACGTGATTATGTAATAATTGTGACAGGTCTACGCTACGCTCCATTCCTCCCTTTTCTTCTTAAACACAGTCCCAGGCTTTCATCCTATTTCATCAGCATGCAAATAGACACCTACTGTAGTAAGTTAGTTTTAAAAGGATCATAAATGCCTTTTTATTTGCAAACCACAAAATCGGTTCCGATCGTGTATTGCTCCAATTTCTTCTTTTTTCTTTGCGTAAAGTTCAGAATGTTACCAAATCAGTTCAGCAGAAGCCATCGATAAAGACGGGTCAATATGAGTTCAGACCCTGTCTCAGTGTATTAGTGCTGACCGATACATTTTATTTTGATCATCCGCGGACCACAGTGAATAAGAATATATATAATAGCGTGCACCTCGTCCTGCTGTATAGTTAAGTCAGTTATGAAAAGACCACAGATGTCTTTTTACCTGCGGCTCACACTCTGTAAGTGTATGTAACCTGTGTCTGCAGCACACACAGCTGGTCGGTTTATGAAACGAGAGCAGGATCTGCAGTACGCTGCTGCAGCTTCCACTTCATTAATAGTCAGTCTCTCATAGAGGACAGGGGTCATGTAGGGTTCTCACTGCCCTAGATTATTGTGTCCCACAGTGTTTCTTCAATGTGTCGTCCCATTTCTCTCACCTTATCCATGAAAGGTTGTCTCTTACTCGGTGTTCATTCTAATAAGGATAACTTAAAGATGTGCATCAATAACACTAATTTTCTCTAATTAGGGCCCGAGCACCGAGAACCGCGCACAAAGGCCCTATTTTAATTTTCTGCAGTCTTTCGTTTGTGTCTTTGCTTTCTTTATTACCAGGAGGGCGTGCATTGACAAATGCACGCAGATATTGATGTCTTTTATTTATTTTATTGTCTATATCAGTATCAATTGTTCTGAATGTCCGCTTGTCATGTTCTGACCATAAAGAACAGCTAAATACCACAACTAACCTGGTCCGGTCAAAAACTATAGCTTCTCCAACTTTAATTCAGGATCAAAAATCAGGCTGGTGATTTGACATTTACTGTGATTATTACGGGTATTGGCTGAAAGTTTTTAGCATAACATTTTTTGCCTAGTCGCCCAGCCTTAACATCAGTTACCTTAATTCTGACGAAGAAGTGTTTACGTTACAAAATCTGTGACTTTAATGTTGAACTTAATCCCTATAAAATCCATGCCTGAAAGTGCAAGAGATCGGCCTCGTTGTCCTGTTAACCCTTCCCTGCTCTATCAGACCGGATTAGCAGAGTGTCATTGTTGCACGCGCCTGCATAGGTCAGATTATAATTGATTAATCAGATTAGTAAGTGTCCGTGAACGAGATAGGAATAGTTACATCACATGAGATTGGATTGAGTGATCGGATGGATTCAGGGCTGCCCGCGTGCAGCTAAATGGTCCTGATGATGGTTAATGTTGTGGAACTATTGTAATGGTTATGATAATGATAATTGCTTTTGAGTAGGCCCTTCTGCTTCATCCGAGAGAAGGCTATTACACCCATATCGCACTGGAGAGCTGATTTCTACTGTGCTTTGTATCTTGTATGTGTGCATGTCTGCGTGTGTTTGTGCACTATTGATTAAACTCTTAATTTTGAACCACAACGCTGTTGGATCAATGCTGTTTCTCTTTAGTTTAGCTGCTGGTTGTGAAGCGATTTGCCAGTTTTTGGCCTTCAGGCTTCATCTCTTTTTAAAATTTTTCCACTCCAGCCAGTCAGGGAAACAATACACCACTCAGTCAGTCACTCACTGACTCACTCATTCAATAAATCACACACTTGTGTAACCCACATGACCCATATAATTGCTCTCTCTGTCAGTGTTAGGTGGCTGCTGCTCGAGCCAACGTCGGGGACTGTGAGAACTAATCAATATCACTAATCGTCTCCGTGTTTCTGATAACCGACATATAGATTTGGCCCTCAAACCAATAGTCTGACCCGTTAGTTACTGAGATGGATGTCCATGAAGGTCACTTGTAAAAATATATGGATTAAAACCTGACATCTTTTGTGTGTCGTCCTGATAGACAGGATGGTGAACCAGTTAGAATTATATCAGCCAAATAGTGGAAATGTATGACACGTTGCAGATGTAACCCTGGCCTTCACGAGTGGAAAGATGATACCACTAGTGAATATTTTTAATAACTTGCCATGAGACACGGGTAGCGTAGTGATGTAGGCTCTAAATCCCTCTAGTTGGATATTGATATTTGATATTTCATACTTCAATCGTTGGGTATTTTGTTAAAGGCCTTTTTCTCTTCTTTTTTTGTTGTTTGTTTCCTCGTTTGTCATGACCACCAGTTGTTTTTCGCTGTTGGTAGTATTGTTTCCTGTCACTTACTGTGTTTAGATGTGTGAAGTATATGAAAAATAGAACTTTGGCCATAAAAAAAAAAAAGAAACTCATACATTGCAGAAAAGGAAGTTAAAAAATGTTTCTGGGAAATTAGTATTTTTTTCTAAAAAGAAAATTAATCTTTTCAAGCATGTTTTTCTTTAGAAAAGAAATCTTATTTTCAGGAAATATCTGTAACCTTGTCTAGATAAGATGAAGAGCTAGATTTAACTGGTAACAAGCTATAACAATGCTTTGCATAACATCCCAGCAGAGGAACAAAGTTGTATTCCTCATTTTAATAGTGGGACCACTTGCACAACTGTCTGCCTTAAATAACTGTGTTTTCTTTGCTTGTAATCAGCACAACTTGCTTCATTTTTTTTCTTTCCTTAATACCCGAAAATTTGGTTATATTAAAGAATATTTCACTTCTTCCAAGTAGGGATGTTTTTGCAATACACAATAAAAACTGTGCTCTACAGTTTTGAAGCCTTAGCATTTTGTTTTTTTTGGACCCATATTTGGACATGAGGACAGTGAAAGAAGACCTGTAAACATGCCATACTAACGCTACATTACTGACACCACTGACCACACTCCTAATTAACACTGTTATCCTACACCCCACCAAGTATTTCAGTAATTTCATAAAATCATAAAAGTAGAGTATTTGAAGTATTTTTAAGCTTTTAAAGGTGGTCAGTGTCACCGAAACCTTTCACTCCTTTGTGACTTTGTTCCATAAGTAACATTTGTTTTAATAATACAACACCAAGCAAACCAGCCGCATGAGAGATTTGACTGGTTCACGTTGTACTAGCGGTGACAAGGACAATGTAAAGAAAATGTTCCCATATCTGAAAAAACTTTGAAATAAACTCCAGCACTAAAGACTAGCGACTGTTGTTGTTGTCACGTCTTCATCCTTGTAATGGTTCTTCGAAAATCAAAACAGGGTGTTCATCATAACTTTGGCAGAAGACCGTTTTCATGTGTGCATGTGAGTGTGCGTCTGCGTGTATCCATCCTTCTAGCATTCTTACATAATAGGGTGCAAAGACAGAGCAGATTACATAAGGCCGGCCCTATATGGGATCTAGTGTAGTTTATGTGTGCACTGGAGTGTGTCCGCTAACCTCGGTGTATTTGTTGGAGCGTAATGGAGGGAACACAAGGTCACACCCAAACAGCTGTTGGAGCGTTTCTCTCTAATTACCAAAATGTCTGCCCTTGTGACGCCTTAGCTGTGTGTTAGATTAAAACCCAAAGAGAGAGAAAATAAGGTCTTAATCTCAACTCTGTCCATCTCTGTGCCCATCGCATCTCCTGCTGTCACTCCATCATCCTCTCTCCTCCTTTTCATCCACTGTCATTCCTCTCTGTTGCTCTAGGCCAGTTTCTTACATCTCACCACATCCTTTCATCCCCTCGTCTGACCCCTCGTCTCCTATTTGTCTGGAAGAAGAGAGGAGTGGAGGGCGGACTAGGCTGGAGAGCAGCTGAGAGTAGCAGTCCAGCGGGGCACATATTAAATTACACTGGCAATAATGAGATTAAAAAGCATCCATGTGGGCATGCACGTTCTGTATGTGTTTTGCAATAGAGAGTATGTACAGACAAACTAGGGCGCACTGATTGGTTGATGAGTATGGAAATGATGTGAGTCATATGCTGTGGCCTTCACGGTCACCAGATCTCAACCTAATAGAACATCTACGGGAGATTTTGGGCTGATGTGTTAGACAACGCTCTCCACCTCCATCATCAAAACACCAAATGAGGAAATATCTTTTGGTTTTCCATCCAGAAGTCAGCGGATTGAACTTTTAACATCCACCCTTTCCATGAAACCGTAACCTCAGATGGCAGTCGTAGTAGTCGTAGATATTAGACTTCAAAGAAAGACTTGAAAAGAAACATCTTCTAGTTTCTGTGTTTAGCATGTGGCTCAGATGTAACCCTAACCTTTAAATGGGTTGCCAGTGACCTGGCGTTAATCACTTTGGCCGATTAATCAGCACCAGTAGAACATTTTATTATCGGTATCATTGGAATTTGGCTCTGATAGTGGCAGATGTCTGTGCAGGCTCCATCGGTCACTCAGGGATGTAACCCAGCGCTAATTTTACTCATCTTGTACTGTTATACTGTCACTTTCCTTTTATAGACAACGTCACTAGGGTTGGGGCTGAGATGGGTTGTACCTGACCTATTACCCCTTTCAGAGTGGATAAAGACCCACTAACATCTGGCTTGATTCTGTCGTAGTCACGGGTGTTTATTGCTCCAGCTCAGCAGTGATAGAAACACCACATTAGGGGCTTCCTGCTATTTTTCAACCCTTTTCCAATGTGATGCCATGGCGTGCATTGATGTTCCAAACGTTGGCACATAAGTAGCCAGGCAGAAAAAATATTTATTGTTTTTTGTAGTCAGGAACAATGTGCAACAGCAATTTTGTTCTTGGTATTGTATCGCATTGAACAATGCAACACTGGCAGGGCAGCGAGGTGAGCAAGCGTCACCTGATTCAAGGAGAATTTGAGGGGGAATCTACTGTCCCCTCTTTTCCTATTTAACATGGTCCAAACATTACTAAAATTCATGCCAGTGGATTAACAGATATCCCATGAAAAAAATGAAACAGATGTTCAAATCTTTGTATTGAACAACTAAATCCAATTCAGTTAACAACAATCTGAATTGGGTACAGTCCTAAGTTTTTGTTGTAAAAATGGTTTAAGGTTGAAAAGGAGTCAGCTCCCTACTCTTTACTTTCATGCCCAGTCCACACTAATAAGGATATTTTGCAAAATGAACATTTTTCTCTACATTTGTGCCTCTCTTCTACACATAAAGGGGTTTTAGGTCACTAAAAAAAACCAAAGTGAAGATTTTTTTTAAACTCCAGTTTGTGTATCCACCCCGATTCACTTAAGTCCATTGTTGCTTTGTGTAATAAACATGCACCTGTAGCCTGTATGTCTATCCCTGAAACATCATCATAGGCCGTATAGGTGCATAAGTCAGTGTTTTACCTGCAGTTGATCGGGGTCAGCACCGACACATGCACCGCTGTTGTTCTGTGTACCCAAAACAGAGCTTTTAAGTTAACCTCAGTTTCTAACTTAACTCGTTGTTACTGCTCAAATTCTTGACAGACTAAAACCTCTGCGTCTGCCGCATCCAATATTATCTGGACGTCCGCAGTGTCCACAGTTTAAAGTCCAACACAAACAATGCTTTGTCTCAGGGTTTGTAGTCATTTTTTACTCTAGTCTACATATATTTTGTAAAAAGAGGAAAACGGAGAGGAAAAATACCTGTTTAGAAAAATACCTGCATTAGTGTGGACAGACCACAAGTAGCCTTAAATCACTGGCTTGTGTGATATCCTCCTGCTAGGACCCAATTCATATCTAATAATGTTGCCTTTCTTATGGTAATGTGCAGTTCTTTAACGGCTTTTCCAAACTTGTTATTATAGCCTTTGAAAATCCACTATCAGGCGACCTCTAGTTGCATCCCTGCAGTAGATTTCACAGCTGCTCTGGAGGCACGCGGTGGCACAACATCTTACTAAGGCACTTTATGTTGGATTTTCCTTCCATTCTATAGAATGTGTTTTTAAGATGTAATATAAGCATGGGGGTGAGCAGTGTTTTGTGTTCACTCAGCTATAATGTATGAACTGCATGTGGCCTGCTGCTGTCTGCGAAGTCTACACACATCACCTTTAATTATAAATGGATTGTCACTGAGTTTCCGGCAGCAGGAGTTTTTGGCTGCAACACAACTTTTTCAGGCTGTCTTTGAAGACTGACTGTGAGGGCAGCAGCTATAGTTCTCCCTCCTGCCGCCAACATGAATATTGCAATTAGGAAGATTGGCAGTCAGACAGAGCTAATATACCATCACTGCATTTGCATAATCATGGTCAGTTTTGAAATTGAATTTTTCAGCTTCTTCTTAAAGTCTTATTAGTGCTGCGAGTGGATATCTGCTGGATGAATCAGGGAATGAAGTCAAAGACTGAAAAAGTTACAATAGGCAACTTCATTATCACCAGTGCTCTTTTACCAAATGACGTCTTTATCCATTGTTATGTTTTTAAGTGCGATAGCGAAGGAAAACAATGAGGGATTCTTTTCTAATTTGGTACAAACTGATCCTCATCAAACCCATTTTTGGCCTTGATGGCTAGTGATTAAAAGAACCTCACAAACAGATTGTGATGCAAGGATAGTGGACGCATCTGATTGGATTTTCCGGTTCTTGTTTTTAAAAATCACAATATATTGCAATATAATGAATCGTAACCACTGTATCATGATACATATTCTTGCCAATACATAACCCTATATCTCACTTTAAATTATTCACTAGAATCATACATATGCATAACTTTCATTTCTGCCTTTTATTAAATTCCTTCAAAGTCTTCACTTCCTGCCTGTAGCAAAGCATCTCAACATCGTGTTCAACAGTAACTTATATGATCACATCACTCCTACTTCGCCATCTTCTTGTATGTGTATGTGTGTTTTAGAATAGATTTTAAGATTTTACTGGTTACTCTCCTGGCTGTTCATGGCCTCTCTCCCAGCTATATCTTAGACCTTTTAATGCCTTAATGTGCTGGTATGAACTTTGAGATCCTCGGGCAGAGGTCTTTTATGTGTTCCACAGGCATAGTTTAAAACTAAAGGGGACAGAGCATTTGCAGTAAAGGCCCTGAAGCTCTGGAACGATCGGCCCCGGGAAATTAGGTCAGCTGAGTCAGTAACCTCTTTCAAGTCCCTTCTTAAAACATACTCCTCCTCTCCTGATTTGACTTGAGTTTTAATTCCTTTGACATGTCTTTTATGTCCTTCTATTGGTTTTATAGAACACATTGCCGTCATCTGTTTTCTTGACTTTACTTGAGTTTTAATTTCTTCCACATGTCTTTTGTGTCTTTTTATTCGGTTCACGCACCATTTAAGACTTGAGTGTTTTATTTTGTGGCCTCTGAAACACTTTGTGACTTGGATTTTCAAAAGTATACAAATGAAGATTTTCATATTATCATATGAGCCTGCACAGGTGACCGGTTGGCTGAGGCAGACGACTGTGAGATGGTCATTTTAGTTCAGTGTTTTGTTTATGGAGTTATTAAAGTGATTGACTGATATTTTCATCAGTTGGTATTAACATTTCACATCTCTCACTTAAAACGGTTTTGTGTGCTTTGTGTGTGTGGCAGGTAAACCAGGAGAACGTGGTGAAGGTCGGCCACAGACAGGTGGTCAACATGATCCGCCAGGGAGGAAACCGGCTCCTGATCAAGGTGGTGACAGTGAGCCGGAATCTGGACCCTGACGACACAGCACGCAAAAAAGGTACAAACGAACGATCCGCTGGAAACTAAAACTGTGGCGTAAACGGTTTTAAATTTGTCCTTTCTGCCTTGTGTAAATCCAAGATAATAACAAGCTTTTTAAAGTTCTTCCAGTAGTAAAACAGCAGGACACAGCAGTACGGTGTCTGCAGTAAAGTGTGTAAAAATCCTTCTGCTGTTTGCTCACAGTTGTACCTCCTGTATTATTATACCAAAGACTGCAGTAAAGCGTCATGCTGACTGATGATGTGTTAGGTAATAACATCCCTCAGAGGCAGCAAAAACACCTGACTTACTCCATATTCACAATTCAAACAACAAAAATTATGCTTCATCAGAAGTTCATATATTTTCCTATAAAGCCGCTGGCTGCTGTTTTTCAGCTAACAGTCACCACCTCACACACAAAAGAGCCGTTGAGATTTTTCCAGTTTTGCTGTCAATATCTTGAAAAAGACATCTGATATTTGTTTTGTTTTTTATTAGTTTATCTAGGATTAGTCAGGTTTTGTTTGTCGGTGGCATATTCCACTCCATGTTACCAGATTGTCAGGCTGTTTTCCCATTCACGTCTGCTCAACAGAGAGACAGCAAAGAAGAGGTAACAATTTAAAATCCTACACAAAACATACATAAGACAAAAACTAAATTACACGCAGGCCACAGTCGGTATCAGCAGAACTTGGCTCCGATGGTGGCCGATAGTTAGCGTTAGTCTTGTCCACTGAAGTTACTGATTTTGAAGGAAAATAATAGCTCAAAAACCACAACTTTTACAGCTGGTTTCATGTTCAGTTCCGGTTTTATTGGTTAATTACTTTGAGCTTGATGTTAAGTCAAAGATAGTTCATTTCCAACAGTTTTCATTTTTTTTCAGGGAGGATGGAGGGTGGGGTGTTATCGACGGATTAATCAGCAATCTGCTTTTTCCTGCTCCAAACTTCCGTTATTGTATTGGCCTTTAAAAACCCACTGCTGGTCATCTCTCTTGCAGCTCCTCCACCACCAAAGAGAGCTCCTACCACAGCCCTGTCTATGCGCTCCAAGTCCATGACCTCAGAACTGGAAGAACTCGGTGAGAGCATGCTGGCTTTCCTTTAATTCCTGATAGTGTTAGGAACTTTGAAAATCTAATGGCACCTAATGTCTTTTGTTCCTCTCTCTTATTCTCAATGGTTTTATATACTCCAATAGTGGATAAAGGTAAGCAGTTAATGCTGCATAACCTTCTGCCATCCATTTTGTCTCAACTATGACACCCATTGGCTCGCCGTGGCTGAATGAAGCTTTTGTTCAGGCTAATGCATTTTAAGTTTGCCTGTTCCATCATTTGGTCATTTTGCTTAAGTTTGGCTTTTGGAGAAAAAAAAAAGATAAATGCTTTTGCTATCTCCTGGATTTCCTTTGTCATTATGCATGAGGAACATCTTGCTTTTGCACCCATGAGCTTTTGCTGAGGTGACAAGGAACAAATACATTAAAAATGTTAAATTAGTGTAACAGTATTATTGTTGTTTTTTGTTTGTCTGTTTTATCTCTGTGTGTGGTGAAGTTCACTACAGAGGATCCCCTGTAGATGTCAGCCCATGCTGTAATCCAGTGTTCACTTCATAAATTAGCAGATTTGAGTCATGGTTCCTCTTCTTTTCTTAATGCAATAACATGGGCCCATAATTCTGCAAAAATCATAGTTTTTAGTCAAAGAACAACACAAAAAATACATCACACCACTTGAACTATTCAGAAATCTAGAGAAAACACAATATTTAACAAGAGCTAACAAAAATTCAGATCATAGATCACGAGTCTCACGACCTCAACAGATCATCATATGGTCATCATATGATGATCTGCTGGCCAGATCGCCCTCCCCTACACTGTACTTCACATTAGAAGTGCTGTGCTGTTCTAATACCTTCTGACAGATAGGACAGTCAGCAAGTCTCCGAAACACATGGGCAGGAGCTTAAAGGGAAGAAAGAAAATAAGGGTAGGCCAGGAATGAAGGACGAAGGGCAGGAGAAGAAGAGGGAGCTCGAGGTGGAGGTGTATAAGAGACATAATGAGAAAGGAAGGCGTGAGTAGTGCTGAATTAAAGCAGAGTACCGTAATTTTGGATTATTGGATTATTCTGTTTCTAGCTTCTGAGAAGTGAAGATTTTTTACCTTTTTATTCTTTTTTCTGTTACCATAAAATTAATACTGCTTAAAAATGGTGAAGGTGCATTTTTGCAGAATGAATTAATTATTGAACAATGTAAGATAATAAAGTAATGCTGTGTAATGCTGCAATGATGATTCAATTAATCTAATTTAATCAGCACCTGTTTTGATAATCAATAAATCGTTTCAGTCCAGCAATTTTCCTGTCTGCTCGGCAGGCATTAATGACGATGTGATGATTTGATAATTATCCATGTTATATCAGACAGTGCATACAGTAGACAGTAGAATATCTTTGACTTTTGTACTGCTGGTTGAATAAAAAACATAATCACAGGAGTGTATAACTCCTGTGTTAATAGTAGTACAGGAGTATATCGTATGATATATACAACATATTGTATCAACCATTCTTACCAGATTCCACTTCCAGTTTGACTCACCAGAGTCACTACTTGTTGGAATGATGCAGTCGTTCATGTGTTAAAGAAAGATTTGTAGAATATTTTTCTTGTACGTGGTTTCAGTTCGTTTGTGGAAAAATACAGAATTCCTGTTTTTTGTCCCTTAAGGGGTATTTTTTCCTCTTCATTTTCATGACTGTCTAGTAGCGAGTGTCACAGAATCGCTATATCATGTATCATAGTATCATAATGTGAGTTATTCTGTGATTCCCAACCTTCATAGTTATAGCAAATGTTTTGCTATTTTTGACAATTCATAGACTTAATGATTCATTTTAAAAAAAATAATCAAAATACTTTTTTTTTTAATGAATCTATAATGAAATTAATCATAAACTGTCGGATGGAAAAGCTTGTCATTTCTTTTAAACAGCTTTTCTTCTGAGTCAATCAATCATTGATAATAGCAGCTCTGTGGCCTCTGTGCAAAGGGCAGGCAGGACAGAGAATCTGTTTATATCACAGAAACATACTGACAGAAAAATACCTGCAGTCAGCATGTTTCTTCTTCTCCTCCTTGCTTTGACACTTGCATGTTATTCTTCACACCTCTGTACTATTATCAGCATTGCCTGTTAGTGCTGTCAATATCTAAACATAATATAACCAGTGTAAATAGATGAATCATCAAGTGAAAATGATCTCCAAATGTTAGTGAAGCTGATAAACAGGCAGATTTTCCAGGAGCTTGGTGCAGGAATTGAGCATGTTCCTTTGCTCTAAAGACTCAGAAATCTTTTTCTGTCACCCCTAAGCCACTCTAAGGAAAAAGAAAGGTGGTAAGTTACAGTAGGCATGTTTAAATCTGATCCAGTATTTCCAATGACTGATTTCTGTCACGTACAGTTCTTCCCTATCCCAGCACTTTGATTAATTAACCCTGTATTTGTTTTAATATTATTTGTTTAACAATTTGATTTGCCTAACTAGCTTCTTTGATTTTTAGCCAAACCAAATAGTGATATTCTTATAGCGTATTTGCATGTCTTACAATGTGTTTTTGATCCGTGAATTGTGTTTTAAATGTTGTCAGTGCATGTTTTAATGTCGTAGTGATGTCAAGTAGGAATACATAAGACTTGGTATGTACGATGTTTATAGAGTGCTGCAGGGATGACTACTTTTGTAGACCAACCTGGAAGTTAGCTTCGCCACAGTTCCCTCAAACAACAGCCAATGGAATATTTCCACAGGCTTTAGGATTACTGCAGAAAATAAGATCTGTGTTAAAAAAATATAGATACCGTATATGATGCATAAAAATTTAGTTTAACAAGATAATCTTCACAATTGAAAACCACATATGATTTTTAATGTTCAGATGCGTTCACCAAAAATAAAATGCCAGCGATCACAATAACATGACGTCAGTGTTTTCACAAAACTTCCAGCTGGATTTCACCTCCTTTACAAACACCGTTCCTCTTAGTCTGATCTTCTGTAGCTGCTGAATAGAATAGTTTGCAGGAGCGCAACACAGCGACACCATAAAGACACAAATTTAATATTCCAGTGAGAAGATGATTTTCCAGATTTTCTTCCAGTGAATAGATGAATTTCTGTGTTCAGTGCGCAAAGGGTTGAAAGTGAAACCAAAGTATCTCACTGACGGCCACTAGGCACTGGCTTCAAAAAAGCCAGGCTCAGATTGACTTCCACTGAAATTCTCCCCAGTCATTCTGGTCTATTGTCTTTATTTGGACTCTCTAGTAAGTGTTCTGGTGGTCCTTTTGTAAGATCTTTGGGCTAATAGAAGGCTGTGTTTTTCCCTCAGACAGCTCTAGTGTAGTTGTGATTAAGAAGTTACACTAAAAAGACGGTGAAAGGATTCAGTCATGCAAATGTTTCATGAAGTTTACCGTGCCAGTAAATTAGCAGTAGTGTTAGCCATCCCGCCACCCCTCACTCTTCCCCAGCTCCATCCTTTTGTCCAAATATTGTCACTTCTGGCTCCACAAAGCCATGATGTCGACAGCTAAAACGCAAACTAAACGCAAACCAATGTCACAGTCACAGTCTATACTGGCATGACGACATTCATTGTCCCGACAAACTCTGTAGTCTCTTTTAGCCACTTGTTGGCAAGCGCCTTCTTTAAGACATGTAAAATATTTAACATTCAGAAGTGCAGTATTTACTTGCATATTATAGGTTGTGAACGTGAAAATCTCTTCTACATCTGTGTTTAACACAGATTCAAAACCCTTTGACTTCGGGACGAGGGAACCAGAAGTGCAAACTGCTAACTCATTTCCAGGTTTTAAGACTCATTTCTGCAGCACTCTATTGTCAGAGATTTGTTTTTAGTGCCCTGCTTGGATGTTCAGTAGTCATGCAGTATTGTTCATTTTTTATTTAATGGATAGTTTACCTCAAAATGTTTTTTAAATCTTTCATGCAGGCACATCCAGAACCTTCATTTGCACCACAAACAGCAGTCATTATTTACTGCCTGAAGCTTTAAACACAAATAAACCTAGCTGCAATCATCTTAATGAAGAATTCTAAAAAGCTTTACTTAAATATACACGTGTACTGTATGTGTATGTTTGTGAATATGTGAGCATAAAAGTGTTGCTATAAAAATGTGTTTATGTTGCCTGCTGTCATGTTTCTTTTCTTCCTGTGCACCTTCCTTTTCTACCTACAGTGTCTGTGCAGGCAGGCTTTTTTGGTGTGTGTGCGTATGTCTGTTTGCGTATTTGTACATGTGAGGAGGGGGAGGTTTATTCCAGGAAATGTTTCACTCAAAGATAGGTTTCCAGGGCAACTGTGCTGCATGTAGTCTAATATGCTGTAGCTGCAATCCAATTGGGATACAGAGAGGAGAAAGAGGAAATGTGCATTTTTCTGTTGTGTGTGTGTTTTAGCTCTAACTGTAGTTAAGGTCATTGATGTTCCTTTCCTCCCCTTTCCTCCCCTCCCCACTCCTCTCCTCTGTGTGTAGATGCGCAGAAGAAGAGGATTGTTTTCCAAGTCACTCTAAGTAATCACATCCCTAATGCATGGAAGCTTTCTACATCCTAGACAGAGCTAGCCAGCGAGGTGATCAGAGGCTAGATCAGGGCTAGCATGTAGCTTCTCTGAGCAAAGCTCTTTTAGGTGGACTCTACCTGATGGCATCATCACACACCAGAGGGAAGTTCAGTTCTGCCAAATTTGCCGTTGACCCCTTTCGTAGTTAAAAAGAAAAGGCTGAGAAAGATAACGGCAAACTTGATAGACTTCACATTCATTGCTCATTTAACATTAATCAAGGAAACAACCCTGAGAGTTGGATGATGCTGCTGAGTCGGCTGTTTTGAAAGAGCTTGCACGGCTTCCAAGGCTGGACACGCCTGACACATTTCATCCAAGTCCCTCCCCCAGATGTGCTTCAATGTTTTCTGTTTCAGTTTCATCTGCAACTCAGTGTGGAAACAGAGGAAACGATCGCTGTGAATGATTAGCTTGCATTTGGCCCATGACAACCTTAATCAGGCTTTGCAAATTAAGCTCCCCTCCCTGTCCTTTGTGTTGCTTATGAGTTATGGCTCACTTTGTTTTGCAGACAAAGTTGAAGAGATGACACATGCCCAGAAGACGTCGCCAGTTGATATGAAGATTGCCACGATCAAACCACGCCCATCCAGTCGCTGCTTGGTTACGCCCACCGATATGAATGTGAGTTAACGGAACTCACTCAACAATGAATAACACAAGCAAAATAGAGGGTATGCACATGACGTCACAGTAGGCTGACTGGTCACTGGTTACACTCGCTGAGTGGCAAAAACACAACTTGCCGAGTGTCAGCATTAAGCTTAAATACTGCAAACACACACGCCATTCCATGGAAACACATGTGCTTGGTCTGTCGTTGGTCTGTAGCTAGCTAATACTAGTGGAGATGGTTAAAATAACAATAACAATTTGACCTATAGCCAGTGCCAATACCAGTGTTTTTTATTTATTTATTTGTTTACTTTGTTTTCATGTTCTTTTGACTCTAACCGGTAGCGTGCTAAACTAGCTTGGGGACTAGATGCATCTGCGTCTGGCACTGCCCCCATTCAAACTGATTTCTACTGAGCCTAGATTGGGATTCTTTGATGTCTTTGCTCCCCCGGCTTCCGTATCAGGTACATATTCAGGAAACCCGATTCCTGGCCACATGTCAATGTCCGTGGACCACTGGTTCTTTGATAAGTCGTAAGAATCAATGTTGAGTCAAACTTCCTTTAATTTAAGCAGATAATTGTTTTATTCCAGGATTCATCGCGTTCCCTACTAAATGCAGCCATGTTGCTGTGTGTTTTGCCACTCAGTCCCAACTGAGGGGATGTGCTCCAGTTTGAAAATAATGTCAGTGCATACCCTCTATTGGAAAGTAATTTTAATAACTGTGTGTGTTCGTGTTGTTTGCTACATACACACATGAAGTTCTTAATGCAAAATGAGTTCATTTTAATTACAGTAAAAATATCTGTTAAAGTTAAAGTATGTGTGTGTGTAACTGTATATTTCTGGACTGATCATTAGCAATTTTCTGGTTTGCAGTCCATGTTTCATGACCGCCAGGGAGTAGCAGTGG
>JAPQRN010000018.1:18553162-18569619 GCA_037367275.1 Coranthus polyacanthus
GTTTGAGTCGGGGGAGGGGTGTGTGGTTTGTGTGTGTATATGTGTGTGTGTGTGTGTGTGTGTGTGTGTGTGTGTGTGTATGAGAGAGATGGAGCGGGAGGATGGCGGGCCTAACCCTCAGTAGAGTTCAATATCATCTCATGCAGGTCACGTGCCGTACTGCTTTAGTAGGCCGCCGTTATGTAACCCACCACAGCCGAGTCAGTCTGTGTGTGTGTGTGTGTGTGTGTGTGTGTGTGTGTGTTCAGGCTTCTATAAATAAAGGCAGCGTGTGCATACATGCCAATAAATGCCACCCTGTATGCATGAGCTGGTGTGTGTTGCAAAGAAACAGGGAGTCATGCGATGTGTGGGTGTGCTGAAGGCGAGGTCTCCCACCGCAGATGTATCAATAGCTCTGCGTTACTTTCCTCTCAACCGGCTCAGCTGACGGAGACAGTGAGCGCTGAAGTGAGGGCCAGCAAAGGACACATGCTAACGTTGCTTCTCTGTGCGATAGGAGGGAAGGAGGGGGTTCTCCTACTCTGTGCGAGTGCTCCTGTAGTGTCACTATTTGCCTTTACCTTCGAAAATTCCAAATTTAGCTTATAGTCACAAAAAACTGAACTTATGACCGTTAATCATTGCCTTTTCTGAAATGGTAAGAAAGTGAGAAGTGCTTTGATTTTATCTGTCTTACTTGGTGAAGGTTTTTGTTCTAACATTGATAGAACTGCAACTAAAAGTAGTTGCAATGACAGTGATGCCAGCTCCCACTGAAAATACAGAGCTGTCTGTATATGTGAACAGATGGATATTCCCTCCCATATGGAAGTGTAATATATGACATATACGCTTCTATATTAAGAGTGATGTTGCCATTCTACGGTCTGTTATTTCTGATCTGCCTGTTAAAAATAGTCTGTTAGATAGCAACAGTCTGTTAATATATGCTACATGTAGTTCCATCTGTAGACAGACTATTCTAATTAGCGGAAGAAACAATATAATTTTCAAATCAATCAAATCATTTTTCATATCAATATTTTTGTTGAGGTTCTGCATCACTGTCAGGGTTTATTTTGAAATAATGTCTCTTACATAGTAAAATTTACAAACATTAAAAATAAATTGTGTATGGGCTGGACATATGTATGTGAATGGTAGCACTTAAGTACTCAAGTAATACCAGGTACGTGAGTAAGTTTGACTGAAATGTATGTAGCGCTGTGATGAGGAGCCAAAAACTGTTGCAACGCTATTGCGTCATCGTAATCGGTGTAATATTAGGCTTAAGCTTTCAATATGTAAGAGTCACATATGCTTGTGTGAAGTTTGTGGTGGAGTATGTTGTTCTGGGAGTCGCTTGTTTGTACAAGACAAATCTTGCATATTGAACCTTTAAAAAATGCTTATGGGGTAACGGTTTTATGACGACATTAATGAGGTAATGTAGTTTCGCCTCATCATTATAGGCTACTATCAGCGTCATGTCTTCAAATTCCTGGAAGTCAGAATTGGTAATTATCATATCGTAATGCTGTGTTCCCAACATTCCCTTTTGTTTCAAGGCTGTACTGTACTGTGCATTGAGTTTAATGATTTGAAACTTGGAAACAGCTTCTTTTGAATAACCATAAATCAGGACTGAACAATACTAAACTGTCTCTTTCTATTTAATTTCATGGAAATATTGTTAGCAAAATATTACTCTATAGTGTTGCCTCGTTGCTATCTTTAAATATGTTTCCTCAACATTATCCTTTGGCTCCTTATTACCCTGTTACATAACTTTCAGTTTTACCCAAATGCTATTACTTTGGTAATTATTAACTCTTTATTATCAATTATTATCCCACTGTAACATAATGTTAGCACTGTGCTGTAATTAAAGTGCTACCTGTACATGTATGTACATTTGTACACGTGCATATGGGCAGGCCTTTGTATAGTTGGCAGAAATCTATAGCACAGCACTGTTCCTTTTTGTTTTATGTGACTCTGGTAGCTGCAAGGAATGGTAATAAGGTCAGAGAAGCTAAACGAGGCACTGCACTAATTAGCCTAATAGGCAATTACATACTTTTCACTTCAATTTAACTCCTGTGACAAAAAAAGTGTTTAATAGATGATAGAATACCAGAATGCCAATTAGAGAAGTGCTTGACAGTTCTCAGGTTAAGTATTTTAGTTTGGAATCAGTGACAGCGTGAAGTTGTCCGGTCTGACCCGCCATTACCCAATTACCAAACGAGTAGTGAAACGAGAGTTCAACGGGCAGAAAGCAGTGTGTCTGTTCGCCGTGTGTCCATGCATTTCCCTCTTTTCACAGCCATCATCGTCTGCTGTTTTTTGTTCTCCTGCATGATGTTTATCACGTGTTTAATGTTGTCCTCTTCCTACATCTCATCCATCCCATCTCTCCACCGTGACCTCGTGTGGAAAAGCTGGTGTTGAAAAAGAAACTGTAAGTGTTTTGTTTGTTTGGTTTTTTGGGGTTTTTTGGTTTTTTTTGCGGGCGCGGAGCAGCCAGGCTTAGCGGAGGCAACAGTGAACGATGGCCCAGTTCCACTTTGGCAGAACGACCCCCTTAGTCCCCTTCGCTTCCCCTCAGGCTGTTCCATATGCTACAAGAAGGAAAGAGCGTTATCTAGGCTACACGCAGCACCTTGCTATTGGTGGAAAAAGTACATTTGGAGGTCAGGTTTGAAGTTTGCTGCTGACTTGGATTCATTTTTTTATAGTCAGTCACTATGTATTGCGACAATGTAATCAATTTGTTTGGAGAAAGACTCAACAGGGAACAAAATCCTCAGGGGAAGTTGAAGGCAGGTGTGATCATTCTGCATGGAGTGGTGTTTGTTGTGGTGAGGGGTGTCCTTGTGTGTTACTGCTTCAAATACATATTAGCACATCCATCCCTCAGGTAATTCGAGGATTAGGTCTCACTTGGATATGCGCACACACACACACACACACACACACACACAGATACAGATATAGCGATGTACACTCTACTGTGTTGCTTTTGCTTGCTCTATCAGTCTGTGTGTTCACGGGACTTGTTTTCACTCTCTTAGTCCTGTATTTGTCTTCACAATTAGCATTTGAAGTGGCAAAGACGTGTACAGGTAAAGTAGTAAATCAGCATTTTTTTGACAGATTACTAAGCAGAATCTTTTTTTTCCCTTTCTTTTTTTTTTTTACTTTTTATTTACAATTTGACATTTTCACAACACGAAAACAGTAGGGTGCCACGTAAATCTAAATAGCAGTGGTAAATTACATCAGATGTCCTTTTAAGAACGTCCCAAGAAGGGTAGCATCCTCTTCCTCTGCAATGTAGGCAGTCCAGGTCTAGATCTCAGTGAGGAAGTCGTCTTTCCCATCATGAATATCCCTTTAACTATATCCATCCATTGCTTAAGGCTGGGAGGTTCAGGTTTATACCAATTCTTAGTAATAGCTTTCTTACTAACACAATTTTACACAAATACCAGTCTTTTTAGTAAACAAATCCTCTCTCAACGCACCAAAATAAAGGAGCTTAACATCTTTATTTTTATGTAACAAGAGAAGTCAAATCAAGTCAAAAAATGTAAAACACAAATTGTCATACAAGAACTTTTTGGGCAATGTCTGTTGTTGCTGCCGCTGAAGTAATCATTTCACATAAACGTAATAACTGGATGAAAAAGATTAACAGGCAAAATAAGTTGAAAAGCTGTAATGAAGTGACCGACTGATCTTGAACATTTGACAGTCTAAAGTGATTCCAAAACTGTTTGGATAAATCTCTTCTTGTGACACATTTTGTAATAAATTCACAAATGCATTCATCACTGTTAATAAGAAAGAGCGTGAACCTTTCCTTAAGCGTGGCGACTAAATCGTATGTCGTCTTTACGACATTGGCAGGAAAAACCAGCTGTCAGTAACATTTTATGACATGATTGTTATGACGTGATGTGAACCAGGACACTCACATAACTTACCTCCAGCTGTTGTGACGTTAAAGGCCGAATGTGTAATTCATAAAATGTATTGTATTTACCTATTAAAAATGTTTCTGAAGTTGATTTATTAGCAATACTATGTGTAAAAGAGGAGCTGAATTTAAGATAGATTTAAGGCACTTTATGAGTAACGTAGAACTGACAAAGGTCATTATAGTCGGCATCTCAAATTTTTTCTAAAAGGATGTAAAAGACATAAATGCTCCATCTGACGGACTGACGTGGTGTCACAGTACAAGAAATGTATTAGTTCAAGGATCAATGTAATATTTGATTTGAAACACATTCGGCCTAAACTTGAAACTTAAAACTTAAACTGAAAAATAACACGGTTCCTAAATGTTTCTGTGGGTGTTTTGACTCTGAAGGTTTAATAAATGTTTATGAAAAAATCCAAATCACCCCCAAAACATTAGAGTTGAAAATATAAAGCTACTGTGATCAAAAGTATAGAAAAACAGATTAGAAGGAGACCCTGAACTGATTTAACATGCATCACGCTCTACGTCAGCTGCAGATTCACAGAAATGTTTTTTGCAAATGCTGCCACCTGCTGTTCATTTTACAGAATTAAATGGTGAAATCCTTCAGGCAACGAAAGGATGAACATCTGTAGTTTTAGGATAATGAGCTCCATTCTTACCCGTCATTTATGCATACATTTCTGTCATAACTGCAGTATCTCTTTTTACTCTGGTTTTATATGAATTCCCATTAACTGACTGCAACAAACTGTTCTTTCGGTTACACAAATAAGCGTGCACTGTAACTTAAAGTACATCTAGTCCATGGCTGAGAAAGAAGCAGGAAGAATTAGAAAATCTTACATTACCTGCCCCTTTCTTAATAATAACATAATCACAGAATAGCAGATGGCCACACCTTTTTCTTCTCCTTTTTTAATCTTCACAGACCACATCAAAATTCAACAATACGTACTCGTCATTTTAAATACTACTTATACTATGTTTTTCTTAAATAATGTTTGAGTATTCCTCAGTATTCTACAGTTTCACTACACACACTGAGATCCACATCTGCATCCGTCAACCTTCCTTCTATGATCCTTGTTATCTGCTTTTAATATAAAAAAAACTTGATTGATAGTGTAGATTTTAGAGGATATGGCATTTTACAAACTATCAGTATCGACAGAACCCGGGTCTGATAAAGGCTAGGCTTCTCAGCTGGAATTAATGATTTTACTGTTAATTTGATTTCGCTTTCAGATATATTGATTAATTACTCTGAAGTTCAGTGATCCTGATTTATTCATTTATTTATTTATTTCAGCATTTATGACTGACTTAGATGTGATTATTGGGTGATATAGGCTGATTAATCGGCCACTGTCGGTTGACCTCTAATAGGTTTTCAGGTGGTAGAATATTTCTTGGCTTTCTCACATGACTATTAATGTTTTTTAAATCATTTAAAAACATGTAATTTGATAAACAGTCTGTTGGTATGTTCTCCCACATCCATATTATTGTCACCCATATTCCAAAGTATACTATACATTTTAAGAAAAATACCCTCCAGGCATCCAGTGGCTATAGGTCACGTCTGCATGTTAACTATTGGCGAGATCGTAACGTAACCAATAAACTGCCTGGTGCTTCTTTGTTCTGTATCATTTCTTTTCTTGTGTGCTGTCAGCTGCTGTGTGTTCCTCTGACTAACCCGTTGTCTCTTCTCTGTCCTTCACAGGCCTCCCACAGAAGACTCAGGAATGCGTACCAACGCTGCCGCTGCTGCTGCCCTCACCTCCACTCCTCCCAGCAGCCTCCCCTCCCAGCCGCACCCCTGCAGCCCGCCGGACTCTGCCTCATCCCTCACCCCCTGCTCCTCACTGCCACCATCCGTGTCGCCCACCCTCACCGACGTCTTCGGCCTGCCCACCCCACCCATGGGCAGTGGCGGCGGCTACAGCTTGAGCTCCTCGTGCGGCGGCAGCGGCAGCTCTCGCTCTCCGTCGCCGCTCACGTTGATGCAGGCGGTGGCGGCCTCGGGCAAGCCCTTCGCTTCCAAACCCATGGAGCTGTGGAGCAAGCACGACGTGGCGGACTGGCTGGAAAGCCTCAACCTGGGGGAGCACAGAGACGCTTTCCTGGACAATGAGATAGAGGGCGCCCACCTGCCCTCGCTGCAAAAAGAGGACCTGATAGACCTGGGCGTGACCAGGGTGGGCCACCGCATGAACATCGAGAGGGCCCTGAAGCTGCTGCAGGACAGATAAGCCCCCGAGAAGAGAGGGGTTGTGACGAGTGGAACGAGGGCCGAGGAGAGGGGGGAGGTGTTACCAATCACTTTTACCGATCTCTTCATCAGACATAATCTCCAATCATGGAACTGGGTAGAAGTTTTGTCCAAGCTGATGCTGCCTCTTGCTGTTTTTGTCCTCTCTCATCCTCCGTCGTCGCCCTCATCTCAGTGCTCCGGTCTTGTCCGCCCTCTTCCTCCTGCCCACTGTCCTGAGCATCAGAGGATTATGGGATATCAGGAGTAACTGCAGGGGGAGAGAGAAGAGAATAGCTGCTATGTCACATCAAGGAGAGATAAAGCAGAGGTGTCCAGTATAAGGGAATGTCCGGAACAAAAACTGGAATCCTCAAACACTGGAAAAACCCTCATCTGGAAGTTTCTTTCACATAAAGACTTGTGCTCACCCAACTGCTTTGGAATACTATAGACTTTTTCCATACACCCCGATGTGGGTGCATGAAAAACCAGCTGAGCTGGTCGTTGCTCCTTTTCTATCTTTGCTAGAGTTTGTTCAGAGAATAATATTTCTTCACTAGAGTCCTACCGGAGTTATATTTCTGGGTGCATCTAAGGTTGTAGAGAAAAATTTGAAATAGACTCCATTTTTTTTGCTTTTCACCTGTTTGTGTCAAAATGAGAACATTAGCTGACATGTTTAAACAGATACTAAACCATATCTTGTGTCCATGCACACACACAAACACACACCTTACATACACAGTGCCACCCACTGACAAATGCACCACTGTCTTCACAGATACACATACACAGCCTAAGCATGTATACACAATACAGTTTTTTGCGATGGCCTTCTTCTCCTGACAGAATAAAGCACGGTGAGAGGTGGTCACCAGAGGAGGAGCTCTGCTGCAGTAAGGGCCCCGGGGCCCCTCTGTAGTCTACACTCACCCCCGTGGCCACATCATCAATCAAGGAAAATCGAGGCGAGGACACAAGGTGCAACTCTCAGATGGACAGACAAACGTTGGACCAGAAAAAAAATATTACCTACTTGTCTGGCTGCATAGCACATCCTTGTCCTCTCTTAGCTTTTCCTTTTAGATCTGCGTGTATGGGTGTGCGTGTGTGTTTATGGTTGACCCAAAATGTCATTAAGGCCAGATTAGCAATTTCCATGAATTTCCGCTATATAGGCCACACCATAGGGAAACTAGAGCTGTTCTTTCCTTCTGTACCTTCTTCTTTCATTCTGTCAAACCTCCTTCCACCTCACCATTAGCAGGTCAACACTATTCATTTGGCCCTACAATAATGCTAATGAACGAAACACCGTACTACCACCGTATGTGGAAGTTATTTTTAGAGAAAGCATCGTAAGAAGAGTTCATGGTCCGGGTTTAATAGAATAATTTTATCTAATCGTCAGTACTGATTGGCTCGTAAAATCAGAGTTCTTTTGGATCCTTTATTCAAATGTGTAAATATCTTAATACTTAGTAACTCAAAATCAAAAATTGACATTTAAAGAGTATAACAGAAACTCAAGATCATTTACATATTTTTTACTTAGCTAAGTAACCAACTGAAACTTTTGTGCTCTGCTATTAAAAGAGAGAAAATGTAAAAGATTAAATAAGAGATTTTTAAGACTTGCGATATCTCGAATTAAAATCCAACCGGATCCAAACCTGAACCAGCTACCACAATTCAAACTTGGACAAGTGTTGCAGCTGTGTAGAAGAAGGATCCTGTCGACTGTAAAGCAGAGTCAAAGTGAAGTACTGCTGAAGATCCAGCCACCAGAAACGCTTTGTGTCGAGAAGGCTGAGGATGCCATGCTGGCAGCCCTTACACGACAGCACCGTTTGTCTTTGAAGATAAATTAGATCTTTTCTTGTAAATGTTCTTATACAGCAGGTTGATGTTTTGTGAGCGATGTCAGACAGATGGCATGAACTGCTCTGCTTTCAGAGCAGATGGAGAATCTGTGGCTTTAAGGTTTTTAAAAAGTTCACATGGCTTCTCCTTCTCTCTGTCCACTGTGAGAGAAATAACCAGAGAATCACCATCTGTGTGAGCCTTGTGTGAGATTAAACAGATATAGAAACTATCTCTGATGTGAATGAAGAGTTAGCTTTCTTAGTGAGGACTAAGCTTTTCTAAGTCCCATATTAATATCCAGTCTTACTGCAGCTCAAGCGGTAGAGAGGGTTTAAAATTTGTCATAAAAGTCCAATGTAAAGGTATAATTTGTAATATTTCTACTTTAAAGCATTCAAAAAATGAACTCACCAGAGTCTGAAGAACACTTCAAACCGTTCACATGCTATTTACCACTTTGTACCACTAGAGTGAGTAGAGAGTCACTGTAGCGTCCAGTCTGCCCTCAGTCCATGAGAAGAACAAGAGAGAAGAAGCAGTAGTGCTGCTGTTTGGGTTGGTGTCATGGATGTACTCAAAGAAATATGTGCTAATACCCCTGGTGTGCTAATAGGCTAATCGTGATTAGCATCTCGGTTAAACACACTACATCTTGATGAAGTAGCACAAAATACACACACATAGATGCATTTACCTCTTTAAAGGATGCAATATGTCCATTATAACATTCCAAATGGTGTTGATATATTGCTAAAATTGAGCTAAGCAATATTTATCGCTCTCTTCAAACGCAACGACAGTCATTTAAAACCACTTAGAGCAAAGGAGTTGCTGGTCTGATCTGTTAGTTTGTTAGTTTGGATCAGAGACATAGACGGCGTAAAACAAGTGAACGTAATCCATTGTTTTTTGAACTACTGTTCTGAAGCCTCAAGTGTGTGTTTTAGCCATGGCCAAAAATGACCATATTTGGACAAAAGGGTTTATCTGGGGAAGAGTGAGGGATGACGGTTGTGCTAATGCTAATGCTAGCTTGCTTATACAGTAAAACATTTTGTGTGACGGTGTTGTTAGTGTAACTTATTAACCACAACTACAGTATAGCTGACTGTTAGGGAAAAACTATTTTCATTAAATAAACAGCAGCTCGGAACGTCCGATTTAGCAGGTGAGGGAATTGTCGAGCACACATTAAACGTACGCACGGCTGACAAAGCCTTGTGTTAGCCCTAAAAAAGAAATAATTTACTGAGGGACCACTTCTTAGAGGGCCCAAATAAAGTGAAGGAGGCCAGAAAGACTCCTAGGAAAAATACTAACATAGCATTTTAAGAAGTTCAACTGAAGTCTATGAAAGCCAGGCTTTGTTGAAGCCAGCATTTAGCACAGGATATTTCCACACTGGCTTTACTTTCAAGCCACATTTGATGCCCCTTGATCCAAACCAAACACTAACGTCACACAACAACACAAACTAACAGATGGACACAGTGCTAGACCAGCACTCTGGACTGTTTTTGTCGAGGGAGTCTGGTGGGGAAGGCCTACATTTAAACATTTAGTCCTTGAGTTTTAGCAGTTTGACCGTGGACACCAACGGCACAGCTTTTTGGTAGAATGCTGCCCCCCTCTGACGATAGTAGGAGTGCATTTTTGAATCCTAATCTTACAAACTATACCTTTAAAACTAAATTGGTATTTACAGAGCAGGAAATTTGTACATGTTTGCTAGCAGTGTTATGGGCTGGTCAGAAGTAAAAGTATATGTGTTGAAATGTGTATATAAGAGTGTTTAACAGGATAAAAAAAAAATGTTTATTTGATTATATGTATAGCTCTATTAAAGGTTTAAAGATATATATAAAAAAGAGATTCTATAAAGATTCCTTTATAGTTGCCAGAGCTGACCTGCCGACCAAAGCAGTGGTCTCATCCGCCCCATCATCCTGTAGAGGATGCCTTAAATCCAGTAGCTCACTGTTCCCTACAAGACGCCCTTCACCTCCACTACCTGCACCTCCTGTCGCTTCAGTCATATAGCTCTATAGAGAAAAAAAACAGGGGGTTCTGTTTGTTTCAAAGTAGATTCTTTCCGAGCGCGCTTCAGGTGCGGTTTGACACAACAGTAACCCAAACATCTGCAGATAATCTACAAAGTGTTCACCCTTACTGTATTACTGTATTTGGTTTCATGTAACACTCCGCAGCTTCATGTAGGTGCAGCTTTGAGGAGAAAAATGAAACATACACAAGCTCTGTGTTCTGTGAACATTAGCCGTACGGAGGCTGGCACGGGACAATGCTGCTATAATCCTGTTCCTGTTTGAACATATTTTAAAACTAACAAATGACGTGTCAGAGGGTAGAAAAGCACAGTATTTTTAAAGATTTGTATAGAGTTCTATGAAATTTTATAGAGGTTATCCGAACAAAAACTGTTCAACACTGATATGTGGATTGCCAAAAAACAGTAATACTATATAGATAAAAACGTGGATATTATTAGACTTATGGGTTATGTAAGAAGCAATATTTATTCTGAATGAATCTCCTTGGTTGTGTTTTATTTTCCCATTTTAAAGTTGCATATCATGATATGATCACTAGTGTTTCTTTAACAAAGTGTTGCCTAGATACACTCTCTACTCTGTAGTAGACTTTAGGATATTTTGGCCAGTCAAATGACCACGAAACCCAGGTATCTTCTGACCACCATCTGCCTGACTCTCATCTTCTGAAATTCTTGAGTCTAGAGTGTGCAACGTGTGTATAAAAAGAGCAAAAATATGTAAATTTTAAAAATATATCTGCAGGCCATCTTGGTAGGAAACTATATAAAATCTATATATATGTATACATACATAAATCCACCAAAAAGATTTAGTGGTGTCTGTTGATCTTCGTGTGGATCAGCAGGTCACTAAGCAGTTTTCTCTGTGGAAATGTAGAGCTGAGTAGATGTAGTAGGAATCTTTAAAGAGCATCACCGTGGCGTGGCGGTTCACCAGGCCATGTTTCGGACAGGCATGGCTCACTAACCCACTTCCACTCCCCTTCAAAACACTGCTCCCACCTTTATCATTGTCCGACATTTGGGTAACTGTTCTTTTTTCTTTCTTTCTTAATTTATTTTTTTCATTAATAGATTTTATTCTTTGATTAAGTCTTCATAGAGGCTAAGATGTTTTCGGTAATTTGTGCAAAGACTTGTGTTCATGTTTTCTATGTTGCTGTAATTTTGTGCTACTGAATCATCATAGAGTCAACTAATTACTGAAATGAAAAGAGAGAGAATTTTCCTGTAACTGCACTCTTCCTTCCTCCCTGCCCCCTTCAAATCCTCAAGACTTGTATGGCAACCAAAATTCACTGTAAGAAATAAATATAATATTGCACTAGGGTTGTATCCTGCTCACTTTTTAAGCTGTATGTATGTGTGGGTCTTTATTGTCTGTGTGGGACTGCATATTTTACCCATAACGGGAAGATTGTATGGGTAAACATATGAAATAGTTTTTGTTATTTCCGATATTATAATAAGGGTACGGAGCTCATTTCGTACAACATCTTAAGCAACGAAACAACACGGTTTACAAGACAGACAAAGAGGAAAAATCGAATTAACTAACCAAATTGAAGACTCCTTTCTCCGTAGGTTATGTTTTTTAGGTGTGCCTCATTTAATGTAAGCCTAAGGTTAGGTTATTTAATACATCACTAAAGAATGGTGCCTCATATGAAGGTCATTTCCTGCCGAAACCTAACAAACATGTTTAACAAACACGATGCAGTTTGCAAAGACAAACTAATGCATCTTGTTTTGCAAAAAAAAAAAAAACAATCACACATATCAAACAAATAGACAACATATTTCTGATATATGTTGTTACAGAAACAACTACAGCTTGTCTCAAGTACAAAAAAAAATATCCTACAAAGACAAGAGAAAAAAATCCACATTACTTTTTGTACAATCTTTCCAGGTGGTGTTATGAGTCGATTTGAAAGTGCCGCTGTTATGTCAAGTTCTGTCAAAATGAGCTCTTCAGACAATGGACCAGACTTAGAATTGAAAATATGCTTCCAGGTCCAGATCGTCCTCTTGATCAGTAAGAAATTGATCATGTCAATTGATATTGTCATGCAGCATGTGGAGCGAAGGTCAAGATGGACGATGTGATTCTAGAGTCCGTTGGGGTCATTGTGTTCACCAACAAAAAGTGTACAGAATGGAGACTTTTATTCATGAGATAAAACAATACAAAACCAAATATTCATAGTTTATTTATTGAAACTAAAAAAGAACAAGCAGGTAATGATGTGACTCAAGCAAACTGAGGTACAGATAAAAATAATGCATTTGAAAAGGTCACTTTTTATTATAAAACCCCAAAGATGAATTTAATGAAAGCCCTCTCTCACACACACACTCACACACACACACACACTCACACACACACGTTGAAGCTACACTACTGCAGTTGATATCCAGACAAGCAGTTGTACCTGTCGTCTGTTAGAAATAATTAGCGTTATGAAAATACAACAAATCTTCTTTCTTAATATTTCTACAGTTGTCCTTACTGCGGATATATCACTTATTTTAAAAGGTCACGCTGTCTGGTCATGATGAGATGCATTGAATGGGCGTCACCATGCCTCACATGTGTTATCAACACAAAAACAGAGCATTCACGGCAGCAAGACACAAATACACAAGTCTTTTCCACTTCAAATAGAACACAATGACAGGAAACAAACATATGTTTTCATATCTATTCTTTCCCCCGAAGCATCATAAATCATGATCTCTCTGTACATGATTCAATCACGGTCTATTTAACAACCAGTATAATGAAGAGGAGTAAAATAATACTATGAACTGTAGTGTTTTGTTCAGATTTGCCACAGTGAAGATGGCAGCAGTCTTTTTTTTTCTGTTTTTTTCTGTTTTTTTTTTTGTTTTTTTTAAATCATTGGCCCCTTGATTCTGTGAACAATTTAAACATCAGCAATGGAAGAAGCCTTATTATTAATGACAGAAACTCAACCCAATGACTGATGCAAGTGTTCAGAAAAAGAAGATGGAAAACTACACGAAGCTCAAACCCGAGCTCACGTTTTCTATCAAGAATCAACAAGTGCAGCTTTATTTGGGAGGGAATTATTAACTCCTGTGCAACACGGCAAACTACACAGACAGACCAAGAAGCAAAGGAGCTCATCAGCTTTTTGGTCCTTAGAGTCGATGTACTGGACATACAGTATAGTCATCAATATACAGAATAATCCAAAGTGGAGGGGTTTTCCCCCCACGTTAAACTGCTCCTGCTAACATTAGAGCTACTAAACAGTGAGCACCCTGAGCCCTGTGCACAAGACTCATTGTTGAGACATTTCTAGCTCGATTCTGTCATTACTCTGGTCTTTGGTGAAACTAAATTCCTCTCTAGTATGTCAGTAAGCAACAATATATGAGCAACAGTTTGTGAGGCTGAAAACTAATATCTGGAAAACAAATCTTTAAAGCTTCAAAATGCAACTTTTGGCTGTGAGGCAGGAAGAGAATAGTTTGTAAAGTCAACTCAGGATCTGCAGAAGCAGACGGTAAACAGCCGAGCTGCATCTTGTAGCTTTAACTGCACAGCAAAGCTGTGTGCCTTTTAAAGCCACATAAAGATAGTGATTCGCTATATATTCTTTCATTGTACAGGATAACTCTTCCTCCCTGTCGACTGCTGCATGGAGAGAAACAAAGAAACTGAATAAGGAGCAAAAGAAAGCCCAATTAGAGACCTGAGGAAGTCTCACACAGTGTCGAAGCACTAAGATGAGGTGAAGAGAGAAAAGACCGAGGTGTGAAAAGAGAAGGGGATCTGAAACGTCTCCTTCCTCTTCTGCACAAGGACGGGGAGACGGCTCGTCGTTGGCAGGGCAGCATCATTGCCGGACCTCGACGTAATTGGCCGGGAAAAGGCCGTACGCTCCCCTGCACACGCCTCTCCACCAGCCCTCGTCGATCATCTCAATGTTGGTGATGATGTCGTCAGGATCGAAGGAGATCTCGTCATCACCGGCTGAAAGGGAAGGACAGATCGATGTTGAAGGACGTGCTGTACGTACATCCAAATCTACATTTTCAGAGAATCAGCAAAAATGAATCATTTATGCATGTTTCCATGAACTACTATTAGGAGTTGGTTCATGGAGATGAGCAGTAGGTGCATATTTTGACTGTCCATTTGGGCAAAAAGAGCTGCTGGGCGTAACCAGAGGCCTTTGAGTCAGGATTTTATCAAAACCTGAAGCTGGCTTTAACTCTGCCCTCTTCCACAGTTTGTCACAGCCTTTGTCTAACATTTTCATCTAATATGATATAATACGTTTGTTTCTTGTATTAATTCAAGGAACGCGGTTTTAATTTGGTCCCACATGGTACACACTTAATTACATTTAGTCATTTATTCACTGAATCAGTTTCAATTGCACTTTGTTGCATTTACCTTTAATCAATACACCAACTTTTCTATCTCTCTAAAATGAATGCATGCTAAGTGTGTGCTACTGCTCCATGAGGTAGAGGATCAGTCAGTCTCACCTGCTTGGTAGTCATACAGAGCCACCGCTGTCACCCCGAGGTCCTCACCGTACTCGTACTGCTGGCCGTCTGCAAAAAAAAACAGCAAAACACAATCATCTGTAAAGACTTTACTTCACTAAAACTGATCATTGAACATCTTATTATTTTAACCTATAGTATATACTAGTGCCTGAACTAATCCTGTGCAACTCTTGTCCCCCATTTGTCACACTGTAGTTGTTCTATGAAGTCAGTGTGGACAGTAAGAACCATTGCATTATCAATAACTCTTTTATTATACTGTACACAATGGTATTTGACTGTTGCATTGTGAAAACCTTGGAAAAAATATCCAAATTGTTTTTAAATAGATGGGAAATTTCATCAATAGTTGCAGCCAGTTTACTTTGAGAAATGGGTAACGAACTGAGAATAGAAAGTACACAAATGAAACGATGGGCTAACAGGGCTTTCTATAAAAGGTATGGAGCAGTCAGGTCCAGGGGTCCAGGGGTCCAGGGGAATGCTCATTCACGTCACATTTTATTTTATTTTTATTTATCTCAGATTCATAGCTGGTTAATGTCAAGGATACAAAAGTGCTTGAAAAGTAACTTTGACAACATTGCCTGTTTTTGGTATGTTTTTAGTGCGTCTTAAAAGATGGCTCTGTCGTAAAAAGCACATTGTAAATTAACGTGCTGTGAAATCATCAGGTTGCTGCTACCGGTGTTTTCTGAACGCGTCTAATGAGGATGTCCTCTGTCTTGCGCGATCTGTGCAGTTCTTAACGTGTCTTGTCATCATTTCTTTTGCTAATATTTGTCAAACGCTGAAGACGACTTTGCTTTCTACTCAGCAGGAAACGACCCCTCCCCTTCACAAAGGGCATGTGAGGACAGGACCCATACACACAGGTGGAAACGTTTTCCCATGTTTGCATTGATTTGAGGCATAAAACGTACAGGCCTTAGTGAGTTAGAACTTGTTCACTCTACTTTATTTGAATGCAGTATTAATAAAGTATCAGTGTGCATATAAACGAGTAGTGGGCTGTTTGTCTGGGAGTCGGTGCTGATGAACAGTTGTGGACTCACCTCCTGCTGCAGTCTCCTCCGGTGTCTGATACAGCTCCTCCTGTTGTGTGAACTGGCCCTGGGGCTCCGCCTCGTACAGCTGCTCTCCGTTCTCCTCAGCCGCTTCCTCGTGCGTTTCGACGTGCTGACGAGGCAAATGTAAACAGTAAGGCTTAAGATGCAGAAGTTTACTTTGGGAAAAACAGTTCCACACAGGATGAGTCAACTCTGTTCCTGGTTTCTATGCAGCAAGTTAGTGTCACTCCATTGTAGAAAATTATTCATCTACTCTGAACGAGTTATTGTTCTACTTTACGTAAACATGTGCCACACTATGATGGTGAGCATGTAAGCATCCAGTGTTAATGGTTAACAGGATATGTATACTGCATTTCATTCCGTAGCTGTGTTTCCATCGTTGCATTTTTAGGCTCATATTGAAGTATCGCATTAGAAATGGTTGATGGAAACAGCAACATTTTCACGAATGCTCACTCGAGGTTGTTTTTGCCTTTTTTTACGAAAAAGAGCTAATGTGCTGAAGTTATTGTGGCGCAAATATTTAAAGAAGAAAAAGAAGAAGCGGTTTCCTGTTCGCCTGTAGCCATGCATAACCTATAGCTCAGGGGTGTCCAATTCCGGTCCTCGAGGGCCACAATCCAGCATGTTTTAGATGTTTCCCTCTTCCAACACACCTGA
>JAPQRN010000018.1:18570333-18582101 GCA_037367275.1 Coranthus polyacanthus
CATGTGAATCAGGTGTGTTGGAAGAGGGAAACATCTAAAACATGCTGGATCGTGGCCCTCGAGGACCGGAGTTGGACACCCCTGCTATAGCTTCACCTTCTGACAACACGATGCAGCCTAGTTTATTCGCTCCAAACCAGTTCATGGAAACACAATTTACATTTTCTTTTTGCAACATTTCTAAAGTTTGCTTCAAGTTATTTGACAGTTATAAAGAAAACACAGCTAGTGTTTTTCTTGATCACAACAGACGCTTGTGTCTATTTGTACTTAAACTAAAACCATCTCACTCTGGCTGCGTCCACACTTTTGAATTTCCCTTTGGGTATAAATAAAGTTCACTCTCAGTTAGTACTCGTCATATGTAAAAGATATTCACAGTGTAGTTTAAAAGGTGGCCCGGCTCACCTGGTATGCTGGTGTAGCAGCTGTCTGCACTGGAGGAGTCGGGCTGGGAGTGGGACTGGGAGTGGGACTGGGACTGGCGGCTGGTGCCGGAGAAGGCGCTTTGGGTGCCTCTTCGATTTTACGTCTCGCCTCCTCCTGCTCCTGCTTCTCCTTCGCCTGCCGACGGGCCCGCTCCTCCTCAGCCCTCTTTCGGTCCTCCTCTTCTTTCTGCTTGGCGATGTTCTCAAAGCGAGCCTTGATGCTTCCTGTGCTACTGCCAGCTGAGGAGTCACAATGTGGAAATAATTCATTGATTCATTTACATGTTGCCTCAACTTCTGACTCTTACAATGCTTATGGTGATAATTACTTACCAGCCTCCACAGGTTTGGTTTTCTGATAAGAAGAGCTCGGCTTCTCCACATCCTCAAACGTCCCTGCGCTCTGCCAAACACCAGAGAGAACAATGATGTGAGGCAGGGTTTCGGCAGGCTTCAACAAGTTAAATTTAAGACCTTTTTAAGACCAAAAAAGGATGAAGGATAAGAAGGAAAATCTGAGTCTGAGGATGATTTTGTCATTTCCTGACATTTTCCTAATGGCTTATTTTTAACAGGCTTCCACCGAAATGTTCTGTTCTCGAGCAAGATCTTGTTGAAATTGCACTAACACTTATTAGCTCAAATTAACGTTAACAGAAATAAAAGTATCTTATTACTTCTAGAATTATCTACGTTTTGCTGTGAGGAGACACTTCATTAGCCCACACTAGCTGAGTGCCCTCCAGTAAATTCTGACTGGATTGTACCATCTGCATTAGTGCTGTTTGGTTTCATGTCGTTTTCGTTTTGTAGTTTTCGTACAGCTCGACAGAGGTTTCCCCAAAAACATTTAAAAACGAGACTGAATTTAATGCAACTTCATAGAAGTAGTGTTAAAGTCCATAATCCAATCACTTTGTAAAATCAGTCAAAATTCTGCTTTAGACCTAGAAAACAGATTATTGGACTGTAGACTTTTGATATTTTTTAAAGACCCATGGAAACCCTGTTCTTCTTCTCATAACTAGATACAAAAAGATAAACATAAGCACTTTACCTTATCCATACGGTCATTCTGGACACCAAATTTCCCTCCAAATCCTTTGGAATAATCTGGTAACAACACAGGAAAGATTTAACAGTCAGTTTGTGTTTTGCTTTATGGTTTTGGACCAACCACAGTCAGACTTCATCCGGAGTTGTTTTCTGTAGCAGACCTTTATCAACTACAACACTAACTGGTGTCTGGGTGTAATTAATCCATTTGTCACACTGTTGAAGACATGGACTAGTTTGGTTTTAATTTAGACCCTCTGGTCTGCAGAAGTTCAGACAATGCCGACTGTGGCTGGACGAGCAGACAGGAAGTGATAAACGGGAGAGCAGTTGGAATCAACAGATGGTCTGAAACACAAGTCATGCAAACCTGTAGGCAGGACAAACGAAAAAAGACAGACAGCGACAGAAGGTAGAGCATCTTCGTATAAGCCAGATACTTCTTCTCTGCACTGAATAGCAGCCATGTCTCTGTGTGTTTGCAGCAGGAGGCCATGTCACGGTGCAGTCATGCATAAAATACAAACAAATAGCATCATGGTTGAAACTGCAGGGAGGTGAAGAGCCAAGGTGATATGTTATGGACATAAACCAGTTAAACAGCTACATAAATGTACAGTCAGCAGTGCCCTTCATTCTTATCTGCGGCAAGGTTTTGAAAACAGGATCATAAATCACTATGTTGTATTGAGGCCAAATATTTTAACTCCATCCATGTAGGTTATTTACATGAAACTCCATATGTCTTGATATCACCTGGCCCAAAAAAAAAAAACTGTAGCAGGGAATGGGAAAGTGCAAACTCATCATTTAACCTCAGCGCTGGTGCTAAAAAAAAAAAAAAAATGTAATACACTAAAATAAAACAGGTTAAGGACTCGGAGAAATCCATTCACCTGAGCAGCACAGACCTGTTACAAACAAACAAATAAACACTGAAACTAAGCTACTCACTAAAATGTCATTTCTCCACCTTGAGTCATCCTTCAGCTCTTCACTAGAAGACAGACGGCCATTGAAAGCAACAGCTCGACTGTGTGACACGTTTATGGCAGAATTAAGATGAACATTTTTTAAATATTTTCCCACTTGCCTCTGGTGATGTCCAACCATCTATATGGTTTCAGGTTTATTTGCAGCAGTTTTGAGATTTTTTTTTCTCTTTTTCAATCAAAAAAACTACCCCAATGAAAAAAAGATGGCCTTGTGTGTGTGGATTATACTGATTCTCAAGACATTGTTTGTGGAGAATTACTTTTACTTTTGGACAACTTAAAGCTGTTTTCTGATGTCGCTGGGCAAAAGTTTAATCATTTCTTCACAGCATATTCAAGTGGTCCAACAGGAAATACGAATTCTACCCTCTTCTCTGGACTCAGGCTGTAGAAAATCTACCTCATGACAGGAAGTTTTTGCCGCTCATAGATGATTTCAGGCAGGGAGGGTGACTGACCGCTATAAATACAGATCGCTGTTAAGATTCAGTCAGACGTGACTCTATGGCTCGACACAGAGCTTGAGAAAGTAGTGTCACTTTTCCACAGTGGGGTCAAACAGCATCAGGTTCATATATATTTATATTTGTCTTATGTTGTATATTTAGAGAGAATAAAGAGCTGCAGAAGGAAGGTATGTATTTTTTAAATTTTGACATTTAAATGTTTTCAAGTTGTCCAAAAAGTTGTGTTTTGAATAGAGATGGGAATTGATTAAATTGTGTCATTATCAATTCTGTTTACTGGTCGGGTTCTTCGTGGATTTCCTTATCGATTCCTGATCAATTTTCTGAGGATGGGATGAATTGTTGCCTCAAGCAGAGGAGTTTCTCAGGACTTGTTCACAAGTGGGGAAGGATGGAGTGAGAGATTGACAAAGCAGACAATTGACTTGGGAAGTTGTGGAGGAGAGGAGGCCGGGGAGACGGAGGTCTGGGTATCTCTGCTTCGACTGCTGCTGGCAAAAAATGGCTGAACGGATGGATGTTTTGCAATGCACAACTGCCAGAAACACATGCTGCCATCGATAAAAGGAACTGATAAGTTCAGAGGCAGAATACTCCAAAGTATCAGACAATTTGGAATCAGTGCTGAACTGGAACAGGTTCTTGATTCACATCCTTAAAATTACAATGACCCATACGGCCCCCCTCCTCTGTATTAAGGAGGCAGCAGGAAGTAGAAGTGGAGGATCTCTCAAAAACTTGACAAATAAATCCAAAACTACCTACATGATCAGATACCAAACAGGAGAAGTGGGAATTTATTGTAGTGTGGCACTTTGTTGTTTCTATTTGTTGGTTGGTGCTGCAGAGGTGGCAGGTCAGGTGAGGGGTTGGGGGTCATGGAGAGACGTGTCAAAAAGCGCATCCGTTACTTAAAAGGAAGCAGCGTTACTAAGTAGGAGGAGGAGGGTGTGAAAGATGGGGTATCAAGCTAAAAGAAGGTGGGTTTTTTATTTGTGGGGTCAGGGATGAGAGCGGCCGTTAAAATGGGGTGCGGGGTGGTGGGTGTCCGGGGAGTGTCTGTTTGTGCCTTTCTGGGACTCGTGCTTGGCCAGGTTCTCCTTGTGCTCATAGCCCAGGGCACACTGGTCCTGCCTCTCCTCTACCCCATACTGCCCTCCAAACCCACGCTTATAGTCTGCAACACAACACAACACATATATGGACACACAAAACACCAGCAGACATTACAAACACAGACAGTGTGTAAAGAGACAGACAAACAGGGATAATGATACACCCAAAGAGCTCCTCAGTATTTAACACATATCCTGTATGGAATGAACAAGATCACGACTCAGAGCTTTAGACTCAGCTTTAACACTGTCCTCCTGTTTTCTGTTCAGTCTAATACAGAAGGTCACCTCTTTTTTTCCCCACCCACAACACATTAATCTTTCTCTATTCTGTATCTGGTTTTTATTTCAGGTTCAGGAGAAAGAAATGTTTGTGACATTCAGTGTGGATATGTGAGCTTTCAGGGGCAAGATCAGACCACACTTTGTCCAGCGCACTGGACCATTTTGGCAGGTAGCTACTCACATTTTGAGACACTCATAGTCATGGGTAGTTTGGGGTATAGAGGCTATACAAAAAGTTTTGCTCTAAAAAAAAAGTCATTTTCTTTTAAGGACAGAGCTACATTTTAAGGTTATAATGGTCTGACTGTCTTACCCTTATAATATCAATACTACAACCTGCAGTGTAATGTTGTCCAAATAATGCTTCAAATGGTGTAGTAACACGGTTTGTTCTAACGCTGCTTTTCTACACAGACAGAGGGTTTGTAAGTAATCAACTCAAGTCAGGAAACCTGGAAGCTGTTAACACAACTTAAGTGGAAAAATGGGGGGTGTTGTAAAACCTTTAACCGGGCATATAAACTTAATGAGTTTACACTACTTTTTTTTCCTCTTTTGTCTTCCTTCTCTCTCACATTATTTATATGTACATTCACATATCCACTTATCTCTGCTGTAATAACTCATATTCAATGATATTCAACTGCCCCCCCCCTCTTTCTTCTCCATACGTATACCGTGTCATGTGACCTAACCCACTATAGATCCGACATGTCTGTTTCAATGAAAAACATGAAAATATTTGTTTACAGCAACAACAATAATAATAATCTAACATTTTAATTACCTGAAAAAAAAAAAAAAGACTAACAACCGTAATTGTTTTCACCATAACATATTCAGTATTTTATAACTATTACTTAAGCTCTTTAAAAAGATGTTTTATCTCAATATTCAGTGACTGTGCTCTTGCAGAAAGTGTAACATTACAAAGGATAATGACGGAAAGGGAGTCCACAAAGTCAGCATTATACTCGATATCAGATCTGGAGTGTTTTTTACTCAACACAACAGAAACTTGATGAAGGTACAGGTAGCAACAAATTCAGCTGTCACGTTGATATACTGGCAAATGATTAAACTGTCATTTTGAGAAAAGAATTGGGAAAGTTTTTGGTCACCTAAACTTTTTGAAATCATCTTTGTTCCATTTCACTGGACTTGAACTGCTTTAATGTCAGTAAAACTGCAAAAATGGGAGTGTTGTGTGTTGCATGCGGTGTGTATACATGTAAACAATTTAACAAGTAAACAATTCAATTTACAATTAAAAAAGCTTGCCACATTTCCTGCAGGACCTGAAGGGGAAGAGACCGTTAATTCAACCTGCTCATGTCTGTCCCTGCTGTTGTTGAAAACTTGACCCTTATTTTGGTTTCTCTCTTTCTGTCTACTCTTAAAACCAACACTGCCGGAAGCAAAAGGACAAATGAGAAGAGAAAAGCTTTGGAAACTTTTACACCTCTGATCTTTTTACAATGCCCTTGTTGGATTATCAGTTTTTAAATGTTAAAAAAGCAGCGTTTTCACGCTTTCAGAGTGACAGTGTTTCTAAAGAGCACACAGAAGCCTTGAATGCTTCAGTCCTGTAGTTTACTTTTCACTTGCATTGCATGTTTCCCACTCGCTACACTCACAGGCAAATATAAATCTGAGCTGTGGTTTTACTTCCTCTATCGCAGCCTACATCGGACTTTTTTACAGCAGTAGATTGAGGAAGATGTCGATGTTTGAAAAACCACATCCAAAGCCACAATGAAACCACATTAGAGCTGATGTGTAGGACTGAAGAGGAAGAAAGGTTTTGCAGTGAACACACATTGTGTGCTAAACTCAAAGCACACAACATGCAAAGGCTCATGTTTGGTGGATATTCTCCCTGTTCAGTTCTTCATTTTGTAATAATTTAAACAGAAGACAAAATGTGAAAAAAGCGACAGCTTTCTAAGATATTGATTACGAAGAATTATGAGGAAGCACTGCACACAAAACAAATTCAACGTTCTGGAAATACACCCATTCAAAAAAAATCTTAAACAGTTTTAGATTGTAGGAAAAAAAAAAGAGAAAAAAAAAGAATTCATTTTGACACACCCTATAGATTAACACTAAGTATAAAACATTAAAGTAAAACCATCACACATCTCCTAAAACCATTAGAAAACAAATGAGAAGCAGTACCTTTCTGGGATTCATGAAGCTGTAGTTTTTCCTGGTGGTCCCATCCCAGCGCTGACTTATCCTGTCTGTCCGTCTGCACACCAAACTTGCCTCCAAAGCCTTTCACGTAATCTGCAGAAACGCGCAGCAGAAAGAGAGGCGGAAGGTAATGTTAAAGTCGGTTTCTGAAGCCTCGTCTTGACTTCTGGTTAAATTAAGATGAAGGTCAAATATGTCCCAGGTAGTCGTGTCATTTACATCTAATTTGAATACAGTCGGTGTCAGTTACAACACTTAGACAATGCAATTCTTTGTCTATACGGGATATAGGGAAGTATTAACTTCATGTATGAACAACATATGTACATTTGAAATGTCTAGTCTAGAACTTATGAAACATGATAATGTTCAGTAGGCTGTGTGATTCAACAGTATATATCACATGATGACAGAAAAACATTTATCATTTCATATTATGCTCCCTTTATTTTGTTGTACATGTATTTTTGTCTTAAATCACACTCTTTACAGCAATATTTTCCATCATTAGGACACGGCAGTGTGTTCTTCCACATAGTCACAGGCATGAACTGTGCATGAAGGCAACACAAGCAGACGGAGAGTGAACTGTGAACTGAATTCCTATTGGTTCTTAAGTAGGAAGTAGCAGCAGTCACCTTGCGAGATGGTGCGACACAGAGCCACTGTTTTTTAGCCAAGGCCAAAAACATCACTACATTTTGTCATCTTTTGTCTGGGACAGCCTAAAATCACACAGGACATACCCAACTTTAGGCAAATATTATTATTGAATAGCATTAGTTCAACCAACTCCTATTACTGAAGCAGCTGCATGATGTGTAGTGCATCTTTATAAGCAGAAACACCTTTGACTGTGTGCATTATTAGTCTTCTACTCTGACCTTTAGTGAGTTGTTTCCTTAGCTGTGTTAATGCTGACATTGAAAATGGCCGGCCCTGTTATCACAGTACGTGACCCAGTTATCGCAGTCTGTGCTACATATGCAAACTTAGGCAGCACACAGCCCGATGCATTGTGGGAATTCTTGAGGTCATCGTTGCCATGTACCTTTTATCTATAAGCTGAGGTTGGCCAACATGGCAGTAAACCTGCACAGACTGAGACAGGTGTGACGGACATGAATCTACAGGTAAACCTGCCGTGTTGTTGCAACTGAGAGTCTGGACAAGCCAGAGCAGAGCTGAGGGTGTGACTGGAACAGAGCCAGAGGAAACAGAAACCCACTGCAAACAGAGCCGCAGTCACTGATCAAAACTACGTGCAGGCGAACATTTTGATCACTTCAAAACATATTTAAAACTGACAACAGCAATGGTTTTCCAACATAACATCTAGCTTCAGAGTAATTATGGTTTATGTTTTGTTTTTTATTCTTTCAGGTTGGTTTTAATTCCAGTTTAGTTTACATTTTAGTGGTTGTATTTTTATTTTGAGGAACTGCCCATTTTCTAGTTTTTATTTAGTTTTAGTGTTTAGTTAGTGTGTCTTTTAGTTTTCTCAGGTACTATGAGGAAAGCCTTGACTTATAGAAGTTGATAAAGGTTAGATGATAGAATGACATCAAATTTGATTTACAAAACCAGTGTTTATTAAAAGGTCTCATATTGTGCAAAGTCATTTTCCTCATTATTATATTCTTGTTTATGGCAAATGTGAATTATTTTCTACTCAATGTGACAGAAGCGTCATGAAGCTACTGCCAGCAACAAATTCAGCCGTCACTTTGTTATATTGTCAATTGATTAAACTGTCATTCCGAGAGAAAAAACGGAGGAAAATATTACATACAACTGCTTCTTCATGCGGTTGTGGTCAGTCTGCATCACATGAGAATTGAGGCCATCTGTGTGTTGATGATACCGACCTTTCTGAGACTCGTGCCTCTCCGTTTTGCCCTGGTACTCGAAGCCAACAGCGCTCTTGTCCACTTTGTCCGTCTCTACGCCGAACTTGCCGCCAAAGCCCTTGGCATAATCTACCGATGATCAGAGCACAGAGGGAAGGTAAGAGGGAGAAAAGTTAGGAGTTAAGAGAGGAAGTGGTGGCGCAAGCCGACACGTGGCATAACCAGGCTTTCACCAGGAGAGAGAGCGTTCACATCAGCACCTTATTTTATATGAATGCAATATTAAAATAGTGCATGTGCCACTTTAGAAATAAATGGATCTGACTTTATTTACCAGTGAAGTGACCTGAAAGAAAAACATCTTTAACTTTATCATGACAAAACAAAAAGTATTTGAAAGGGAAGAAAATATGCTTGATTAAAATATCACATTCTCCCAGAACACAAGCTGGGTCATGCCCAACTCACAGACGAATTACAGAGTACGAGGTGCAGGCAAGTTCATGCCAATCACCAGAAATCTGAGATGAAGAGGGAGCAAAACACATTAAAGGAGAAAGTATTTCTGAATGTAATGGCCACTTCAGTTCAAGAGGACTTCTAAGGCAGCTTTAATGTCCTACATATAAAAAAAAGTCTATAATAAGAATGTATTAAATGACTGAAAAGAAGCCCTATCACACATGAGACCAAGAACGCTAAATTAGAAAGAAAAACATTTTCTGCAGCCTTATGTGAACAGGCAAACAGCAGAGGCTGAGGACTGAAGGAAAAAAATAAGGGGAAAAAAATGCAAAATAACATGATTCATTTTGTCTTGCATGGAGCTGTTCAAGTAGTTAATGAGGGTGTGTGTTAGTGTGTATCCATCTGCCATGTTTCCTCCGTTTCACCCGGTTAATAGCAATGCCACATGGCAGGGAAATCCAGACAAACCTTTCTGGGACTCGTGTTTCTCTGTTTTGCCTTGGTAATCGAAGCCCACTGCGCTCTGGTCGACACGATCTGCCTGAACTCCGTATCGCCCCCCAAACCCAGTGGCGTAGTCTACACAGCAAAGCAGGGGGCAAGGGTCAAAGGTCAGGGTGAAGCAGCATAGCAGCAGTGGTCAAGAAGCAGCCCAATTCCAAATCCCTCAATAAAACTTACCAGCAATAGCCTGCACTAATACTCAATACACGCACTAGTCATCATCATATTCAGTGGCATCATTAAAACTTAGGCTGTGTTTCTTCATGCTGGTGGTGCAGAAGAAAATGCACTGTTGTTAACCTTTGTGCCTCACTTTAAAAAAAGATACCCACAGGACAAACCCTCTTAGAGCGAGAATATTAAATATTATTATTATTTTGATTTAAAATGTTTAACCACTCAGTCCTAATCATAACTAGGAAATATTCATTAATTTCAACCAGTTTGTTTATGTAATGCCACTGTTGGCTATGAGGGAAAAAAAATTCTTTATACTAAATGATAAGGGGGATTTTTATGGATTATCAGAGTCTGGGTTATGACAATAATTAGCAACAGTGAAAAAAAAAAACTTCCACTTGTTATATATACACACAATATGAAATGGTTCCGTATTTTGGCAAATTGCAGTTGTAGTGGGTTTAATTGGGGACATTATTGTCCATTAGGAGTGTTAATATTTTTGCTACACAATTTATTAAAGACCGATAATAGGGGCTGAGCCTAAACTTCCAAAAAAAAAAAAAGTAAAGAAATAAATAAAAGAAAAGAGAAAAAAAAAATGGATAAAACGAGTCAAAACGATCATAAACTGAAAAATGAACAGTAGTGAGGCACAAGGGTTAAAGAGCTGCACCACAGAGGGAACAACTGGAATTGGGCAAATGCTGGAGTCTGTAGGAGATGATCGCAACACAAATGTGGGCACATTATGGAGTCATGGAGAGCAGCAATACTAAGAGCTACAAGACCAAAGGAGAAGCGGGATCACCATCCATCTATTCATACAGAGTGCAGTGCATAAGTAACTTATAATATTCTATTATTATTTTCAATGTGGGTTTTGTCCAGCACAACAGATTTAAAATAAAGCAGGAAGTATGTGCTCAATACTAGCTTTCATTTGAAAATGTTTGCATCTTCATCAGATAAGTCATTTAGAAACTACAATTTTATTTATTCAACATCCCCATTTGGATAAAAAGGGCTGCGATTCTGAACAGTTTTGCCTTCGTGGATATAAGCATCCTCAAACCCCTTTGGCCTTTATTCCCCCATTTGAAATGTAACGTGCCGAAGTCACATAAAGTAAAACATGTGACTTTATTAATACTTAGACACTGCACTTCAACTTACAATGTGTCACAAAAACAAGCAAAACAGCAACTAATCTGCTGGCCAGCACTGAACACATTTTTCGGATGTGTTGCGGCTTTACAGTGCGATGCTGGCAAAGCAGCTCCTGATCAGCACAACAGGAGTGCACATGGCAGGTTTGGCCACCAGTCAAATGTTCATCAAACCGTCAGTGACTTAGTAAACTCATCTCCTGTAGGTAATTTGGAAACACTACAGCACTAACAACATCTAGAGGGCTTATGAATGTCTACGGTTTATTAAATCATCCCTTCAGTGAATAAGGAAGTGGGCTGGAATTTAAGTGGAGACGTCTGCCAAACTGAACTGCAGGTGATCTGAGGCTGAAAAACGTGCTATAAAAAAAACCAAAAAAACAAGTTGCGACGTCACCTTTCTGTGAAGCGTGTTTCTCTGTTTTCCCGGCATACTCAAAGCCCACAGCAGACTGGAAGGAGAGAGAAAAAGGCAACACAATAACTCCTCTCATTACTTCCCCTTTATGTGTGTGTAAGTACTGAATGTGTTTTCACTGAAGGCACGGTGTGGTATTTTATATAGCATAGAGCACATTCAACTTACAAAGTACATCATGAACAAAACAGGTGAATATTAACAAGACCACGAGAGGATAATAAACTAAATAATTCCCAAAATAACTTACTGTATTTGCTTATATGTTAAAATGACTAATTACTGTTACATTTGTAGTGACATGGGACAGACCTGACCACATACACTTAAAGGGGAAACGTCCATTTCATTTCCAAAAACAGTGTGAAAAAAGTGAAAGACGGGTGGTGCATTGAATAATATTTCCTGTGTGTAACATAATATTATTATTACACAATATTTGTATAGAATTGTATTCCTATTATTTTTGCTTTGTTCAAATCTTTGATGTTCTTAATGGTTCTGTAACATTTATTATTTCTCTGCATTAACAACCCACAACAACCAAATCTGGCCGATAATATCCCTTCTTTTTTTGACGGGCATTAAAAAATAAAATAAAATACATACTGTAACAATGACATTTTAAATC
>JAPQRN010000018.1:18584603-18602450 GCA_037367275.1 Coranthus polyacanthus
AGAATAGAGAGAGAGAGAGAATATGTATTTATATTTTGCTATTACTTTACAGAAATTGTTGAAGTTCAATTGTGGACTTCATCATCATCATCATTAAGTGTGAAGAGTCAGTACAGAAACGTGTGACTTTAAATGTCAGTACCTGGTCAACGCGGTCCTTCAACACTCCAAACTTCCCTCCAAAGCCCTTGGCGGTGTCCGTCTGAGAGCAGTGCTTGGACAGCTTGCTCTGGTAGTCATGACCCACAGCAGACTGCCAAAACACAAGACGACAAAACATTTTTAACTTTAAAATACTAAAATAAAACAGCTGACATTATTTCACACCAAGGTCCAAACTAAGGTTCATGTTTTCTTTTTTAGAGACAGATGCAGAGATAGACCAGCATCCTGTCGTCGTCATCATCATACATGTGCGTGCTGCATCTCTCTGTACTTGACATTTGAGTGGTTTATATATGGTTTTCTTTTGTTATGTGGCAACAATAGCTTTGCATAACTGACGGTAACCGGTTCGAAAGTCTGAACCATCCAAAACGTGTTTTCACACTAAATGAACCGAACCATTATTCAGTTTGATCTAGACTAGAACCACCTCTTTTGGTCAAAACAAAGACCAGCTGTTTGGTCGACACCATAGTCCAGGGAAGGTTTCACACTTAGATAGACACATTAATCGGCACCGATAGGATGTTTGACGAACTATCAGTATCAGCAGAAGTTGGGGCAGATAGTGGCAGACAGATAAGATTACTGACTTTGAGGGAAAAAAAGCAGCTCAGAAGATAAAAATCACTCCCACCAAGATTTTTAGGATTAGTTTGATGTTCATTTCCAGAGTTATTGATGAATTACTTTGACTTCGATGATAAGGTCAATGATTATCCAGTTTCTAATAAATTTACAGTTCATTTCAAACATGTGTAATGCATTATCAATGTCTTTTCTGGCTGGAGGGGTGGGGATGATATTCTTCCTGCTCCAAACTATCATTATTATATCAGAATTTAAAAATCTACTGTTGGTCAACCTCTAGATCGGATTGAACTGAAAAGTCCAGACCTCCTCTGTGACTCTTCCTGACATTTCTTCCCATTTTTTTTTCCTGTTTCTGAGTAACTCGCTAAAGGTTCAGAGAATATGTACAGGTACATAATTACAAAGTCAGTGGTAAACCTGTTCAAATTTCTAGCCAATCAAATTCACTGACGTCCTGCTCAACGATTTATTGGTGACGATGTAACATTAAGCAATGCTCATTTTTTGTGATTTAACAGACCAATAAAAGGCTAAACACATTTTACAAAACATAGCATTCTCTTGAGGAATGCAAATGGTATAATAGGAGTTTATTTACACGTGTGTGTGTATCCTTTGTGGTACGAGCTTTTTGCTCAGTAAAAGATATAATGTTGAGCACCACTTTCACAAAATAACTTTTCACTGGACTCTCTTGCTGTGATACAAAATGTGATTGTTGAAAAAAAAAATGCTACTAATAATCTGAAACATGAATAGCTGTTTAATTTCACTTTAGTTTCACTTTAATCTGATCAAATTGGCTCTCAGAGGAAAAAAGGCAGAAGGTAAGGTAAAGAATAAAAACTGACGTCACACACATTTGAGCCAAGTTGTGACATGGGACACACAAAAGACACTTTGGACTTCTTCTGTGTGTGGGTCTAGAATAAATAATTTGGAGGAAGCGAGTCGAGGATACATGAAGGGAATACTGCAGCTGGAAACACTGGTGGTGGTCTGAAGTGGAGACATCTGACTCATCACAGCTGAAAACCGTGTGGTGTAAACAGTGCGCACTCATCACATTCATGCTGCCCAGAGTGAAAAAGGTGTGGATGGACAGAGCTGCTTGCCAGGAAAGATTACAGAGTGTAAAATGGACACAACTGAGTCAGGCTGTTCACACACAATGAGATGACCATCACAAAACTGCTGTAGAAGACTCTGAGATACGTTAGGCTTGCAAATGAAGGAGTAATATAATGCAATGCAATGAATGTGAACAGCTGCCTGTAAAAAAGTTGAAAAGAAATTCAAATAATCTGTTTTAGTCAAAATGTGGGTTTTTCAGCTCTGAAGCTATATTATACTATATTATACTATTATACACAGGACCAAATACCTTCTAGATATTACAGATCTATATCTGTAATATCAAGACAAGTTTTTTTGAACTGGGAGGTGAGTTAGATTAACAAGCTGAGAAATGGTAAACTACACATGGACTACTTACCAATTTATAAGAAAAAGCAAAATAAAATCCAAGAACAATTGTATCCTGGGGTCCTTAATGGAAAGACTGGTGACTATTTAATTAGGAAACAAAGAAATAAATCTGAGGACAACGATGTGAATATATATTATAGATATGTTTTCCTGTCTGAATTATGACTTCATTTACACATATGATGTTTGTCAGTTTAAAAGATTATTTTACAATCAAGAAAATTGCAGTTTGTTGTAAAACTGTTTAAGTATCAGACTAAAAATAGGTAAATAGAACAACTACACGCCCAAAAGTCTTGGAAGTGTCGTCATGATCACCTTCTCCCTCCACAAGCTGCATAGAAATGCTGAAGATGTCTCTGCATCTCTTAACGTGACCAGATTTATAGTGATTTCCACCTCCAAATACTTTTTCCACTCCAATGCACTTTCAAAGAACGAGGTGAAATATGACGTGTTAGCAGGCGTTTTGGTGACATGTATCGTGACATGAGAGATGCAGTCCACTAAGCTGTTTCACACAAAATTAGATATTACTTTACAAACTTAATAACAAACATATGTGTAGTTGATAGCACAATTCAAAAGGGATTAAAAAATTATTTGTCTCTTGCCATTGACAGCCATGCATGTTTTTTCCGATGTACTTCTCTCTATAGTTACCACAGTTATAGTAATCAACTGCTCATATGGAACAAAAAGCCTTTAACAGAACCATTCCTACACTGTGTAAATAAGTCACTTTCAGTAATCACGTGCTCCGCTTACAGTGTTCATTTTGGGGTTGTGTCATACCTGAGGCTGGTGCTATGTGCACTTTGAAATCATTTTCAGACAACGAATGCGCATCTGTGATTGAAGCAGTCCTCATTTTGAGGAGATGATGCTCAGTCATGTAATGACAGAGTAAGAAGAGTCGACAGGGAGCCCGAAAGAGGACAGTTTTAGACACTGTACAGAATCAGGCTAATGCTGCGTTCATGTCATATCGTTTCAACTATGAGCAGCTGAATGTGAAAAACTCGTGCCAGTTGTAAATTCCAAGTAACTTATTTCATCGAGTATTGAATAAAAAAAAAAATAACAATACCGATAACAGAAAAAAAAGGTTAATATCGGATATGACCTTTGTACAAGCCTTTTGTTCTCTTACCTTGTCCATGCGGTCCTGCTGAACTCCAAATTTTCCTCCATATCCATGTGAGGCCTTGGGCATGGTCTCCAGCTCCTTCTGCTTCAAGGAGGTGTGCTCCGTCGACACAGTTTGACGCAGGCAGTGGATACTAACCCACGGAGAGACATGGTTAGGAAACACAGTCTAAAGGGGGCTTTCCATGTTGCATTTGGGAAAAAAAAAACACAATTTATTTACTCTATGTGCTCCTGATGCCCCGATCCTTCCACTGTCTTAGCCCCCCAGCGCTGCTCCTTCTCTGACACATCATTCTAGAAATCCAAAAAATATTGTACTTTAAAAGGCACAGGAAGACAATGGGGAAAATGAGAGTCAAGCATGGAGCAAGGTATGCTTTAATGGCAAGAGAGGAACAAACATAGATAAGGAGGTATATTCAGATACTGTACCTCAAAGTCAGGATCTGTCTCCCAGTCGTCTCCTCCATCATCTACAGCCATTTTGACTGACTGTCCTGCTGCTGCCTTCCACATCTTTAGTGATTTTATGCCACACGCACTGAAATACAAGAAACAGCCATTAAAACATTCCCTCAGAGTCTTTATACATGCAGACAGCCCATATATAGTCCTAATCATATAGGCTTAAGTTTTTCAAGCAGTGCAAAACACTGGTCTGGTCACATCATTCAGATTCAGATTCACTTTATTAATTCCTATGCGAAATTCAGCCGTCCTCAAGCTCATAGAAAATACAAATAAACGTAATAAAATGCGTTCAGTCTATCTTCCATTGATTGAGGTGTTGTGAAGTCTGAGATTACAATGAACAGCTGAATCACTCTACTGCATTGAAAGAGATACTGTGAAAAAAGAAACTGATAACCCTGCATCTAACATGAACTTGGGACTAAAACATTCTTTGATTATTTTGACAGATATTGTGATTACTATATCGTTGTACTGAGGAAGTTGTAATCTTTTCATTTCATTTGTCACTTTAAAAAAAAAATTAAATGATGTGATTTTTACTGGGGTCTGTACAAAACAAACATGTTCGCCTACATCTGCAGCTGCACAATTTGGGGAAAAAAGTCATATTGTGATTACTCTACTTGCTTGGTCATCATCACAGAAAATGCAGGGATTACTCAGTTTTAAATGTGGAGTGTGTGTTTTTCCAACTCAAACATACATAAAAAAAAAAAAAGTGTTGTCCTGCTTATTTTTTTTCGCCCATTTCTGCAATTTGATTAACCTAATTCCCCTATATCTGGACCTTGCAGCCTTTTGTGATTAAATAATTGCACGGACTGATTTTGTGATTATGATTACAGCTGTGATACAATTAATTGTAAAGCCCTGCTCTGCAGAATATTATCTTTAGGCCTCTGTAGGCTTCTCTGTAGCACCACAACACAACATTTATAATGGGATCTTGTGACACACTTCACAATCAAATATTTCTCCTATTATTTGAATATGGCACTTGGCCATATTTGCGATTAATTTTTTAGCCCTACTCAAGCCAGGGATGAATCAGTAAATACACTGACTAACCATTAAATAAAACTGTGATCTCTTCTACTCAGTTAGTTCTTAGTGAAATGCTCTGAGTGACTAGAGTCAATCATGCAGTGTATATTTTTAGGGCTTAAATTGCAAAAGGTAATAACAGAGGTGGCGGATCTGCAATGTGTGGTTTGTCTTTTGCTATTGTTTTGACTGAGAGATGACTACCAGCAGAAAATACATATTGAGCATTTAACTAAAGCAAAGGGCAAAAAATCCTTTCCTCTTTTGTTAAGTGTAGTTATTTCTGTTGTTCAAACCTAAAACTGAGAAGGAAAGAAGAGAAATAATTGCACTAAACTAAAGAAAAAAAAACATTTATAGCAGCGTAATCCATTTTACACAGACAGAGAGGCCAAATCCTTTATGCTGTAATACACTTTGGCAGAAAACCTTATCCTTAGCTCATGTGTAGAACATTTTACAAAATGATCGGTATCAGCAGGATATGGCTCTGAGAGCTAGTTTATCCTGTTTACAATAAAGTCAGAGATAGTTCATTTCTGACAAGTGTTTTTTTCAAGGGGTAATAACAATCGATTAATCAGACATAGGCTTTTCTGCTCCAAACCACTGCCATTATATCAGCCTTTAAAAAATGGTTACTATCAGTCTAGTTTTTGCACAGCATCTAAGCTGAGAAAAATAAAAATCTCTGGAGATTTCTCTACCACTATGGAGAGAAAAGATATCAAATTTGGCTTACTAGGCTGTTTTTTTCCCCGGAAATGATCTTTATAAAAGTGGGGGTTGTCTATTATTCGTGAAATTAGAATGGTGTGTTGACTTCATCAGTGAGCAGTGTTGTTGCGTGTTTCTACTGTAATAGGATAGGTGCAACATTATGCAAAAATGCCTATCACAGCACCTAAGCCCTCCACGAACTAGACGAAACCACTAACCTGCAGTGGAGGATGTAAGGTAAAGAGCCAACTTTGGGAGTAGTGTTTGGCTGACTCTGGTGATCTCCAGTGGTCTGGCATCTAACTTGAACAAAAGCTTTCTGTATTAAATCTAATTCCTGACTCAGCACAAACGGGCAATCAACATCTGGGTTCAATTAGAGGGTCCAGGAGGAGACGTGGCTCCAGTCACCCCCGGAGAAAGAGCAGGAGCAAGAGGAAACGTCTTCAGACCAGGAAGCAGGAAGCCGAGTCCCGACTTTCAGTGAGTTAGTTACTGACAGGAGTATCTCCAACAACACAACCACCACACCCATCTATATTAATCACACACAAACCCCGAAATACCCCACTACATCTTACACGGCCGGAGAGGAACCGTGTGAAATAGATGCAAATGTGTGGGACTAAAAAGTAAACCGTGAATAACAGGGAGCAGCGGGAAGCCTAAGTTATCCCGATTGATTCTCGTTATTTCCGCGTAGTGATATAACTAAGTTAGCTCGTTTAACCTAGCTAATGACGGCGTTTAGGTTATGTAGGTCACGGCACAAATGCAAGCGCTGTCATCTCCAAGCATTTTTAAAAATAATTATTTTACCATTAAACACTGTTTGGTTTATGAGTTCAAACGGGTTTTCTTTGAACCAGCTCAATGGGAACACTGACACAATTGTTCGTGTTAGTCGTTATCCCCATCTCACAGGCTCTGGAAAACAGATGGAACTACCGCCGCCGCTCATTCGTGCAAACGGCGATATTACAGCGGCGAAATGCGTCTAAATTTGCTCCAAATGTGGGCAACGGTCACGGCTGCCTACCTTGGCGGTGGTATTTCCTGTTTCAGTTTTCCACTGAGCTAACGAGCTAAGCTAACATGCCTTCTGGAATGATTTACTGACTCAGCGGAGCTTGCTCGGGTTTTTCACGGGTGGGTAAATTCAGAAATTAATGTCCCGACAGAGGCTTTCGATACATACCGTGTACGAAAAAACAGGGAGCTCAGAGCAGAGTCAGAAGTGGAAATGTGCAAATCCCCCCGGTGGATGTAGTCCTGTCAAACCGCAGGCTTTGATGGAGAAGCTGTGCGTTAGTGGGACCCGTCCTCTCTCCGCTCTTCCGGCTCTCCCAGTATCCCGTTCACCGACGTGGTGACGTCGAACGTGGCGTCGGGATGAAACATGTACTGCACTGGTTCACGAGTGACAGAGATGCAGAGGCGTGGTCCGCGGTGGTCCGTCCTCCTCAATATTTAGAACACATGCGTTTTATCACCGCACTTAAAACGTGAAAAAAACAGAAGATTTTATTTTAGTTTGAAAACTATTTAAATACCAGCACTACATTCATACCCAGTATTCATACCTTTTGGCTTTGGAAAATACATTTGATGTGTGGATTTGTTTTTCATCTACCATTCCTCTTGGCCGGTTAATCAGACCTCAAGTTAAGTATGAGGAGGTGCGAAACGTAATAACATTACACTCAGCAAATTATGTATTGCTCTGATGTACTTTTATAATGAAATTCATTTTATATACATTTGAAATTCATGGTTTGCTGTGTTTTTCTTTATGTAGAGTGCTATGACAATTCAGGACGTATTTTTGTAAATTTGAGTCCCTTTTGTCTGTCTGCAATTAAAAATCCTTTAATAAAGTGTCAAAGTGTTTGTGTCTGTCATACATGCATACTTGTTTCTTAAAAGCCTAACCAGGGACAAGGTCTGCAAATTAGCTCTGGCTGTAAAGTCCTACATACATTATATTGCATCGGACGCATTCTTTCTAAATGTAATAATGCCTATGCGTCCCTGTGAAAATTAATTAAAATAATTTAAAAAAAAAAAAATTAAAAAAAGAACCACATACACACAAACAGCACATCCCTGGCAACAGTTATCTGGAAATCAACAAACCCCTACAAAGTCAACAACACTGAGAGCATAGCTTTCATCTTCCCCATAATTAACATCAATTTACAGACAGTAGCCTACGCTATTTTCAGGGAACATTCTTGGAGTCTAGAGAGAACAGTAAACAGCAGTGAGAGGGAAGGGGAGACCAGGGACACTTCCTAATAAATCAAAAACCATTTACACTAGAATAGCCATTGAGATAGAATATAAACTTCAATGTGTCACCTGCTGTGGTTTCATGTAATACGTACAGCCTGCAAAACTGATTTAAATACAGTCACGCCACGGTTACAAGAGGGACAGTTGTAACATGTCTAAAAGATGCATAACTAATCATTCAAATGTTCAAAAGGAGAGAGATTATCATTCATTTATTGTCACACTGTTGTGACAATTCATTTTCTTTTTTTAGATCAAGATTACGTTACAGTGGCATTCAAAGCGTGGATAAGATATTTTTGTCTCAGCCAGTTGTCGACCAGTTAACATTGCCAGCTGTAGTCCTGCAGTGTTCAAAGCTGCTACAGATACAGTATAAAACATGTGGTCCACCAACAGGCTGTTAGGGCATGACACTGCAGTCTCTCAGATCTGATCAAGTTATGCATACATTATTGCACTTTCCAGGGTAGAACAACATGTTTTTGGCCTCAAACTTAAGCACTTAATCTCTAAAAATGATTATGGGGATATTTGCTTCAGTGTTGTCTGGAATTCTATAAACTTGATTAAAAATCTAATATTGCCAAAATGACTAATAGCGGGTAATATGGTACAGGATGACATATTACCTGCCATTAGTCATTTGGACAGTCATTCAGCTTTTTATCTGAACTTGATCCAGCCCTGTCCTGGATGAGCATCTGATTTTCTACATTCACACACACACCATTATTCTGTGTAACGTTGGCTACTGTTTTACTTGAAATGAAATGCATCTCTGAGGGTCATTTCAAGCGTAATATTTCTGTAAACACCGAGGACATTTCCACAGAATGACTTTGAAACGTTTCACTATACAGACAATACGTTGCACGTGTCCCAGGTCCTGACTTTTCTCAAGCTCGTCCAAGTGAAGTCAGACACTGCGTGAATTTGCATCTCATCAAAATCCAAACTGCAACTTAAGTCAGTCTGATGTTGCCCTACCGACGGAGCAAACAATGTGATGTAACTAAACTGAACATTTAACTGATGATTTTCCTCAGTAGATCTCGTCTAAATTACATACTCTATCATACGTGTGTCTGAAGCAAATTGTCATGACCTGATGAACCCTGCATCACGGACCTCGTATGTTTTTTTTGTTTTTTTTTTACTAAAGTGTGTTAATATGCATGTCTCCGAAGGCTTAAAAGAACACTCTAGAGCGGCACAGGAAAGGTATGAGTTTCTGAAGAAGACAGAGCTCAGCCTTTTCATGTGCAGTGGAAAATAAGTTTCAGTATTTTATTGAAAGTAAGCAATAAATAATACTGTGATAAAAATAGTTTATAAGTACTCAGACTGTACATCATTGTTACAGGATAAAGAGATTCAACTGGAAGAGCAGGGGGAAAAAAAACAGCAACATGATTTCAATTGTGCATAAATGACTAAAATCAAAACAGATGAAGCATTTCTACTTTAAGCTCTACACGTAAGATGAGAGAAAACGCTACGGTTCCTGTTCATTAGCCATGAAAACTGTGGAACCTGTGTTTGAAGCACAGACAGGACAAATTTAGTCATGAGGAGCGTTGAAATATTCAGAGGAATAAAATGGACTTTTAACGAGTAACTGACAGAACATTAAAAGTGAATGAATAAATAAGATATCAGAAGACAGAAAGGACTTAAGAAACGATAAGGCTTGATATGAAGTCTTCGTACAAAGTGTTTTTAAAAAAGGTCGCTCCGCCTTGAAGGATATGTAGTCACAGCGGGGGGATCAGCTGAGGCCTCGGTGAAGTTGGTCCATCGAAGGGGGAGCCACACTTTGGACTCATCTCGATGTTTGGAGTCATCCTGTACGAGTGAGTCGGCTCGTGTGTTCCTCCAGAGGTGAGGAAGGTTGTTTTTTGTTAAAGGGTTAGGTGCGGCAGAGGTGAAGATAGGTGTTTCCGCATGCAAGGTCAGCTCGGGAGAACCTGGAATTCTGTTCACTTGCATCCGAAAAGTAGCCCTGTTTATTTTTGCTACTGTTATATGGCTTTAATTCTTTAATTAAATCGTTTTGGTATCGAAGGTATGGAAAATAAAGAGAATGGGAAAAATATACTGTGTTTCACTTAATCTGTTGTCACCAACACCTGGCTTGCCAGTAGTTCTTTTAAAAAAGGTGATGGACGACTCACAGTGTTTGCGAAGTTTGTGAAACAGTTTGACAACTCCAGCAATTTGTCTGATATTCAACATCCATTGACCTAAGAGCTGCATTTACATAAAATCACAAGTCAGAAGCTAAAAAAATTACAACAGATAAAAAGGGCAGAGGATATAGAATTAAGTTATATCACATATCAAAGTCACTTAAAATTCATTGATTAGAATTTAAACCAAAGCGAGAAAAAACATACATCTGGTCAATAGAATCAGGATTATAAAAAAGATTAGATAAAACGTCTGTTGGTAGAAATGTACAAACTCCAGACACATTCAGTTACATACATCTGAGAGCTGAGCTTAATATGGGCACAGTGGGGAAATTCTTTTAAATGTGGTTGATTAAGAGAAAAAGAGGCAAAAAGGATTACATAGAAATTCTAAAAATCAATTAAATGTCCCATTGGTTTACATAAATATTATAACAAACGTAGATAAATCTATAAAGTTTCCTCTAGGGATACTGAGGTGAGTACAGTCTTTCTCTGTGTTGAAAAAACATTTAGTGTCTTTGAAAGTTCAGTTCATCATCCTGGTTTTGAATGCAGGGAATTCCCCTTCATCTTCTGACCAGCGGTTACCTATAGAAATAATGAGGATAAACTGAGAAGGGACAGAGAGAGATGAACAGGTACGACAGAGGAAGCCAGACAGAAGCCGAGGGAGAGGGGGGTGGGGTGAAACAAAGGAAGAGAGAAGATGCGGAAACGTGCGTTACTCGAGCAAAGGACTCAGATTTAAGAAAGCTGCTTTCTGATTAAAAAAAAGAGGAGCAGTTCTGCAGTTAGGACATGGGCAAATGCTTTGAGTGGACAGGTAGGGCTGAACGATACAGCAAAAAATATGATCATGATATTTATTTCCATACTGATTGACAGATTGTTATCACAATGTATAATTCCATAATGCTGCCAGTTTAAGAGTATCCTGATAACGAAGAAATAAGATTTGTTAGTTTAAGTTGGGCCACATTTTTGTACCGTTTTCCATCAGCCTCTTCAGCTGATTGAAAAGATTTGTTGTGTTTCCTGTCTTGGTTGGCACCGGCAGTTTGGTTGTTAATATTTCAGAATTCCGGCCGTATAGAACAAATACTGAACATATTTTAATATGCAGAGTGGAGCCAAAGCAAAGCCTGTGTGTGTCAGTGCAACGCAACATGTGTGGCTCTTTTACACAGAAAAGGGTTCAACTGTCTAGGCTATGTTTTTTTAAAATTAACCTGCCAATATAAAGAAAATGTCTCCAGCTCATTATCTATTATCAATATATTTTATTATATAGTTTTTAAGTTGTCATGGTGACATATGTCAGGTCACACAATATCAGGCTATTTAAAATGGTTTTAATGGATTTATTTATTTATCTGGCATATTTCCCCACCGCTGATATTTTCATCTGCAGGATAACAATATGCAATCGGCTGTTAGTTCTATCTGCATCGAGTAGTAGTATCATTATCAACATACATTTTATCATGATCTCATTTCCAGATCACTGTATCGCCCAGCCCTCGGTGCAGGTGCTGCTCTTTGACACTTTTCAAAGTTGTAGTTGGTGTGCCGTGTGTGAACTTACCGTTGTGTTGTGTGTTAACAAGAGTAGGTCCTGACTGTGGCAGTGTCCAGCCTCTGTATAGACTGACTTCCTGCGTTTCCATGTTGGCAAAATCACATGCAAAGACGTGCCGTTAGTCACAGCATCATAAACAAACGGCAAAGCAGCAAAGCCATTCAAGAAGAATTAGACAGAACACTACGAGCCGGGCTCAGAGGCCCATTACAGATGTTCTAACTAAAAAAGTAGCAGCATTAACAGCATATTACCAGCCATGAATCACAAACACATGCATCATACAAACAGCTGTTGATGTGTCAGTGACACTGTCATTGTCAGTGCCTTCTCTGCTTACCGTCCATCGGGCTCCTCTTTGGCTGCGTGGAGGGAGATGCCGCGCTGCTGCTGGTCACTCTGAAGTTGGCGGGCAGGGTATCGGACGCACCCAAGGACATCCCCCTCATGTCTTTGGGCCTGAACTTCTTCCTCCATGATGGAGCGCGACGGAAGTTCTTATCGTCATCCTAGAAGAGAGGAATAGATAAAGAGAGTGAGAGCTGCAGCTGCAGCACAAACAGAAGTTGGTTTCACACATAATTTCAGGCTCATTTCTGTCAAGTGTCTGTTCGTCACCTCTTCCATCCTCCTTTCTGTGCCAATAGCCAGCAGACTGTTGTATTCACGCTCAAGAGCTGCTCTGGCCTTAAAAGGACAAAGCCGAAAAGGAAAAGCAGAAAGGGTGAAATCAAAGCATTGATTTGACACATAATATAATACATTGCCTGCTTTTATAAAGAAATAACCTGATAAACACAGCACCCTGTTTGAATTTCGTCCCAACTGAGCGTTACACAATTTTGCTGACATGTAACAGTGATCTCACTGAAATCCTCTTAACACATCCGGTCTTATACTCCGAGTTCATATCGTCTTCCTGAGATCTTCACCAGATGGTCTAATGAAACTGCTTTTGGGGCAACACTGCATAAGCCTTTGCACACATGAACCTGAGCAACATGATTGTAAAGAGTTGCGTTCCATTAAATAAAAAATTAAGAGCAGTCAATACAAAAAAAAGAAAGAGAAAAAAAGGATTGCACAACTTGCTGTGGTCAATTGAGGTTAATCTTTTTTTTTTCTTCTTAAGACTTAAGCTTTAATAATGGATATTTAAATATGAAAATCAAATAACGTAGAGTCAATACAAAGTATATTTAAATTCATATTCTCTTGATTAATCACATCTTTTAAACTCTGAACACAGATTCTCTCCTGTGAGATTTCCAATAAACCATGTCAGCTTGAAAGGCATGTCTCATCTGCACTAATAGAAATAACAACAAAATCCAGGTCTATATGTTGAAGTGCTATTTGAATTTCAAAATCATTAAGGCCATTCCAATCAGACATCAGCTTAATGCAATCATTTCTTTTATGCACTACTAATGACAAAAAATGTGATCCATTTTCAAGTTCAGTTTCAAAAAAAGGTCCACAGTAGTCTAGTCTAGCTGCATATACATCTCTCCACAAATACATCCCTTTGTTTTATTTCAGTCCACAGCAGAAAGCTCGGCTGTGGTTTGAGCTCCACAAATAAAATGTAGCTTGTTTAACCTGTTTAATTCAGTGAGTGTTTATTTTTGTTATCTTTCTATGTGTTAAATATTTGAAAGGTTTTCAATTCATCTGGCGCTGGGCATTTGGTGTGTTTGTTGTACCTGTGTGTTCTGCGTGGGGATCTGCAGCAGCAGGGCCAGCGTGTTGTGATCGAAGGTTTCGTCCAGAGCGAGCAGCGCTCCATGCACTCCGCTCTCATAAAGGTTACCACTGTACTCTTTGAGCCCAATGGCCTGAATCCAGCTGATTACACGCTCATTACTCCATACAAGTACATCTAAAATGAAGAGGAAATGACAGAGCAGTCAATCAAATAAAATGAAAAAATAAAATATAGTGTATTGTGGTAAATGAACAGATGTGTTTGTTACCTTTTAGGTCGAGCTGAGGGTCTTCTCTTCGCCTCTCCAGCTCCTTCCTGTCATAGTTGAGCCTCCTCAGACACATGACTCCACATTGAAAACTGTTCCTATTGTGTAGACAGTAAAAAAGGTTTTAAAAAACCAAATCACATCTATTCCTTGATATTGCTGTTATTTTGCAGTGCAGCAGTACAGTCACTTTACCTGTGGAAGCTATCAACCATTTTGAGCTGTCCTCTGAGGTCCTTTTTGGTGAGGTGGTCGAGCATGCGGGCATCCACCAGGGACTCCATGAAGTAAGAACGGTACTGAGGCAAACCCAGACTGGGTAGCCACTCATTACCAATCCACTCATGGTTCATGTCTCCATACGCCAACGTCTACAAGCAGAAGATAAAGGTTTTAAAAATAAAGTATTTACTACTTACTACTGATTTTTTAGTATAGGATCTCTGCCATCTAAAACAAATTCATTTTTAAACATATCTATTATTTATTTTTACTGATTGCATTAAGCATTATATTATCTATCATTTTTAGACATTAGAGTCTTGTAATGTATAAGTAGAAAGTGTTAGAATAATCAGTGTCAATTTAAACACCATTTCCAATTATGTTAAAAAGTCATAAAAATCCCTCAGTTGAATTACTGTATTTATCAATGATTCAGATTTTAGATTTAACCACAAATGCTTAAATGTAAGGTGTGAGAGTTTATCTACCACTTAGCAATCAAGACATGTTTAAGATGTTGTGAAGACTTTTCTTTGTGACATTACAATCTTTGTCTAAATATATTAGGGACAGTTTGAAGACAGTTTTATCAAGTACACAATCATAATAAAGATAGACTCTGTTCTGATGAACTTTTCAGTCTTCAGAAGATGTATTCAATTGATGATCTGAAATGATGACTGAGATTTAAAACACATATATTTAGTTATTACTTGGCTTTGTTGAATATTGAATTTGGATTGGTCAATGGTGGCATTCCACAGTCTATTATTTCTGTATAACAGACCACGGCTGGTCTATACACAGTTCCAACCATGGAATCTAATGTACCGGGTTTTAGCGGAAGCAATAAAATCCTTTTGAATCAATATTTTTTTGTCATTTTACTGATTTCTTTAGTAAGTAGCTATATATTAAACAGGATAATGTACAATGTAAGAAATAATGTACAGCGAGCCAGTCATTATTGCACTAATATTATTATTATTGCAATAATGCCTTTATATCAATAACTTGTTAAGTTACTGTGCACAAGTGTCGAGTTCTGAGGTCACAAACCTGCTTTGTAACCTCATCTGTGCACTTCACCACTCCTAGATGAAACCACTGATTTGACACCAAAATTTCAAGAAAACAAATGAGCAAATCGATGAGAAAAAAATATTTGCAAGTATCTGGATAATCAACTAATTATTCCAGTGATTCTTCAAGCAACGATCTGAACATCTGTTTGTCAAATGTGACAATTCTGCATCTTTTTTTTGTCTTATATGAGTCAGTAAAACATCGTTGGACTGTTGGTGACAAAAGCATCCAGAAGACGTCATTTTGAGCTGTAGGAGATTAAAAAGAGCTTTTTCACCGTTTTAAAAAATCTTTCAAAGAGTGAATGATAATTGATTAGTTGTGAAAAATAACTGTTAGTTGTAGACATGTAAATGCAGCTGTAAGTGCATAACAGAATACATGAAAATAGAAAGACATGATTAACAGGTTATGAAGTATCTCTGTAAATTATGATGTAAAAACATTCACAAAACCACACATTACACATTAAGTAGTCTCTGGCCATCTTTGTCAGTGGTTTAGAGAGGAGATGATATTCTGGGCGGTACAATGGGACATTTATCTATATGTAATCTTAAATATACAATCAAAGAATTCAAGTGCACCAGGCTTTTATTCATTCTGTTATGGAAATTGAGGAATTGCTAATAATTCATATTTAATTTCATTGTTGATTTTCCTCGAATTACGACGCCCCAAAAGAAAACAGGCTTATTATGATAGTGCCCTTAGCGAAAATCATTTGGAAATCACGGAGGGATAGGCGGGGGACTTGGGCATTCAAACTATAATACTAGTAAAAATCGAGGAGGAGAGCTGTGGTGGGGTTTTCAGGGAAATGTGTGCAAACCTGGGCCCAGCTACCCTCGTCATCCTCCTGGTGTTAGCATGGTTAGAGTGAGCATGGTGAGAAGAAAAGAAAGGCGGGGGTTAGTGAGGCAGCAGTGCTGGGTTAGAGCAGCTTCATGTGAAAAGTCAAGGTAACATAACAACAAGCCAGACAAATTAACTGCCAGGGATCAAACAAAGTGAAAGAAAACTGGAGACAAAACAATAACTAACTATAATAAAACTCAACATTCAATCAAAAATGACCCATACACAGTGGGAGGGTGTCTTTCATGCTTGCGGTCAGTCTGAGAAGCAAAAGATAGTCTTTTGTTCTTCTGTTTATCATGGCAGCCATATTTTTGTCCATCTCAAACCCCTTTTCCACCAATAGAAAAATAACAGCAACATACACATAAGCACTAGCTACGGCACAAGGGAAAAAGACAAATAAAGCCATAACGTCTAAAAGAGACACAAATCTACTACTCCAAACTAGGCCGGATTGTTCCAAGTTGCCCAGTAAAACCCCACAAATCCATAAACTGTGTGATGCAACACTTCAGATTAATATGAAACTGAATGAACAGGATTATCAAACACAAGTATAAGAAATGTAGGACAAATCAAACAGATCTATTTGCATTCAATGAGTGAGGTCAGAGTATCCTCAAGGCAACTTGGAATGAGCCCCGACAGCCACCACAGACGCACGACACCACTACTGAACAGCCAATCAGGATCGACTAACCGTGGGAGGCGTGGCTGCCAAACTTTCCATTTCTTCATGTGTGACCCAAACGTTTCCTGTGGTCTGATCATTTGACACCCACCAATCACAAGTGAGAGAAAAAAATGGTGATGGATGCACAGAGAGTGATGGAGGAAAGAAAGAAAAAGTGGAATAGAAAGAGAATCCAGAAGAGTTTGTTGATTTAATGTTAGCAAAATGAATTAAGCAAAACATCTGAAGCAACTTGATTCCATCATTAGTACATGTAAGTTAAGTTAATCAAAAGACAGCCTCATATACAATTAGATGAGAAAAGTTAGAAAGAAGTGAAAGGAATCACTAGATTTTACAAAATGCAAACTGTGGTTTTGTATCGGCACTTAGGTGAAAAACAGCTTTGTGTGTATGTATGTGTGCTTGATGCGATGCTGAAGTTATCTTCTGATTTGTAGCTTCCAAAAGGGGAAAGTTAAGGGAAGCTCAACTTCCAGCCCTGATGGACCAGTTCTCCATTTTTTCCCCCACCTCTTAATGCTGTAAAAGTACATTAGGTGTTTTAGGTAAAGCCTGAGTGCAGTCTTAAACCCACTAGGTGTGTCAAATTAGGGCTTCACAGGATATCGATACTGTTTTGTATAAGATATAAGAGATGGCCATATTTGTTATATCGATATTTCCTAGTATGTCCCACCATCTACATGCAGGAGAGAAAGGTGCAGCTGATCAGCTGCTCTCTTTTTCTCTACACACTAATTGATGTGTGCGCACACAGACACACACAGTAGCAACTTTCACCACTTTCCCCAAACTCAGTCAACAAAAAACAAAACCAACAGCAAATCAAAAAAGGAAGATTTTACTGCTTTTCCCCCACATCAGATCAAAAATCACTATACTTAAGTGTGGATGAGATTATTCAAGCAAGATTGAAGATGTGAAAACAGTTTCTGATTTGTGAGACCTTTATTCTATTTGTGAAAATACCAAAATTGGAGATTTCACTACTTTTTTCAGACTACACCGTATCAGATCAAACACCACAACACTTAAGACTGGTGCAACCTGGACTAATAGAATAAGATATCACAAATCAAAAATTGTGTTTTAAATTACCTTTAGCTTCTCTAGGATAATAGAGGTTTGACTTGTCTAACTGAACTGGACCTGGTCTGATAATTGATTTTTCAAAAATAGACTAAAGTTCATATACATTTGAAAGTGGGTTTCAGACAGTATTCAGGCTTTACCTAAAATGCTTAACGGGCTTTTAGAGCATTAAGAGGTGCGAAAAAACAAACAGAACTGGTC
>JAPQRN010000018.1:18609921-18638551 GCA_037367275.1 Coranthus polyacanthus
ACACACACACACACACACACACAGTCTGCAAAGTCCTTATCACAATCACTCACAGGGGAGTGCTGTATTTGAAGTGCCCAGTATTGATTTACACATACAGCCTATGAATAAGTAAAGATGTAAAAGGAAGTGAAGAAGCAGGCTGCACCCACTAAGAGAGGGAAGGCAGGAAGCTGTAGAGAGATGTGCAGGTACCTGAAAGTAAGGTGCATAACTATAGGCTTGAGGGGGGGGACTGAAGCCAGTTGCACCATAGGGCAGGTAAGTTACTGTCTGCTGGGAGAGGGAGCTCTGGATGATGTAGGGGTCATAGCAATATTGCTACAGGCAGGAGGGCAGTTACATACACACATGGTTACATACTCTCATAAATACACACACAAAATGTTAGTGTACTAATCTAACTGCGGAGAGACTGCAGTGAAAAAACAAAATCAATGTAAATGAAAAGGCAAAGAGGATTAAAACCTATGAACAGAACTTTTAATCCTAAACTACAAGACAAAGCAACAACAATAAAAACATGGCACCATGACTGATTTGATTACTGTAATGACAGAAACCAATACCCGTATTTTCTTTAGTCATACCTTCGGGTCGACCTGTTATTGGATCCTACATTTTCTTCCTAACATTTTTATGTTTTATATTTAAAGTTCTTTTTCAACAAAATTTAATGTAGGAGTTAATGTTATTCTAAATTTTGACAACAAGATTTCTATTTTTACTGCAAATGCATATCAGTTCCAAATATTGATTATGGTCTCATTGCTTACCAATAATCCACATCGACCCTGAAAAAAAACATATCAGTCGACCCCTAGTCATATTGTAACTGCATTAAATACATTTTGAAAATGAAGTAGTCATTCTTTCCTGTTTTGATTAATGTTATATGGTCCTATTGAGAAAACAAATCAAAGTAGAGGAAGTGTTACCAAGGTCATAACCCCCATGCGGTCCAGTTCTCTGTTGGGGCTGCGGGGAATGCGTCTAGGAGTAGAGTTTCCAGAGCCAGGAGGAGAGCCGCCCAATGAGGAGCCTGCACACAGCGACGGAGGGATGGAGCTCATTGAGCGGAAACGGCCTCCCAGGCTGTCACCGCTACCCACTCGACACTCGATCTCCTCTGCCCGAATGGCTGTGCTCTCCTTCTCTTCTTGGATCATTCTGCGATACAAACAAGTAGAGTATATGTTCAAATATTACACAATCACCACTGTGTTGTTTTGATGGGAAAAAATGCATCTAATATATAGGGAGGCTAAAGGGCCATCCACAACAAGAATGATAATTAAAGTTTTTTCTTTTTTTTTTTCAGTCAGAATATGTCTGAATTCACAGGGTTCAACGCATCATCAAAATAATATTACACAGCACTTGATTTAGCCTGTATTTATTTATTTTTATTAATAAGAATATGAACAATAAGAATAAGATGACAGTTGTGCGGCACAGCCGTGTTGTGTGTCTTTCAGCACCGTTAAGTTGAACAGATGCTGCTTATTTCAATACATCCACTGTATTGATGATAGAATTGATGATAGTCTACTGTACTAACAATTATGTTTTTATTATATTCTGTCATTGTGTATTACATTTGGGCTAAATGCATGTCCCTTACTAAGCAATAAAGAGCAGGAGGGACAGTGAAGGCAGAGTGGAGTGGCAGTTTTCTGATGGTGTTGTGGATTATACTTTTGTCAACCTTTGAGATCCCCAGTAACATCTAGTGTTGAAATATTTTGTATTACATTATATTTTTGTATGAGGGAATAAACCCCATTTTTTTCCTCTTCTGTGTTGTGAGCTTTGTAGATAAAAGGTAAGATACATGATAACTTCAAGTTTGCGCTCTGCACTGAGTTTGTATCCTACAACAGGTGATCAGTATTCATTTTGGGGATCTGACACAGCTGGAGCATGTAGCACAGGCTTGGCACTACTGTTACTATCTTAATACTGTTACTATCGTAGTGCCGATGCTCACAACATAATCATTATAGTTATAGTGGTTGTTCTTGGTGTGGACAGGCCTTAAATCACAAGCAGCTGCTTATGTGAGCTGATTCAAGTGGTACCTGATTTCATTGTTGATCGCATCCAGCTGCTCCTGCAGCATTAAGGCGAGGGTCTGTGCATCAGCCTGGCCACCAGGGGACAGCAGGTCCACCGAGCTGAAGATCGTCTCCCGGTCCTCTTCCAGGTCTGAGGCGTCCATGTCGCTCTCAAAAGCCTGGGCCACATTTGCCAAGACATTGGCCTGTTGCATGCGCTCCCACTCCTGCTCATTTAGAGTCTGCACCTGGATGAATGGAAGAGGTAGAAATGAGAAAGGAGGAAGCGAGAAACATACAAATAGGAAAGAAGTTTATGATTAAAATAGGTACTGATTTCAGAAGTTGAATTTCATTGGAAGAAGAAGGCACTGCACTACAAGCCGAACAACTGTCATTATTATTTCCACCACACTGACTTACATGTCGCTGATGTCCAGAGAGGAAGCAAACAGAGAGATAGAGAGGAAGAAAACGATCAGAAATACCACAAATAGCACATTAGACTTGGACAGGTAGAAGAATGAAAAAGACACATAATACAAGTAAATAAAGCTCCATGAAAGAACAGGAAACTAAAATACAATAAATGTGATTATTTTAAAACAGTTAAATCTGGATGCACATGATGCATTCACTGTTAGCACTTTCTCTCTTGATTCAGTAATGCCTTTTTGTATTTATGAAACTGATTGTGTAGCATTAAATGAACATGTTAGCTTTCATATCAGTGTATTCTGTAAACACATAAGCCAACAGGGATGGACTGGGTGCTCACTTTGGATGGCTCATCCCTCAACGCTGCCACCCTTCCCTTCTGGGGCCGTCTCAGGACAAGAGCACTGCCATAGTGGTCTGAGTTACTGTCCATCATCGAGGAAGCAGATACTGGGTACCTGAAATCTGGAGTGCTGCCCAGCTGAGACCGTCTAAAAATTTGAAAATTAAAAAAAATCAGAAACATATATATAGACAGAAATCAGAAGCATTACAAGAAGCCAGAGGTGGAAGATATAAACTCAACAGGTTTACTATCTTACCCATGTAGTAGAGAGTTACTCCTGCTTCTACCCTGTTCATTCTCTGCCCTCATAGTCTCAATCTGGATTAGGAGCTGCTCCTAAAGGAGGGGAAATTTCCGTACATCTTTGTCATAAGGTGGGAAAAAAGCTTGGTAGCATTGCATTTAAAAAAAACAAAAAACAAAAAAAAAAAAAAACGGTAAAATAATTAAAGCTCAACTTTCTAAAAAACAAAACATCTTTATAGCCTGCTTAACTGTAAATCCAAGTAATGATTTCTTACCTTCTCGTGGTGAGACTCCTCAATCAACTTCTTGGTGTGCTCTAGTTCTCTTATGAGGGCATTCTGAGGAGAGACAGGAACACCGCATACATGACGACTTTGTAATGTAGTCATTGGGTAAAAATTGATAAAAAACAAGGGTCAAACTGAAGTATTTTTGGATGGTTCAGAACAATTACACAAAATTATGGCAGGCTATCATCTGCCATTAAATGGGAAGAGGCCAAGACAAAGTTTTTAATAGAAATATGGTCCAACAAAGTTAACTTAAATAAAGATTATATGTTATTATGGCTTGCAAATGTCTGCTAAACAATTTTAGTTTTTACAGTTTTTATATGCTGTGAGTAAATGATTGTTTCATACTCACTCAGTTGTCTGACAACAAAAACAGAAAATTAAGTAAATGACAACAGCTTTATAGTGCATTTAGCTGTATTAAAATACAGTGCATTTTTTATAATTAATGACCATTCATAAATTCAAAAACCTGACCAAATCGTCAGTAGAGGACGACAGAGAGAATATGAGAGGACAGGAGAGACACTGCTGCAGTAATGCCACACTAATAATTTTTGTTGAAAAAAAATCATATTGGGATTATTGTGGGCAAAACACAATTCAATTGTGTGTGTCCAATTTCTGCAATTAGATCACCCTAAATCCTCCTATAACTGAACCTTTAAATTGCATATATATATATTTATATAATTGCACAGGTTGATATTGCGGTAGTGATCACGATTCAATTAACTGTGCAGGCCGAAATAATATTACAGCTGCAATGAAATTACTCTGCATTAATTTTTCTACATTCAAATAAAAAAAAGTCCACCAAATCATAGGGAGACTGGTTTCTGTTGTCAGACAGCTGAATGAGTGTGAAAGTAATGTACTCAAGGCATACAGAGACTGCATGTTAACCAGTAGCCACTTCTAAGTCGTGATGAATATCTTTATTTTATAACCATGCTGTCATCTGACAAAATAGCAGATGGTAACAATCCTAATCTTCAGATAATAGTTGACTACTTCCCAGCAACATTCAAGTAGTATTTTTGCTTGTAATGCCCATCCATAACATATACTGTATATGCACCTTATCCTCAAGAGCAGACATCCTCTCTTTGAGGTGGAGCTGGAGCCTCTCATTGGACTCTGACAGGAGCTTGTCCACTGTCTCAGACAGACGCTTGTTGTGCTCCTCGTTCATCTTTTCTCGCTGCCGAGCCTACACCATCAAAAATATGCAGTTTTGACAATTTACACGTCTGAAGTGATGAAAATCTGAGGTGTAAATCTAGTAAAGGACAAAACATTCATATTTCCCCTCCATCCCACTTTCTCACCCTGAGCAGTTCCTGGTTTTTCTCCTCCAGCTGGGCCTCCATCTGCCTCAGTCTCTCCTCCACATTGCCATGACGTTCTTCTGCCTGATGAAGCAGGACATGGATAAAAGGTAAATCAAAATTTAACCCTTCTGTAGTATCATTTCAGGGTTCAGAGGAATAATTCCTCTCTGAATGAATGCAAATGTGTCTAGCTTTGTTCTTCCCTTTGGAGTGCTTTGACATGAATCATGGTAGAACTGAATAACGCTGACTGAGCTTGGCATGTTGAGGTTATGGGGACAAAGCTCAGGTCCTTTAAAAGAATTGGGGCCACCCACAATAAAGGAAGCATCATTTTAAGTCCATTTACAGCTATGCCATGCACCAGTTGTATCAGAAGAGGACAGCAAAGCAGCACAACCCACAGAAAGACTACAATAAACAAATACAGCAATGAACACTTCCCTTTCACGGAGCTATGAAAACAAACTGAACAAACAGGGTTCTACAAAGGTGAGGGGTATGTTTAAGTACATAAGGATTACTGGCTCAAGAAGCAACATTGGAATTTACTATTTTATTCCCAATTAAGCACCTCAAGAAATATAAACTAGCACACAGATCGTATTTACAAAATACTGCATTTATAGAGCCAAACTTTTTTTGTTTTGTTTGCGAGACAGGCTGTTCCAGTTTTTGAGTTGCTCTAATGGGCAGGGTCCTGAAAAAGTCTTTGAGCAAATCAGTTGGCACTTCCTGTTTGTGTTAGATACCAAACAGTTGGGTTTTGTGCGTATGGGGAAAAAACAGCACAAAAAAAACAAAAGTTACCAGCACAAAATACTAAGCAACACATAAGCACAGAAAGCACAAAGCAGCCTACAGAGGCAGCTTTTGAGTCTAAAAGGATACCATGGGATAGATTTAGCCTGGAACTGTATTTAACCAGGTCTTTTTCTTGAAAAGGCTAAAGGCACTGTAATTAATGGACTTATAGTGAGAAGAGATTGGGAAAGAAAATTAATCAAACACATTTTTTTGCTTGAGTAATTCTGGAAATATAGAGATCACCTCCGTTTTCACTTGACCTGGTTAAGTTCATTAACAGAACAAACAGTCTTCCAATATCGAGTAGGACTTGGGTTTAGGATTGTGAGTGCAGCTGATCTACCTTTTTCTGGGTCTTAGCGCCTTTAGTGCCACACAGAACACACTAGGGAATTGAGAAGGAGGATGTAGGAGCAGCATGAAACCACACAAAAACAAGAGCATGACAGAAAGACACATTGAAAGGAGATAATATAATGTGAGCACAATTAAATATATTGGTTGATGTTAGAAAACAGCATTACAGACTTAAATTGAATTATTTTAAATATCTTTGAGATCATTTTAACCAAATGTAAGACTGTTTTTTAGACAAATAATCTGTTTTTTGTTTTTCATTCAAACATTGCAGGTAAATATACAGGTAGTATATGTGGTCCTGTGCAGCAGTAGGTTTTTCTGTAGGAAAATGATTATCAGAGTGACTTAGGTAAACCTACGTTTTGGCTACAGGTAAGTGGAAGTATAGTAAAAAAGACAGTATTAGGTTCAGTGATAGGTTTAAACCTACAGTATATAGCATTTCTTGATTTAAATATCTAAAATGGCCTGGCCTTTCTTGACTTGTGTACTTACATTATATGAAATATTTCAAATAATGTTTAAATTCAGAAAAACTCATCATTTATCAATTGTAACAGCATGTTTCATTTGGTCTCCTGTCGATGGTGTCATATCCCTAAACTAACATTAACGTTGAATGTTATTTGTAGCTTTTTCACTAGAATGAAATTAGATAACGGTGAATATATGTTACTGAAAAAGATGTGAATCAAACTGTAGCTCTTTTATCGAGTTACCTCGTCCTGAAAAGCTCTGAGTGAAGATGTTCAGTCATGCAGTGTATATGTTTAGAGCCTTTATTGTGAAAGGTAATAATGGAAGTGGTGCAAAGCTGAGCAATTTAAGTCTTTTACTATTGTTTTGATAGAGAGTGACAGAAAATAATTTCTGTGCATCTAAAGCTTTGTAACATCAGAAATGTGGACTTTCATACTAAGGAGTGTGACCCAACATGTTTGGGTTTTCTTCTGGAAAAGATCATGTGACAGGGGTGCAACAAATCAGGGAAGGATACATAGTTACTGATATCATCCAATAAGAATGTAGGTGTTTGCATCATTGTTTAGAAAAGTCTGCATTTTAAGGATCCTAAAACACTGTAGGTGTAAACACAGAAACAAGGATGTATTAGTGTGGACATAGCTTAAGACATTTAAGACTAACCCTTAAGGAGCTGTAGAAAACCTGAGAGAATGTAGGGAGGATTGTTTCATTGGAGGATTTCAAGGACAGAATGAACTGATAATGAACTAACTGTTCTGCAAAATCCCCTAAATGGAGGGGAGGGAAAAAGATAAAATTTATGTTAAGCCTAGAAGCAACATGGAGGTAATATTAAAAATGCAACTCTTTCCAAATCTACAGAACTGTCTTTTTACCATGGCCTATATAATATTAATAAGAAGAATAACAATAATAATGTGGCTTCAGTCAAACAGGAAATGAGTCAGACTCATTAAAAATGTGAGGAGTGTGCTGGGGGTGGGGGTGTTAAATGGGTTAAAAAGACAAAAGTTTACATTTAATAAACTAATAGAAAAGAAAGGACATAGTTTTCAATGTGTCAAAAGAAGTGAATAGTTATGTTTCAAACCAAATGTTACAGATTTAATGTAAGGCTGTTGCCTTCTCTTATATTCTACAGCAGGAGGTCACACATTTCTGCTTTAATGTGAGCTGCTTCCAATACTAATAAGGAGCTAACCTCAGCAGCAGTATGTGTCCAAGACAAAGGCCCAAACTATAAATGGATAAAGACACCAGTCAAAGCTCTAAAAATAGGTCCCTGTGGATATTTGCAGCCACATAAACAATGGCTTCCTCAGTAGCTTCCTCAGGGAGCTCCTACATGTTGATGTAAAGAAGCTAAGCAGTCCCAGTTACTTCATGTGCTGATACCTACTGTATATTTCTGGTTAGAATTATTATACAGTGTTAAAATGAACAAATCAACCATGAAGAAAGCATGTTAAATGGTAGGTAAGAGCTACACAGAGATGGTGACATGTACTGATACCTTTGTAAGGGCAGCTACCCTCTGGGCGAGCTCAGCTTCCACCTCAGGCAGAGTCTCTGCCTTGCGGATGGTCTGCTGCAGCTTCTGCTCAGCCAGCTCCAGCTTCTCCTGAAGCTGACGATTTCTGTCCTCAGTCTACAACAAACAAACCGAGAGCAAACAGTTATTAGCGAGGTTGATGAGGACCCGTCTGGGCAACATCCTGGCCTCAGGGTTTGCTTTCAATTCCATGAGGTGAAGAGAGCACCAAGGGACAAATCTAAGTCAAGAACAAGAAAAGGAGAGTGAAAGAGAAAGACAAAGGGAGTGAGGGAGAGGGGATGGGGTTGGCAGGAAGTGAGGAAGAGAGCATTCAGAATGATACAAAGACAGACAACCCATATGAAAAGAGGACTGAAACATCTCCATCTCAGTGAGTTCATGTAAAGAAATAAGGCAGTGTCTTTGAAGCATCCCATTGAGTGCCTGCTGCGCTGCTCAGTGTATGAGCGCAACAGGAATTCATTAGCAAGGGTTTGAATATTGCCAGAGAGAACTGCAGGCAATTCCTGCTGACTGTTAATACTGAGACTCAAAACTCCAAAATCAACACTTGCTTCCATCTACATCAACAAAATATAGAGCCAGTTTTACTCATGTGTTTTATGAGCACATTGCTTGTGGTAAAAACGTAGTGTTGGGGTTTAACTTAGACTCACAGTGTAAAGTTAGCATTAGAAAAGTGTGGTTTTGGATGGTCTTATTGCATATGTTTTTGTTGGAGTTTCCCTTTCACAGTGGAAAATCTAGGAGGAGGTTATTTATTTAAATGATGCATACAAAATGATTTACTAAGGTTTGCGGTAGTGTATTTACTGTGATATTATTATATAGTATTCACTGTTTACATGATTATTTTATGCCAAAAAACCCATTTTGACATGGATGCAATAGTTGTGCTACCAAGTCAAGTCAATCTGTTCTTGGTAGACTGACGTGGTCAGTACTGAAATGAACTGGTTGCACCTTTTCCTAATTTTTGCATTGTACTGCAGAACTGACCACCCCTGCCTGTGCCATTTTTTGGATTGCTGCCTCATTCAAATTTGCAAATTGTAAATCTGACTCATAGTGTTACAACATGTGAGTTTTGATTGATATTACTAGTTACTAGAGAGATCTAAACCAATCAGAAAGAAGTCTGACTCCTACTCTGCAATCACATTCATGGTGTTTAAACTATGCATGTAAACTGCATTTTTCAACAAGTTGCACTCACACACACTGATGGACTCACTTGTCTAAAGAGGGAATCCTTGTTGGCCACTTCATTCTCCAACTTGTCATTGAGGTCATGGACCGAGGTAGCCTCCCGCTGAGCTGCTAGGTAGCGTTTCTCTAGAGTGGTAATCCTCTCCTCCATGTCTTCCTTCTGGGCCATTGACTGCACAGACATTATTGAATCTGAAATTAACATCGTTGTGGCCTTGACAATAATATCCTTTCCTTTGGACTTTTATTATCACGAGCCATCTGAAAATGGCTGTTAGAAACATTTTCTAATGGCCTTGAATCAGCACATCATGGAAAACTGAATGTCTTCGTACATTTTATGTCTTAAAGAAATCAACTTATTTTTGCTTCAAGTTTGGAATAGGACACAGTCTGAATAGAAGGTGGACCACCGTACCTCTCTCAGGTCTCTCTGCAGTCGCGTGTTCATGTCTTCAGATTTAATGAGGTCCTTCCGAGCTGTATCTAGGTCCTCCTCAAGTTCATTGATACGTGATGCCATAGCAGCCATGCGCTCCTTCATCTGGCCCAAGTCAGCTGTCTGACGATCCACAACCTCCTGAAGCTCACCCACCTTCCCAAGTCCAGGACCCAACTCCTCCTCCTGACTGAGTGAACCGTCTGAAGACCGCTGTACATAATTTCAAATCGGCATTTTAATAAGCGCTCAAAGCACCAAATAAAATTGCTAGAAATACCGAGTATATGATCAAGTAGAGGATCTCAATTAGGGCTGGGCCCAAAAATATGATCACAATATTTTTTCCATATCGATCACTATTGATATTTTTCACTAAAGGTGCTCTGATGAGGAATTTTGGGGTTGATCAGTAGAAGCTGCATCGCCAATATGGATCACCAATCACAGGGTCTATTTGAAGAATTCTATTTATCGCGTAACATGACATAAATGTAAAATATCAATATTATTTTTTGTAATGTTAACAGCAATTAACATAAGTGACTGAACATAAGTTATAATAGTATAAGTATTCGTTATGAATTCACTGAATTACAAATAAGCACAAACAACTTGTTTCTTTTCTCCTCTAGGGTTTTACATGTCATTACTATATATGTGATGTTCAGTAACCTCACCTTGCCATTAGTGCTTGGTGTGGTGTCAGAGTTGTGGTTGACTTCACTGGTTCCGTCTGCCAGCCCCCTCTTCTGGCTGCTCTGTTCCCTGAGGTAAGCCAACTAGAGAAACACCAGTTTGTTAACACCAACATCAGAAAATCTTATGGTTAACCACCAACCATGCACAAAGCTAGTTTGCAACCTTTTATCGCATGTGAGGTTTTATTTTCTTTTCACTTAAAAAAAGCACTGTGTGTGTGTATGTGGGTTCTTGTGCACACAAGAAGCAGATGAAAATATAGTTGTGTGCCCCTTGGAGTTCAAACCACAACCACACTGGCTGCATACTCACATCATGAATAAAGTTTCACAGAGAAATCCTCAATGCCAAGTGACAAAACAGAAGAGAAAAGGCAAAAAGCCTCGCCTAAGGACGTAACTTTTCTCATAAATGCAGAGTGGTAAGTCCTTGATTTTTGTGTGTAAGTGTGTGTGTGGTTCCAGGCTTATTCCCAGGAACAAAAGGTGACTGTAGCATGAAGCGCTGTCGCATTAAGCAGAGAGGAAATCTAGGACACTTCCTCAGCATCCCCTGGGTCTTCTGTCAATCTCATTCAATACAAAATTGGGCCATACTCTTCCTTCCATTGCATGCATGTGTATGTGTGTGCATAAGAGCTGTGATCCTTTTTATGTTCTTTCATTAAGTATGAAAACATGTTTTAGTACAGGACAGACATCTTTAAAATAGGTAATTAAAAAAAATTATGATATGATGACAATGTTATCTGATAAAATTCAATTTAGTGTCATGATTGTTGTGTGTTGTGAGGGTTGTGTTGGCCTGTTATCACATCTGCTTTTTAAAGGTCAGTGGTGTATTTTTCTGGCAGCAATTGTGTCAAAGGCTGCCAAACTTGTATAAGATAAAAGCATACCAAACTTTATCTTTTTACACTGTTTACACTTCAGATTGTCAAGATGGCATTTCAGGCTGTCTCTACTCAGTTTATGCTGACATAGGAACATCAAAACACAACATTCAATGTAATGGGTCAAAAGTTACATGTTAAGAAGTATCAATAACTAGGTGCAAAAAGCAAAGCATGAGTAGAAGAAAACATGTCTGTTATTCAAATTATGTTGAATTACTTTATGTTGACTTACTTCTTTGTGTGAGATGGTAAGCTGCTCTTCTAAGGCGCTGCATCTTTCCAAGGCAACACGCAGTCTCTCTCTTACCTAGAAAAAGTGACACAATAAAGATAAACCTAAATGAAAATCGACAACTTTACGGTTTACAAAAGGTTGTACAAAGAGACAGAATCTTACCTTCTCATCGAGGGCTTTATGGTGTTCAAAGAGTGACTTAAGGGCTTTGAGGACCTCCACTTCACTTGAGACTCCGGCTGGAGACTGAGCCTGTCTCTTCACTACTGTCATCCTTAGACTACGCTCATGGCGAGACACCAGACACTCCAGGTGTTCTAACAGCAACTGGACACACAATACACACAGTTATGGCCTACGACTTGTATTTGGTGGAGCTGTAGCTATATTACTGTTGGACTGTAATCCATAAACAAGCGAGAAGCGTGTCCTGACAGTTAAACTGTCAATACATTTTGCTTGTAGTTGCTTCACAAATTCCTAATTCTACTTGTGTTTAGTCTAAGTTTATCATCATAATACAGTGGAAACCAGTTATAGTGATCATGTCTGTCTGGGACAAATTGACCACTATAAGCAGATGACTGTTATAACTGAATCTTTCATTGTCAGCCGTCTGTCTTATTAGTGATAATGAGGTTTATTTACCTTGAGCTGTTGGTAGTGGTAAATGTAAATCGATATTTTGGTATCGTTATATTACACATGTATGTTGTTCTAACTGCAAGACATACCAGATACTGTATCCCCGATTCCCACTCAGCTGCTCATAGTTATGGTTCAACTAATACGACATGAACGAACACAGCTGTGATCATTAATTTGATAGATAAGCTTATCTCAAGTAGTCCCTACTGTATCTCAGAAATAGACAAAAACAAGGGATAGAGAGTGCTACAGGAAACACATGATAGTGAGCGAGAGTATCAAGTAATGACAGACTCACTGAGCTGTCTGCAAGCAGCTGAAATATTCTTGATGATTGAGCAACATGTGACAATGGTTTGCATTAAGGGAGAGAAACTGATTTGTCAGCCAATACTGTGGCAACCACGTACAGCAAAACATAAACAGTTTTGAGAGATATTACTAGTCAACCAAAGTTACCTTATAACGAGATGAATGAGAGGAATGTTGTGACAGTGTTCTGTATTACATATGAGGAGATAATACTTTTTAGTTGTAGTTTGATTATTATTGTATTTGCATGTTCTACTAACCCGAGTGTTGTTCCTCTCAGCCTTCAGCTCTGCAATCTCCTCTTCTTTCTCCAGAAGGTGCTCCCGGCACACATTTACCTCCTTTGTTAGTGCAGCAAACTCCTAGAATTGAGCAAATACAGTAACATGCTAACATGCACAGTAACAGCTACTTACTCCACTGGTTTTGAAGTACAACTGCAGAGTTAACATAAAATAAGGCAATGAAACAATATAATGTCTGTTAAAGGTGCATGCCTGTTCAAAAACTTCTAACACCACTACCAGCCTTCCTGAGCTATAGGAAGAGAAAAAAAACCCAAAAAACTATGCTGACATTTCTCTACCACTCTCATGGTAACGAAACAAGATCTCATATTAACCCAATAGATGGTGTTTCCTCTCTTTAAATAACTCTTATTTGTGAAATTCAAATATTAATTTTTAATTTAATTAATTAATCATGAGTCGCTTGTAGCATTAATGCCAGGCCAGCGAGTCAGTTTATAGTGATTCTTTATAGCAAGTCTGTTAGCACTAAAAGTGTTCAGTTTGTGCACTTCAACCTGCAGGAGTTTGTGTGCTTTGCTTCCGGTGAGAAAATAAAGGCATCACCACTGAAAATAAGTTCAGGGTGTACCCCACTGACTTTACTGCAGAAATGAACAAAGACAAAGACAAAAATTATAGATGATAAGGTCATCAAGTGTGAAAAGTGCAAAATGTCAGAGAAAAAGATTCTGAGAGGATTTAACTGTCACTCATGCAGCTGCAGATGTCTGAACAGTCAGCCTGTTTTTACCAAAGTCACTTTGTACAGTTAAGAAAATGTGAACAATTACTTGGGGACCTAGTTTATATAAATGCAAGCAAAATATGAAAACACATGCCTGCCATTTCATGAACACACTTGTTCTAATAAACATTACTTTATTCTCTCAGCTTTTTTTGCTTCTATTCAAACATGTGCAGTTGTGCACACTTGCCCATACAGACACATACACACATTGCTTTTAGGGATTAAATGCTTGGTTGGTCTCAAAGAATGTGCCATCCTGATTTTTTGCCCTGTAGCACATGCACCCTGAGTGCTGAGGCCTCCTTACTACTGTTCTGAGAGTGCTAGATGTGCGCGCAGGGGCTGGGGGGTGGTGGGGGTTGCTGGAACTGATCGTTCTTTTCAGTCACTACCACAACTATTCTCTCTTCCCTTCAGCCCAGCCTCTGAGCTTTTCCAGTGACTGGCACAGATTCTGCTGCACTGAAGGAGTAAGACAAAGTTTGCTATTGGCTCTGACCTGGGCCTCTGCTCTCTGTTAGCCAATGAGAGGATATAAGAGGCAGGCACAGGGGTAATTACAGAGTGGCTGACTTCCTACATTCCAGAGCAAGATGCTGGTTGAGTTGTACAGCAACCTTTCAAATGCCTTGATTCTCCATTTCTGCGTTTCTCTGACTTTGCTCATCATTGACACAAATAAAAATATAATATGTGTTGAGTAGAAACAAATCGGGGAGTCGGGCAGATGCTTGTATCCTATAATGCAAGCTGTAATGTTTTGCATTACAGAACTGTAGGTTAATGATTTCAGACTAGGAAAATTCAGGCCATAGAAAAGCTTCACAGGAAGGACATTATCGATCCAAGCCAGTGTGCTGAATAGACAGTGTGGAAAAACTCAAATTAGGAAGAAAGGAGAGTTAACACAGAAATCTTTGCATGTCAACTATTAGTTAAAAATCGACAGTGTTTTTGAGAATTGATGCAGTATCACAGAAGTAGTGCTGACCAATAAATCACATTTTCATTATTATCGTGATATTAATATGTACAAACACATTGCAAAAGACTGCCTGAAATGTAAGGAATAATTAAAAACTTATTTACATTACTTTACTTATTTACAACAGTCAATTCCTCAGATTGTGACCCCACATTACAGAATATCCAAATGTCAGAGACATAACAGAAGCCAAAACTTGGCTCAAGGACAATAAAATAATAAAATTTTCCATTTCAAAATTCCAGACTTCTCAGCTGATTTTTCAGACCATATTTGACATTAGAGTACAAATATCTAGATATTTATAGTGTAAATAAATGGTTTTAAAATCCAACTGGTAACATGTATGTTACATTGTGACTATGTGTGCGGTTATATTACCAAATTGCTTGAAGAGTGTAGCTAGGTACTGCAGCTTATGCCCCTGGTGTTCAGATGCATGCCACACTTCCTGCTATGCTTTTGACAGCATAAAGCTCACTCTGACCCTCGCTTTCTTACACAGTGGTAAACACTTTGCCTGTGTTGATGCCTGCTCGCCATGAAAAACACAGCTGTAGGAACTAATTATTTTTGGAAATTCTTAATTCTACAATTTAGAAAAAGAATAGGACCAATAGTCTGGAAACATCTATATTTTTATATAATGCTATTTTTTCTGTAATTTAAGACAACGTGAAATGATTAAAATCAAATTCCATACTTTTACAGACTGCATAAGGAACCCCAAGTATAGAGTGTATATGTCAAAACTGGTATTGAAGCATGATTCCATGTCATCCTGCTGCAGTGTAAACTGGTGTCTGGCTCAGTGAGTGCAGATGAGTGGCATGCTGGTGAGAAGTAGACTGAGCTGCACTGTAAGCCTTAGAACAGGGGAGGGGATTAAGGGGGGGTACATGAATATGTGTGCCAACCTATTAAAGGAACAGTGCTCCAAAACATGGAACTTATTCAGGCATAAACATACTACCATATCCTTTTTGGCATACAGGTTTGATGGAAAAACTACATCACAGCACAATACTGAAGATGTGAATGGTCAGATTTCAAAAACATCATCAGCTTCTATACCAATGAGATACTCAGCTGACACTGCTGTCTACATTATCACACACCTATGAAATATGCCTGGTGTGAAGCAAATGAGGAAAACCATCTGCAAGTGGCAAACTAGAATAGCAGTGAATGTCATTTAGTGTTCATAATGTCTATCAAGACACTTAAATACTTCATTTTCTGTGTTAGAGACAGGTGACAGAGGTGTCTGTGTGAGTGCTTTGCTCAGAGTTTTGTCTCTCAGACATAACTGCACCACACTATGAGTAGTGCAGTAAGAGAAGAACAGAATGAACCAGAGTTGCTTCATTTTTATATTGTTCCGGTAGCGAATATTGCTGTTATTGGCTGGAGGTACAAACTCAGTGCCAGGTCCACACACCTAGAAACATCTCGAACACAGCAAAACAAGAGGAAAATAGAAAATACAGGCAGAGAGCAGGGTTTCTGCAGGTAAATACACCATTATACACTGACAGAGGATCAGGAGTGATAATTGAGTAGTATTATTTTTGTACAGGTCTATATTTATTTTAGGAAAATGTTACACACTTTGCCTTTCTGTTAGCACCTATCTTGTAGGTGCACTATAAAATGGATTACACCGTGCGAATAAGGCTGGGGGAAAAATTGTTTCCTTTCCAACACCTTGCAGTCGTCAGCCTGGAAGTGAGATCGGAACCACCAAGCCTGCCTCCTACATAATGACTTTAGCCGTTCTTAAAAGCTTAAAGCGTGTGCTGAAATCTGACACTGTGCAGAGGGCATCTGTTCTCCTAGAGGAGGACTCACTGTCAAAAACTAATTAGACACCACAATGGTTCCTATTCAGAGCTGCTTAGTCTGCTGGTCAAACACACACAGACCCAAGAAAAAGTCAATCCAAAGGAGCTGACCGAATTCTAGGTCTATGCCACCTCTCTCACCAAAAATAAATGTGATGCCATTTCCTATTCAGAACCCATTTTTGACACCCAACCATGTGGAGATACCATACATTTCATAAACTTACTCCATTATTTTGTGACTTTCCAGTTTGCATTAACTAAGGCTGGGAATCATTCAAAAATGTTCAATACCGGCACTGATACCGTGGCATCAATTCTGGTTCGTAAACAATACTTTTTGACATCAATTTTTCATTTTAATGAGAGGAAAATTACATTATAGCACAATTCTTTGTTTTTGTATTATTGACCATTATGAGGTTTAACTAAAGTTAACTTTAGTTTCATGTTTCGGAACCCTTACATTTTTCCATAAATAAACCTATTTATCTCAACTTCAAGTTTTCTCTTAATATATCTTTAATAAAAATGTATAGAAGCCATCCTTAGGTATTAAAATTTGGTATCAATTGACAAAGCATTCCTGATACTCAATTGTATATAAGCAAATCAAATCGTGTTTGATCTTGAAATATAAGGAACGTACCAATTAATGGCACAATGGCTCATTATTAAGTTATGACACAAATTTGTCAATGACAGTATAGCCATGTGATTGTTAAAACGCTGAACTTCAAATTTCTCTTCAAATTTCATCTTCATGTCACAGATTTCCTTTAGCGCGCAGTGTAATCATGTTATCAGCTACAGGAAATGTCATTTGCCAAAGAAAATATATATGTATATAGAGGTAAGTGTAAGCAATCAAACTGCAATAAGCTTTGAATGTAGCAATTTCAGCTTCTACTTTCACAAAAAAAACACAGATCTGAGGAACTAAAGAGAGCATCTGGGTTTAGAAGTTGAAAGCAAAAAAGAGGTAGTGGAGCTTTTGAGCAGAACTGAAGGGTACAGTCTCCATTCCTGTGTCTTCGGTCAGTGTGTCTGTTTCCTTTTAAGTTACGCATTCAGCTCACATTCAGCACAAGCCAGCACTAGTGCTCTGTCATTTCACTGTGGAACACGTCAGCCTTTGTTGCACTCTCAATTCAAGCGTGTGTCACTGACCTTTTAAAAATCCCTTTAAATAAATTAAATACCTAAATTATTATTATACATTTAGCCTTTGCAGCGTATGGACATGTTTAAAATAATTTTTTTTTTTTTTTTAAAAACTAAAAAGAAAACCACAAATAACTATTAACCGACATTTTTTTTTCTCTCAACATGGAAATCAATGTTTTGGTTTGTTACAGTGACGATGTACCAAACTAGACACTCTTCACTATTAATATCTGTAATCTCTGATCCCTTTTGCATGTTGATGCATCAAACACTGTCTTCTAATCTTTCCTTGAAAGCTGACAGAATTAGTCAATTCTTCAAACTCAACTATTTTGCCAATCGCAACGGTTTGCTTTTTTAAAGCAAGAGTGATCATTGATCGACAAAACTATCACTCAACTAAACCATAAAATAATTGTCAGTCAGAGCTAATGTTATCAGTAGCTTCAGTGTCCTTTAGGTTTTTAAAACAAGCTGCATCTGTGACAGAGCACAAAATTACACACCTAAGCAAAACAGCAGTTTGCAAAATACTTCAAAGTTTCCAACACAGAATTGTTCAATGGCTCATTAATCATATCCTTCATCATAATTGGTCATAGTAAGTCAACTGTGTTTTCAGTTTGAATTCCATGCTCTTTTTTCCACAAAGTTGAGTTTTAAAACGGGGCATTAGTGTCGTTAAAATTTACAAATTTTGGTCATGACAAATAAAAGAGCATATAGCTCACAATGAAAGGTTGTTTCCTTTTCACTGCTACAGCAATCTTCACAGCAGATGTAGGAACACTACTAGAAATCACTGCCAGGAGACCAAAACTCACACCCACTGATACTCACTTCAAAACAGTTCCAACCCTTGGTTGACAATGAAGCAAAGAGATTAACCTGACTTCAACATATGGGCCCTAAAATTGGATTTAAAAAGAAACCCACCCTTGTACACATCAAAAACAGTGTTAATATTCATCCATAGTTTGAGGAGCTTGAACAACATGCAGATTAAGTAAACCAAAAAAACATAAAAAGAACAGACAAGCAGCATGCAAGAGGGCACCGCTGGAGTTTGAAAAGGCTGCTGATGTGTGAGCAAGTTGCCCTGGAATGTTTGTGCATTCCAGTCAAAGGGTAATCTCACTAGGAGGGAGGGAACAAGAGAAAAATGCACCACCCCTTTTACCTACCTATGCTGCCCACACATCTACACTGTCAGATTGAAGACTGTACTGCAGACACTCTACCTGTGTGCAGTCATTTGACTAATGTTTATACACAGCTCCTGATTTATATTCATATATTCTGAATGTTATGTTTTAATGTGGGGTAAAGGTTTTCTAAATATATGTTTCAATGAAAATAAGTGAAATTACGACAAATGTTTTTCAATAAGTTGTTAAATCGCATCTGTCATGTCACTTCAGTTTCACGACGAAATGTGTATCAACTGTAGTGCGTGTACTGAATAAAAACAAGAGGCCAAAGCAGTCAGACACCTAGTGCTCAGTGTGTTCGTGTCAACAGAAAAAACCAGCCCAGCAACAGAAAGTCAAAACATACAATATATTTCATTTCTCACGCAACTCTTTGCAAAAGAGATTTCAGTATCTAAAGACATCTACAGACATGTACAGAAATGACACAAATTTCATCCAAATACGGTGTATTTGGATGAAATTTGCTTTGGTCTGGAAGCATTATACACTTGTTTCCCTCAAGAATCTCTACAGTAACTATTCCATTTCATTGAACATTAATAAAAACAAGACAATTGGCATGATCAAATGATTAAATGACATAATCCAAGTACTTGGAATTGACTTAACTGAACATCCTAATTCCTGGTTAAACTAGATTTTGGCTTGGGAGTTAACGCAATTTATGATGAAAACAAAAGAACACTGCACTGTGTATTAACACCAGATTATGGTGTTCCTACTTTTTTAACAGCTGGATTTTCTTGCCTTCCAGACACACCATTAACAAATCCCAGGAGTCTTGGCAGATAGCCAGAGGATCAGCTGACATCATAGCCAACTGCGCACGTATACATAGTCTAGCAGACAGACACACAGACACACACTGCTGTTATAGTCTGATGAAAAGCCTAAATTATCCTAGAGACAACAAATGAGTATGTAGTATGAAAGCTAGGTGTGTAACATACACAGAATCACGGTTCGGTATGAACCTTTGTTTTTGAGAATTTTCAAAAATGTGTCTCATTCTTATGCTGTGTTCAGACCAAACACAAAGCAAACTTTCAGCTCACGTTACTTGCGCAAGTATGGCCACTGCAGTATTTTGGAAGACATGGATATTTGCCCTTGACAAATGTCACATACTGAAACAGTTTGGTACAAAACAGCTGAATAATGATGCCATCAGATTGTACAGCACCTTAGCCAATGGCAAGTAGACAAAATACTTGAACTGGACTCTAATGCTTTACAGACTTTACTACTACTACGATGAGTACTAGTATGACTTACTACATTTATTACTTCTATTTAATTGTAAATAACAAATTACTAATTGTATTTGATTGTGTATTGAGCTACTAGTCAACTTGAATATTCGGGATATACGGGATTAATAAGGTTGATCTTTTTGTTTTAAGTGTTAATGTTGTTCAGAAACTTAAGATTCACTCTTCACTTTACTTTTGGAGAGCAGTAATTTCTGATATTTCAGAAGATCACAATCCGATTTTTGTATTCCATAATTCGTCTGTTCTAGAGACTGACAGTCAACTGCTGCAGCAGCTAGTTACTATCAGCAACAATGCTGAACAGAAAAAAAAGCTTGCAAATAATTGACTTTCATTTTTAATATTGAGCCAGATATGATGAGTAGCTGGTGATCACTGCTACCACTAAATGCTTCTAAACATGTATAAACACTCTAGTTACTGTGAATTCTAGTGTTGACAAAGCTCTACCTTGATATGTTTTTCTTCTTGGTGTTTATTATGACCTACACCAAGTGTCACCTCACTGAACCAGAGAGCTAACTAACTCTCTGACAGCAAGTTTATACATTGAATGTAATGTGCAGCACAAACTTTCAAAGGTGCTGGCATCCCACAGAGGTGTTAAATGTCAATTCTTTGTATCTGATTTTCAAGGGAAAATGGGATAAAAATTATCCCTTTCTAAAAAATCTACTTTCTATACGTGCAGTGGTGACACTACTGGCAGAGGCTCTCTAGTTTCTGCACTGTAATCTGTCATTTTCTATGCTCTGCAAGTTATAGTCTGTAAATCTTGGTGTTCCCAACTTCATTTAAGGAAAAGTCAGGCAAACTGAAAATATACAGTATGTTATTCTTTCACACTGGATGTATGTTGAACCAATATAAGAAAATAACTCTTAATTGATCACCACCCTCTCATGCATCATTAAAAGTGAGTAACCTGATCAGTTTGTTTTAAATGTAAGACCACGCAGGCTAGAAACATGAGTCAATATTATAACAATGATCTGATAGCAGATGGTCATAGCTGGGATCATGATTACCTCCACATAATAATATGCAAAATAATGAGCACACCTATGACAATCTAATTACTCTAAGGGCCTTTTTTGTACATGCACTGTATGGTTGAATTTTAGGAGGAAAACTGTATTAATTCTCAAAAACACTGTCAATTTTTAATTGATAGTTTTCATGCAAAGATTCGTAGCAGACAGCTCGTTTTGTGTTGCCATTAACACCCTGACTGCTAGGCAGCATTGTGTAATCCATCTCCTGCAATTTCATTGTTCCACACCAATGTTTTTTTATCAGATTTTATGCATATGGTGGCAAGTTATTTATAATGAGTTTTCCTTAAATTAGACTTTTTTTTTTTTTTTTTTTTTTTTTTTTTTTAAATCAGAATATATATCACCTTACAGACAGTATCGCAACATATCCCAATACACTGAATCATAACAAATGTATCATGATGCACATTGTGAGACATTTTTACAGTCACTGTAATAAAGAATAAATGTATAACTTCACTCTGACTGAATGAATACTGTTATTGGAAACAATGTCATCCATTCAACCAGACTGAATGATGGTTGGGCCATTAAAATGGTGTACAGCATACCATGGTGGTCCTAATTTGATTAACAAACCATATCAAAGTCTACTACTGCTTTCTCTTATTGTGACAGTAAAAGTTACCAACCAAATAGGAGACAGACTTACAGCACTTCCAGGGGGCAATGTGAGAAGATTGTTCCACAGTGGATTTTAAAGTTCAAAGTGACTCTTTACAATTAAATTACTTTACTGCACTAGTCTGACAGTTTGGCGCAGCCTCTCCAGCAACAAATCTTCATCATCTCACAGTACACATCATCACATTACCCGTCACTACAGCTGGATTTGAGAAAATAAAACAGATTTTGCTCACTTACCTGTGGTAAAGCAGTGTTAAGCTGTCTCTGCAGTGAGTCCCTTTCATGGCTAACTTCGTGCAGTTTGCTCTGAGTCAGGCCCAGATTCTCCTGGGTCTCTCTCAGAGTCTCAAGAAGACGGTCCCTCTCCTCCAGCATAGACACCATCAGAGACTCAAAGTGACCCTCTGAGTCCGACTGCAGTGGAGATCCGGAGCCCCGGCGTCCACTTCCTCCCCCGCCGGGCCCTTCAGCCTCACTGATAGTGGGCATCACCTCGCACATCATCTGCCACAGCAAGAAAGAAAGAGAACAAAATTATGAGAAGGGCAGGAAAAAAAAAACAAAGTACAGGGCCATCAGAACAAACAATGTTTCACTTTAATATATGTCAGTTTTATCGAGTTTTCCTGGCTGTCCAACAGAGAGCTACAAAAACCTTGGCATCCTACAAATGTCCTCCATATCTATTCTTTATATCCGTTTTTCCAGGAATGGTGGTACAATAACTATATAAAACAATGAGCAATCAGCATTTGCTTTCTATATTAGATTAGCACCAGTAGTGGTGATTCTCAGTTGGCAGATGTCTCTTTCGTGACTTGTGTAGAAAGAAATTGTGTTTATTTATTTGATAGGGACAGATACACAGACAGGGCTTGGTATCGTAAATTTCTGATGCTGGTACAGATACCTTGGCTTCAGTACTGGCTCCTAAATCACACTTTTTTCCCAATACCAATTTCCCTTTTTAAACAAAAAGAAAATTACAATACACATTACAGTACAAATCTTTAGTGATATTTTCCAGGTAATTTACAACGTAAAAAATAAACCTCTTAAAAATAAACCTCTCATAAACCTTGCAACTTGAAATTGTCAGTTATATCTGCAACGTCATTAATCACGTGTCCTGCCTGAACTGACGCTGATGAGATCTGCTCCTTAGGTATTGAAACTTCGTATGAAATGACACACACATTTTTTTGAATATTCAAAATAAATTAAAAAACTACTATCTGATGCAAGTGTTTATAGTGAATTTGCAACATCTATAATTAGAAGGACTCTATCACACTACAACTCCAAAACAGGTAAGAGTGAGAACAGCAAAATACAATAAAGCTAAATAATGCTGTGCAGCAGGATGCAAAAAGGTACACATTTCTAGATATTATATATAAAAACTAGACATAAGTACAGGTTTGTTGCTGAAGTGACCAGAATTTGGGAGGTCTCTTGAAAGTGCTAACATTTGTAGCACTATGTCTATTTGGTACCAATACACATCTGGTAAATAACTCCGAAGACAAGATGGAGATAAGTGTAAATGTAACCAAATAATACTGTGGCCACTGAAAGTACACGCAGGGTTGTACAATATGACAATATATGTCATGTGACAAAAGAAACATGTCTACCGTTTGATGTTATGCTCTGTCGTTTACATTGTTAGCCATTGGAACAGCTTATTGACTAAGCAGAAGTGAAAAACGGAGCCAAATCAGCTGAGCCTGCTTACTGATTGTTGCTGATCGTTAACATCTCCAGGAATACTTTAGAGACTTGTTAAACAGCCCTGTAACTTACAGTATGTGGCCTACAAAGCAGTGTTGTTTGGAGGTTATTGTATAGTGCTAGATCTAACAACAGCTGGGCAGAAGGTCTCAGGAATTAGAGCCACTCTCCACAACAAGGAGCTTAGGTCCTGTAGACAGACTGCAAGACCAAAAAAGCCAAGAATCATGTGAGCTGGATTTCACATACCTACAAGGAATCACAATTTTGAAACGGAACAAATGGACTACAAACTGAGGAGCAGCCAGAGCTACACTGCAAAAGGCAAAGAGATGAGATGCCAAAAGCCACTTCTATTTCATAAATCTATGTTCAGTTCTGTGAACCAAGATTCAACTTTACTTTCCTACTAGAGCTGCATCATGTAGCAATCACAATGTCAGGCTGTGGAATTACATAAATGCAAAAGGCTGCAATGTAAAGGTCCTGTGTTTGTGGTGATATTTTAGATTCAATGATACTGAGCAGACAGATTCTGTGTAAAAATTTAAAATTTAAAATTGCTTTTATAATCCTAATTGAAGTTTGTATGTTTGAGGAGAAAAAAAAAATACACATTTCAAAAACAATGAGTAACCTGTGCATTTTCCTTGATAACCAAGCAAGTAGATTCAAATTGCAAATCACAATATTGTCCACAATAATCGGAATTTTTACCCAATCATGCAGCACTACTTCCTACAGTTGTGTTCAGTGACTAGTGTCAGTATTATACAAAATAATCAACCTGCCAACACTAAAAACTTGCAGGTTTGAGAGATTAACACTATCACATCTTGTTGATGGAGCCAAACTTAACCTAATTTAGCAGAAGCAAAACAGAAACCCAGCCTCCATATCGAGGTCAGGCTCAACAATGTTTATGGGGGGGGAGGGGTCACTCAGCATCCATGAGAGGGAGTGACAGATGGTGCATCAGTGTAACTTAACAAGGACATGCCATACGTCAAAAGGTAAAGCTGACAAACCAAGATCTGGGATCAGACGACCTGACATTTGGCAACAACTTCAACCACATGTTACTTTTCATAGAGCATTTTCTAAGTAAGCGATTAACAATGAAGCAAATTAAGCATGTCAGAAGGCTGAGAGCACAACCGCTTGCTACACACGTCGCTGAGATGCACCCTATCGTAATTGCATATTCAAGTATGAAACTAATTAGTTCACAGTAACCACAAGCAAGTTCAATGGAACAACATTACTGGATGATTACTACGAGTGAAATAAGGCTGAAGAAGTAATGTAACGAATCACACAAAATATTAACGACTACGTCCAATATGTCAATATTACACTTGTTGGAGCCTGCTTCAAGTTATGCAGCGATCATATATTTGTAACCTACCTTTGAAGAAAAGCTTTATCCAAAACTCCGTTATAATCCACAATATTTTATGATGCCAAGCAAAGGTCGTGAAATGTTTTCCGGTTGTTTAAATGTATCAAGCTTGAAAAAATATCCAGTCATTCAAAAAAGTTAAATTCCACTCAGAGGATGGGATTCATTAAGGCTTCTCGGTAGAAAGGGATAATTTCTTAAAGGCCTCGAAGCGAAACCCACGTAAAGTGAGCAGGGGGCAGTGTTCCAAGTTTGGCCGGCTAACTCAACGTTAGCAAGCTAGCATTAAGTAAGCTGGTGATTCGATGATTGCATATCTGGATGTGAGAGTAAAGTATCTTATCGCCGCTTTTCAAAACAAACGACCATCTTCAAAAATAAACTTCACTGACCAAAACAAAAAATCATGACATGTACACAGATAATGACACAGTTAAGTGATGCTGAAACAGTTTTAGCCTTGCTAGCTTTAGCTAATTTGAAGCAGAATTCTTTGGCTTGAACTCAGTATAAAGTCGACAGCTAGCCAACGTTAGCTACTAGCCGGCTAGGTAGCTAATGCTTGCTAGTTTCATATATAACTCAGCTAAGACAACCGTCAGATAGTTTTTTAAGTATGGGCTCTATCTTGTATAAAAGTAGACAACATGATAAAAATCTTCATAGTTCTTTATCTTACATATCCTCGGATAGTAAAAAGAGTAAAAAAAATCCTGACACAGGTCTCCAAAGCTCAGCTGTAATGATTATTCTATCAAGTAACGTTAGCACATCAGCTAACGTTAGCTTCCCGTCGATTCGGTGGAGTCGCGTCACCACATCACGGCTGGACTCGGAAACTTCCAGCTAACATTAAACGTTAGCGAGGCTTTTGTCCGTTCGGGAATTCCAAACCGTAAATAAAAAGCTATATCCCCCTCGTTTCCGCCACAGTTTCTTGTCTTCTCTCGGTATTTCCACCAAAAGGTCCGTCGGTCCGGTCCTTCCCTGTCGCCACTGCCTGCCAGCCTCGGCAGTCGGGACAGCCAATGGTGGGCTCTGTGTCGCTAGCACTTTTCATTAGCTTGGTAGTCTGAGGGAAGAGAGCGCTTCCCAGGTTGGCAACAGGAGGAAAGGAAACGAGTAACAGCGCTTTTAAGTTCCTGTAGGGATCGGGATACTCAGGTGAGCATCCCTACAGTTAAAATAAAAAACAACGCATCACTTTATGTATTTACAGTTTCTTTTAAAACTGTCAAATACCTGGAACCTGCCATCTGACGAGTCCGCTTGCTCCAAAAAGTTTATTTACAAATAACACATTTAATTCCCATGATAATAAAACAATACATTGGCCTATATATAAATATACTGCAGTTTAGTTTCTTAATTTTATTTCATTTTATTTTTTTTTAGAAAACAACATAAACTATAACGACAGAAAGTCGTCTGTCATTTGTAGTCTATTTTCTGCTTTTTGAAACGTTGGATTATTGCAAATTTCAGGTACAATCAGTAGCCTAGAGTCTGTACGTTCCAACAGCAAAACAAAAATAATGTTATTTAAAATAGGCTAATTATTTATATAGTTTTGTGTATAGCACTAAACAAAATGTGTCAAAATATTGTTACTTATTAGTCAAATGGCCAGTGTCAATACTTTTATCAGCATTACAAATGTAGCCGTTTTTCTTGGTGACCTACATTCGGCTGCAGAAATCATCGATAACACGAAACAGGACCGACAGAAAAGAGATCAACTGCGCCATCTTCTGATATCAAAGCAGTACGACATGTAAGAAGCGCAGTGTGCGGCATTGTCGTTTTACCAGGATAATTCAGAATTTGGAAGAAAGGTAGTCTCAACACATTTGAGTGCAGTCGTACCACATTTAAGCCATGACTTGTTGTTTTATATGGAAAACGACACATTGTTACAGGCTGTCCAATCTGTACGTTCTGACTGAACAGATTAGGTTTCAGCTCCAAGAGCCCCGATTTTTAAACAAAAAAGGCACAAGGCAGGGTGTCTGCAGGTCCTTAAAAAGTCTTAAAGTGTCTTAAATTCAATTTTATAAATTAAAGTCATTAATTAGCCTTAATGGGTCTTAATTGCCACAGTCTTTTAATTTATTTTTGTCAATGTGAGTCAAGTTTCTGATGTTACAAAGCTTTGAATGTACCACTGAATCTAAAACTGTCTTTATATTTTATACTTGCACTTCAAATAACCTAACTCACTCTAATACATATTCCTACATAAAACCTGCATCTGCACGGAACCACATATACGAGTTACCTTTATATTTTACCTGCGATGTTTGAAAAGGATGATTTGTCCTTAAATTTGGTTCAAGATGATCTCAAAAAGGTCTTAAAAAGCATTTGTTTCTTTCCACATTACCCATATACATGTAAAAGATGCATTGTGTTATCATTAACACAAAAAAAGTATCACCCTTTTCCTCTCCTATACGTGTTCTTTATATGTGGTTACTATATGATTGCATGATGATTCACTGATTGCATTAAGATTACATGGTCAGTAGTAGATTTTTGATGACTCTCTCTGACCTAATCTGTATGAGTGGAAGATAATTATACTGGGAAAAAAAGGAACCCATGCAGGACAGAATATGTTATTATTAATCTATTATTACAAAAGCACGTCATAAATCAGTTACTCTGTTATCTTTATAAACATCACATCTCCAGCCTCAACGACTACCGGCCAGTTGCTCTAACCCCGGCGGTGATGAAATGCTTTGAGAAGCTGGTCCAGGGTCATATTACATCACTCCTTCCAAAAGGCTTGGACTCACACCAGTTTGCATACAGGGCTAATAGATCCACAGAGGACGCCGTAGCTACAGCCCTCCATGCTGCACTGTCCCACCTGGAGCAGCAGGGGAGCTATGTGCGGATGCTCTTTGTGGACTATAGGTCTGCATTCAATACCATCCTTCCTCACAAACTGGAGGATCTGGGCATTCCACACCCCACCTGCAGGTGGATCGACAGCTTCCTGACTGGTCGAAACCAGAGGGTGCGAGTAGGCCATTATACATCAACGGCCCTCAGCCTCAGCACCGGCTGCCCACAGGGCTGCGTGTTGAGCCCCCTGCTGTACACCCTCTACACGCATGACTGCACCCCTGCTCATCACAACAACGTCATAGTGAAGTTCGCAGACGACACCGCGGTGGTAGGGCTCACCTCTGGGGCGGATGAGTCTGCCTATAGAGACGAGGTTGAACACCTGGCAGTGTGGTGCAGCGAGAACAACCTGCTCCTCAACACATCAAAGACCAAGGAGCTGGTGGTCGACTACAGGAAGAACAAAACTGATATCCCACCGCTCATTGTCAATGGGGAATGTGTCGAGAGGGTTTCAGACTTTTGCTTCCTGGGTGTCCACATTGAGGAGGGTCTGAGCTGGAGCGTGAACAGCTCAAAGGTGATGAAGAAGGCCCAGCAGAGACTGTACTTCCTGAGGGTGCTCAGGAAGAATAACCTCCCACGGAGACTGCTGGTGTGCTTTTACCGGGTCTCCATACAGAGCATCTTAACATACTGTGTCTGTGTGTGGTTCACCAGCTGCACAGCAGTGCAGAGGAAAGCAGTCTAGAGGGTCATTGACACGGCACAGGAGATGGTCGGCTGCCCCCTCCCCTCACTGGACGACCTTCACAGACACCTCCCACCCCGGACACTCCATCTTCCAGCTGCTGCCACCAGGCAGAAGATACAGGACAATCAAATCATGAACAAACAGACTCCAAAACAGTTTTTGTCCAACTGCAATAACCACCCTCAATGCCATAAAAAACACCATCTAACACAATACATATACAGTGATGGGATCGTGTAATGACTGTGTGTGTGTTCTGTTTTATTTATTTATTTCAATTATTATTATTGTTGTGTTTGTGTCTTGTGTTGTTTT